>MU553112.1:2833525-2916174 GCA_024362625.1 Silurus asotus | reverse complement strand
TGTGAAATATTCCTGAGTGTTAAACATTTAAGATTCTGCCTTATTTCTAGTCTCTCTTTAAATGAGAGCAACTGTGTAATATTGACCATGTTAACTGCTTTGGGCAAAAGGTCAGATTTTCCTCGTGACTAATCTCTTCTATTGAAGTGTGTGTTCAGACGACATTCAAGATGGATTTCATCTAAAATGGATCATAAGTTTTAACACACATTTGTGGAGTCCACTTCAGCTCTCAATGAAGTAATTAACTCATCCTGGAGTAATGTACATGTCAGTAAAGCAAAAAGAACATAGCTAATAATAAAAAATTGGTTTAAGTAGTTTTAAGATTCTACTGTTCAAGTTATTGTCATTTTTATAATTTGTGATGTGAAAAAAAAAAATACAATTATATATACTCACCGGCCACTTTATTACCGAACACCTTACTAGTGGACGACAGCCAGACCAATCTTCAATATTAAATGCTTATGCTTATATATATATATCATTTAAGGATAAAGCCAGCACTTGTTGAACATGCATTTGAAAGCCTGAGGAAAATGATATATATATATACTCACCGGCCACTTTATTACCGAACACCTTACTAGTGGACGACAGCCAGACCAATCTTCAATATTAAATGCTTATGCTTATATATATATATCATTTAAGGATAAAGCCAGCACTTGTTGAACATGCATTTGAAAGCCTGAGGAAAATGGGTTGTTCAAGACATTGATTAAAATGATCTCCAATGCCTTAAAATGGAGAGCAAAACCAGAAAGACATGAAAGAAAACGGAAGACAACCATAAAAATGGATAGAAGAATAACCAGAATGGCAAAGGCTCAGCCAGTGATCAGCTCCAGGATGATCAAAGACAGTCTGGAGTTACCTGTAAGTACTGTGACAGTTAGAAGACGTCTGTGTGAAGCTAATCTATTTTCAAGAATCCCCACAAAGTCCCTCTGTTAAAAAAAAAAAAAAAGGCATGTGCAGAAGAGGTTACAATTTGCCAAAGAACACATCAACAAGCCTAAAGAGAAATGGAGGAACATTTTGTGGACTGATGAGAGTAAAATTGTTCTTTTTGGGTCCAAGGGCCACAGACAGTTTGTGAGACGACTCCCAAACTCTGAATTCAAGCCACAGTACACAGTGAAGACAGTGAAGCATGGTGGTACAAGCATCGTGATTTGGTCATGTTTCTCCTACTATGGTGTTGGGCCTATTTATCGCATACCAGGGATCATGGATCAGTTTGCATATGTCAAAATACTTAAAGAGGTCATGTTGCCTTATGCTGAAGAGGACATGCCCTTGAAATGGTTGTTTCAACAAGACAATGACCCCAAACACACTAGTAAACGAGCAAAGTCTTGGTTCCAAACCAACAAAATTAATGTTATGGAGAGGTCAGCCCAATCCCTGGACCTTAATCCAATCGAGAACTTGTGGGGTGATATCAAAAATGCTGTTTCTGAAGCCAAACCAAGAAATGTAAATGAATTGTGGAATGTTGTTAAAGAATCATAGAGTGGAATAACAGAGAGGTGCCACAAGTTGGTTGACTCCATGCCACACAGATGTGAAGCAGTTTTAAAAAACTGTTGTCATACAACTAAATATTAGTTTAGTGATTCACAGCATTGCTAAATCCTAGAAACAAAAATGTTTGTACAAAATAGTTTTGAGTTTGTACAGTCAACGGCATACACTGCTGTTTTTTTTGAACACACCCCTTTCAACTAAATGCCCAATTCCACAGCCTTATGAGCGTGCATATCATGAATGCTGGGTCTTGTTTGTTTGTTTTCTGAGAACCTACTGCACCAACTGCACCAACTTGTTTGCCACGTAGCAATAAAAAATATACAAAAAACCTGGATTATTCTGGTTAGTCACATTGTACTGCTATTATTTTATATACAATACTGTATATAAAAGCATTTAAGGTTGGTCTGTCTGTCATCCACTTTTTTGGGAAGGCTCTTCGCCAGATTTTGGAGTGTAGCTATGAGGTTTTCCGCTACTGGAGCGTTAATGAGGTCGGGTAAATGTAGGTTATGGACACTCGTATAGACTAAGCTCAAGCATGCCTGATTAAAAACCTTGTATGTTGTATCATAAGCAACCTGAAATGTGTGGGAAAGGCAGATTTCCCCTGAATAAGCACCAGCAGAACCTGATACCAAGAAAAACCAAAGCTTAAGAGTGAAGAAAAACAATGTGGTCATGCAAAGTGTAGCATTACAAGAGCATAAATGAATGCATGTTATGAAAAATAATGTTACCACCCACTCTCTACTCGGTTTACTTTAAAGTCTTGTTGCATTAATGCTAGAGCTGAGGTGGCTAGTAACTTTTCTTCATCAGCTATATATTAAACCACTAACAACCTAGCATGATGGGGTTTTTAATAATTAGGCCTAAATCCTACAAACAGCACTTGATTTTTCCTCAGCATTAATTAATAGACATGACAGCTTCTCACTTTGTTTGTTAACTGAAGTAAATACAGTAAATACTGAAGAGTTCATTCCCACTTATTTTTACTTATTATTATTGCTCATTGATGAAATCTGGAACTATCATGGAATCTCTGTGCATTTTTTAGATTGTTGGCAGATCTTTGAAAAGAGCAAGTTATTCTCTTTTCATTAAAGCCAACTTTAAGTGGAAAGCTTTTAATTTCCTCATCCACAATGTTATGATTCTTGCCTTGTAAATGCAAATAAAGCTGATATCAGTGAGACCAGTTGCATGGTCAGTATACAGTATGGTGTTCTTCATTTTCCAACACAGTTTCAAACAATGATTTGTAAATGATACACTGAATTGTTAGCATCAGGGTAATAGTTAGCCTGTTTACAACATCCTTGGATTGTCTAGCATTGATTTTGCCCATGCCCATGCCTTTTTTCAACCACCTTGTAATGCCCTGTCAAAATGTCTGAAATAAAAGTCTGATATTTAACTTTCTTCACCTTAAACAGACAGGCAGTCCTTCAAAAAACTTTACTTATTTTGACAAGATTATTACTGATTTCTTTTTTCTTTTCTTTTTTTGGCCACTGCGACGAGTGGAAACACACTCACCCGTTCCTTCTCTTACAATGTCTATATATTTTTTAACTCTTTTTCTGTATATTTTTTCAAAGCACCACTACAATAGAGTTTATCTTGTACAGTGGTACCCCACTTATCGACCGGCTCGGACATCGACCTTTTCGCTTAGCGAACAGTTTTTCGACCGAGATTTGCGCCCGCTGAACGACCAAATGCCCGCTTATCGACCTTTTTTTACCCCGACCCACGTGGAGCGAGGGAAAGGATCTTCACAGTCTCACCTCAGCCTTCGTGAAGAGAGCATCTATCGTAAATTAAACTTCGGTTTGTGAACAATAAAGTGTTATTCAGCGGTCAATATAACAATTTAGTGCGTGTATATTGTATATTGCGTGTACATTTGCTCTTCGACCTTTTCGCATTTTGACCGGTTTTAAGGAACGGATTACCACGGGTACCACTGTATTTATTGTGAAAGGTGGATTTACTAGTTTTTGCAAGACAAAAAGATACTGTGACCACAAAAAAAATGCTCTGGCCAACAAACAAAAATGTACCACAGTCTACCCAGTTATGGAGTTCCTTCAAAACTGGAAAAGACCAGTTGTGAGATCACAGTGAGGATAAGAATATGGAGGCCAGGAACTCAACCTGGGGCGATGGAGAGGAACAAAATTATGTTAAAAACAGAGGAGGTTGAGATACAAGCTTTGTCTTCCCACTGGTTTAATGCAGAAAATATGTTTGCTGATTAAAAGGATAGACAAACTCTCAGCCCTGGTTAACCAACTGCACAAGCCCCCCACTCTTTTGCTATAAAAAATTAGGAAGTGGAAATATTGGACACATACAATTGTACGAAAGTGCAACTTAAAAACAAACTAGACCAGTCAGACAACACTGAAGCCCAAAATAGGAAAGAACAGAGCGGGATGTTCTTGCTAAGGAGGCTCAGGTCCCTTGATATGAGCTGCTACAGATGTTTTTTCCAGTCTGTAAAGGCCAGCATTATCATGTATAGTGTGCTTGAGAGGTGGAATTAAGCATTGTGTTGCCAACAATCATTGCAAGCTGTTGTAAAAGGCCAGCCCTGTGGTAGGGATAGAATTAGACAGTGTGGAGGCAGTGACAAATGAGCATAAGATGAAAGCTGAGGCAGCTTAGGAGCACTTTCAGTCACAGATTCATTCAGCCACTGCCTGAAGACATCTACGGGTTCTTTCAAGCCATCAGTCATCAGACCACACAATGGCCAATAACTTCTACTCCACTGACTGGATTACACAAACACACAATCAAACACACAATTTTTATATATACAAATAGAACCGAATCGCACAGTGCATCAGACACAGGCTGGCATTTGTATCGCATTAGTAGATGCACCATACTTTTATTATATAAAAAGTGACAAATACTTTGTGACCAATATTTTATATGTGGATTGATTTCTCCTACCTAAACTCTCTCAGCACTAAAGCTGCACTACAGAGACGAGTAGTGTCCTGAGAGTCACACAGAACATAGATTAACATGGCTGAGGTAGAGCTGCAACCTCCTAAAGACAGAACAAGAAAAAGAATGTCTGGTTTTATTTAATCTCTTTTTTTTTTCCACTAAAAAAGCCGTGTTTGTGAAAGGGCCATGCGTTAGAAGTCAGAAGGCACTTAAGAAAATTTATGATTTGCTGTCTGTCTGACCCAAAGAAATAAAAGCAAACTATCTGCACCATATTGAATTGCATAGCATCATATACTTTCCATTGCATCTTATTACATTGAAATGCATTATGTTGATTCAAATCGAAATCGGATCGCATTGTAACAGTGGGGTGAATTATATTGCATCACATAGGTCACTGCTAATATATATATGTATATATATATGTATATATATATGTATATATATATATATATATATATATATATATATGACTACAGTTTAGCATACCAAGTCTAAAGCATGGAAAATATATAAAATAATAATAATAAACATTTATTTCAGTTCTGGTTTAGGCTTTTTTGTAGGTAGCCAATAAGGTAAATGCATAGCTTATCTATTGTAGAACACTGCTTAAAAGCCTAGAAGCCTAAAGCCTTGAAGTATTAAAAGACTTTAAACTTTAAAGCTTTAAAGACTTACAGCTCAAGTACTATAGCCTTAAGATATGAAAACCCAAACATTCTATGGTATAACATGTTCTACATTCCTAAAATGTAAAGCATTTAAACTCCTACAAGCTCCCATCCACAACAGCTGTATAGCGCTCGAGTAAAACCTCCATATGGCTCTGAAGCCCAAAAGCACATAAGCTTTACTTTACTATAGGCCTAATTGTGAAAAAACATATTATTTCTTAATGACAATATTCTATGGCCCTACAGAAATATAGTCATTAAACCCCTATGCCCTAAAGCTAACAGTCCTAAAGGCCTACAATCTAAAACACATAGATGAAAGCTCTACTCTCCTAAAACCTTAAAATCCAAAAGCATTACAGAATTACAGACCAAAAGTCATAAAACCTCAAAATGTAAAGGTCCCGAAGCCTTGTAATCCATAGCTTTGAAGCACTAAAGTCCTAAAGCCTTAAAGCGCTGCAGCCTAAAAGCTCTACATGATCAAAATGGTGTCCAAAAATATCCCCCACCTACACAACCTTCTCATGGCAAGTACACTACTGTACGTGTTCAGTGCTGTGCTGCATCATAGTTTTTTTAGTGTGATGGCAAATACACAGACACTATGATGCAGGAGGAGCAAACACAGCAGCCATCCTTCCATCTGACTCATAACTTACTCACATGCACACAGACACACAAATGCAGTTCAATCCAGTGGTTGCTGTAGCAACAACATCATAAATGAGTCACTGTGGCAATAGAAAGAAGATTTACAAAGAAATAAATAAGACATGCTATAATATACATCACCACGGACGGCTTATAATACAACAACTGTAAGCAAAGCAAAGAACCAGAGAGAACATTGCCAAAAACTGTGCAGTTCATCACCACCATGGCAACGGGCTGTACCAAGGCAGCAGTGGTTGTCAAGGTAACCCTGTAAAGGACAAAAAAGCAAGTGTGCATTCAAAGAAAAAAGAACAGTGTATGTGAAAAAAACGATGTGTGTTTGTGATTGAGTTGCCATCCTAGTTGAGAGCATCACCTTACAAAATTCCCACCCACTTACAGTACACCCATGCAAGACCCCCCCCGCAACACCCCCCCCCCCCCCGTATGTAGAGTTGTGTTCTTAACCGTTTCTATTGAATACTTTAATTAATAATATTCAACACCTTAATAAACCTTGTTAAATCAACCTTAAAACCAACCATAATACGAAATACTACAATAATCTGCTCATTTAATTGCATTCTTCTCTCTTTTAGACCCTTAAACAAACACACTCGCTGACCAAATGAAATTCCCCAAATACTTACTAAATCCCAATCCCTCACAAAAGCACATTTCATTGAAACACACACACACACACACACGCACGCTATTTTGGCCGACCAGCGCAAACAGGAAATGCCAGGTCATACAAAGACAAATGTTTAAAAATGTAATACTTGATTCCAAGTGACAAACTTGAAGGGCAAAAAGCCAGATTAAACAGATTAGTCATTAAGAACTTTGTCCCAAAGTATCATATTTACTGGAAAAAAAATGTTTGAATAATAAAGTTAATTGTAACAGTGCGATGAAATTAACAAAAGTCTTTCAACAACACACGCTCGAAAGCTTTTGATCGTTTTAACTTAAAAAAGGATAAAATTGTGTTGCATTTCAAATCTGAAAGTGCGTAAATCAACATTGTGTAATCAGCAGGAGTTTTAGGATGTCTAATTAAACACACACACACACACACACACACACACACACACATCTGTTTACATGAGAAGTTTCACACTTATGCAGTTTATGCGGTAATTTAAACCGCTTGGCCTGGACACACATTCCTTTGCATACCAACCATAAAACAGTAAAATGTGTTTCAGCTCACAGTCAAAGAGATATCTCTCTCTCTCTCTCTCTCTCTTTTCCTCTCTCTCTCCACACGCACAGATGTAAATGTGTTTTGTCTACACATTATAATAAATTAACTTCTAATGTGTACTAAGGATGATTATTACATGATGTTGAATTTACATACCAAATACTCTCACATACACTCGCTTTCTTTTTTTTTCTTAAACACCCACCCACCCACACACCCACACACACACACACACACACACACACACACACACACACACACACACACACACACACACGCACACACGCACACACCTGCACAGTGAATTAATGTAATGGTTGTGGTGTGTAAACCATTTAATCACACCATTCTTTTGCCGCACAACTGAGAATAATGACGCTTGGATCACGTACTACGTGATTTCGTCCTATTGTGGCTTTGCAGAGTCTGTGTGTGTGTGTGTGTGTGTGTGTGTGTGTGTGTGTATGTGTGTGTGTGTGTATGTGAGTGAGTGAGCTGGGGGGGTGATTGTGTAAGTTCACTCAGAACATCTGGAGTGCATTAAAGAAGCAGCACATGGAAATACCACTCATTCACCACCATTTCACTCATAAAGGGACAACGTTACACGAAAGCCTGCTCTCTACCAGGCCAGTACACCACTCATATATGGCCAAATTGACCAAAACTTTTTTAATCACAATTTTCCTAATTTTGTGGAAGTCTCCAGACTGTGGACTGATGGCTGCATTATAATTAACCTGTAATGGTATTACAAATGTCGTCCGAAACAATAAACAATAAGACAATGTGGGACAACTGTTCAACCTTTTCAGAGAGCTACAGTTGATTTTAAGAATAAAATAATTTCCCGGGTGATTTTGTGTCACTGTGGAAAATCAAGGATTAAGCGATGTCGTCGGAGACAGCAGATTTACCAGAAATATCACAAAGGGTTTATTTAGAGGATTTTATTTAATAGTTTTAAACCAAATCATCCAAAAAAGAATCATTTGAAAACAAAACAATGATAGTTATGATTTTCTGTGCCAGTTAAATTAGCATCAAATTGGAGAAAATCACAATGTAAAAATAGAAGATTTGGCAAAACCCTTACTGAGGAATGAACTTAGTGTTATGTAAAACGGAAATGCGCACACAGCCTGTAAACAGATGTGGGGTAGATCAGGAGATTCCAGCTCTTGATGTTCAACACCATGTGGCGAACTTTCTGCTCTAATACCCACTAAGAAACAACTAATAATACAGTAATCCTAATAAAATAGAACAGTAATTTACTTAACATTAAATCCCATAATAAATAAAGATAAAGCTGGTTTGTGGTAGAGAATGACTGTACTTTACACTATGTCCCAAAAATTGGTGTTTGCTTCTATTAGTCTACTCCAGCTGAGATACGTTAAAAGAACATGTGGTTTGTTACAGTGCACATCCATTAAGGGTTGCCATTTCAGCAGGTATCAGATAAACCTAGCATACAGATTATTTTAGGAATATAATTATACACACCAATATAAGATTTGTTTTAACTTATTCTATATGTAGGCTCTCTTTTACTGTTATAATAACCTCCAGTTTTCTGGAAAGGTTTGCCAATAGATTTTGAGATGTGGCTGTTGGGATTTAAACATTAGTGATGACAGACACTGATGGGGTGCAGTCAGCATTCCAATTCATCCAAAAGGGCAGGGTTTTGTGCAGGCCAGTCAAGTTCCTCCACTCCAACTTGGGTGAACAGTATACTCAGAGCTTGGTTTGTGCACAAGGGTATTGTCATACTGGAACATGTTTGGGACACTTATTTCCAATGAAAAAAATGTAACACTAAAACATACAAATACACCTTATACAATTGTGTGGTTCGAATTTTGTGACAACAGCTGAGTTGAAACCACATACAGGTGTGATAGTCACATTTAGAAGAATCTTTGTTAATATGTACAAAATGTATCTAACTGTTTGACCCTATGGTGTCTGAACAATTTGTTAGCCCCCCTCACCCTAGGAGCCACTACAGAACCACTACAGTGTGTGTTGTAGAGCAAGGGCACTATGTAACGCAGGCATCTGGGTAAAAAAGAAAAAAAAAAATCAGTGTTTCCAGTAAAGCTACTGTTATCATTAATACATTTACCTGCTTACTGACCCAAATCTGATCAATTATCAGCCAGTGTGTCACTAGTAGGCAAAAACTAATTAAAAGTCATGTTATACACAAACTTAATGAACCTTTTCAATTGGATAAATAGTGAAAAGTATTAACACTACAGAATTAAACATGGCCTGATTTTCAAACCTTTTGTACCACTTTTTATTTAACCATTTATTCAACATCATGTTGTTTAGTGTAGCACCAGGTTTCTGGAGGAACGTTGTTTCGTTTTTACTGTGTACTGTGTTCCACTGTGTATAGTAGAAATGACAATAAAAGCCTCTTGACTTGACTTGACATCAGTCATTCAACATTCAGTGCTTATACCAGTCTGAAAACAGCTTAACCATAGCCTACATTGTGCAACATTCTAAAGTTGGCTAGCTAGATGTCGGGAATAGGATACTTTATGCATCTGTACTTGGGCTGGATGATAGGACAAATTCATACAACATCTTTTTATACCACATATATAAGTGTGCCCTTTCCAATATGCTACTGTTTCTATAGTAACAGTTCATTCACATGGACTTGGATGGCAGATTCTTCACATAATCTAAACTTAGTAATACAGTTGGACGTCCACATATGTGGAGTTTAGAGGCACAGGACCCTATGCAAATGTGGAAAAATAGCGAACATCTCTAAGTCCATGTATTTAAGGCACACCAAAGTAAAGCAATTTGGTGTAACAAAAACCAAAATGATTTATAGTGTACAAACAGTGTAGGTTAACTCACAAAAAGGTGATTTATAGGCAATCGAATACACAAAGGATGTAATACAATACATGTACAGTATTTAAATAGCAGTAAAATATTGTTGCGGTATAAGAGGAATACCAAACCTTCCCACCACCTTGTCATAATTTTTTGTTTCTTGTCAAATAGACCCTGTGTTTTATTCCTTATAATATCAATGTTATGCCATCAAATTGTTCTGACATTTTATTATTGTTAACAAATGTTTTTAATCTTATGTCATTTTTTAAGATATATGTTGCCATTTATGAAAGAGATCAAACCCATAACAATAAGCATAGCTGACTGGAGGTTAAAGAATATTTTAGTACTAAGAGAAACATTGCAACTGTGTAGGTAATACATCATATTTTTACAGAAGTAAACGGTTTTGTGGGTTTTTTAATATCATTCCTAGTATTTTGCTGTGTGATATTGTGATATTGTGCTGTGAAAAGGTTTTAAAGTATCATGGTTTTGATATTACTGTCTAAGCAGGGTAACATTTATTGCTGTACAGTATGCTGTTCAGAGCAACAGGTGAGATTAAGAGATCTTAGTGACAATCGATTTCACTTGTAGTTTCCTACAAAAAAACAATGAAATATGAATACTTTCCCATTCTTGCATGCAGAACAGTGTGATAATGGTTGGAGGAAGGGAATGGGGAAAGGGAGTGAAGGGATGTAGCTTTAGGGACCCCCGCCCCCTGCTCTGCTTGACCAGGAGCCCCAAATGGAGAAAGTCGTTGTGATTTCGCAGGGAGCCTAAAATCCAGCTGGGTTAGAGGCCAAAATGGAGCCGGTCTGATTGAACGCTACTTTAACACAGCGTACAGATGTGCGTGCCTTTTCATAGAGTCTGCTGAGCAGCTGGGGCTGTGCGAGCACATCTGGAATGCGTAGGATCGAAAATGTGCAGAAGAAACGCGGATCCGCTTACCTGCAGTCTCTCAGTCGCAGGCTGCCACATCGTAGCGGATAAACAGCACCGACCCAGTTCCTTCAGTTCACATCAGCCTGCACAGGAGGTCTTTCTTTTCCTCTTTCTTCCTAAGTACTGCGTCTCCTTTTTTCTCCTCTTTCCAGCAAAATGTGCTGAGAAAACACAAGCAGCGAATTCCAACAGTACGAGAGGAAGAAGCTCCGCCTGCAAAAACATACGGCTCTTTCTCCCTCCTCTCCTCCCTCCTCTCCTCCCTCCTTTCCTCCTCCTACTCCTCCTCCTTCTCCTTCTCCTTTTCCTATTTTTCATGTATGTTCACACACTGTCCAGCAGAGGGCGCGACTTGTTTACAGACTCTGAGTTTAGGAGGAGGGTAGATTAAAAAGGACACGTGGGCGGCGCCAGCGTGTAGCAGTAAAAATGCCCGGAGCGAACTCATGAATATTAATTATTATTATGCTATAATAATATTTAAAATGTATTATTAAAAGAGTGACACTCACTGAGTGAGACAAAATGTGTGGAATCTTTTTAAGACTTCCTTACTAAAATCATGCTGTGAAAACTTTGAAAAAGTTTATACTTCAGTTTCAAAAAGCTGTGACGCTGTGTAAAATGTCAATAAAAACAAAATGCAATGATTTGCAAATCTCATAAACTAATTCTCAGTAGAACACATAAAACATATCAAATGTTTAAATACCATTCTAAGACAAATTAATAGGGTTATTTATTTAAATAGGGTTATTTAATTTAATGGTTGCAATAAGTCTCCAAAACGTTGAGATGGGGCAATAAAAGGCTTGAAAAGTTGAAAAGTGTTACTATAAAGATACTAAAAAGTAAAGGAGCATTTTATTAATAATAATAATTAGGGTAATAGGCTACAGATCAGTAACATGAGTGGGTAAAAAAGAGTATCTTAGAAAGGCAGAGTCGCCGTTGTCTTCTCTGGGCTCATTTCAAATGAACTGGGAAAGTGGAAAACTTTTTGGAAACCATAGACACCATGTCCTCCAGACTAAAGAGGACCATCTGGCTTGTTATCAGCAGTGGTGGACAGTAACAAATTAAATGTAATTCTTTACTGTACTTAATTTGCTTTTTCAAGTATCTGTACTTTACTGAAGTATTTTCATTTGAGGAGACTTTTACTTTAACTTCATTGCATTTCAATGTCAAATATCTTACTTTTTACACAACTAATTCAGTCATTTCTTTTTATTTATCAGTGGTCAAAAATGTAACTGGTCAAACATGCAGCAAGCCGTCAATCAGGGTAGAGTGTGTGCTCTGTTTTGAACTTGTTTGTTTTGCAGCTTTGTGGTATCTACATAGTACAAAGATGCTATTCAGCATCAGTTTAACAGAAAACATAACACTGAGAGTAATAAATAATGGAAAAAACTCGACTCCATATTACCCGTGGCTTTATTTGAGCGTGGCCTTATTTAGTGTGGATTTATTTTAAAGTAATTGTTAAAAGGTTTTTCGCTCACGCTAATTTTAATTAAAAATCTGATAAAAGTTTAAAGGGAGCACTTTTACTTGAGAAAATATTTTACCTAGTGTATCTCTACTTAAACTCAAGTATATGGTTTGTGTACATCGTCCACCAGTGGTTATCAGTGCTCAGTTTAAAAGCCTGCATCTTTGATGTTATGGAGGTGCATTACTACATTGCACAGGGCAGGTTGCACATCTAAAAAAGGCACCATTAATGCTGAAAGGTATGTACTGGTTGTAGAGCAACAAATGCTTCAGAAAACATCTTTTTCAGGAAAGGCCTGATGGCTTATGGCTTCGTATTAAAACAGTTTGAATGCTAAACTGGCCTGCATGCAGTCCAGACCTTTTACCAATAGAAAACATCATAAAAAAGACTCAGGAGTGTTAAGCAGCTAGAGTCCTATATCAGATATGAATGAGACCACAATAATCTCCCAAAACTCTAGTAACTGGTCTCCTCAGTTCCTAGACAGATACATTGATGATGAGGGGATGCTACACAGTGGTAACATGGTCCTGTCTCAACATTTCTAAGATGTATTGCAGCTATCAAATATCAAATGACCCTGTTTCTTCCTTAAAATTGTACTCTCAGTTTAAACTAAAAACTTTTTCATGTTTTTTAAATTAAGTATGGGTTTATATGATTTGCAAATCATTGCATTTTGTTTGTTGGGGTTGTATAGAGACAATCCCCTTAATGTCTGTGTAAATTATGGGTTAAAATATTGAGCTTATTCTCCTCCTCTGTCATCTGACCTAGGGTCAGTTAAATTAATCATAGGCTGTGAATAAATATTTAGGCTTAAGATTTTGCAATTAAAATATTTTAAAACAAATATTGCTGCTACATTCTATACTTCAATGAAATAGGTACTTTTCTGTTGGGTTAGTTTTATTTTATTCATATTTGACTTGTGTTTGTTGGGAAAGGCATTTGCAGAGGGCTGACTAACATTAGGTACACCAGCAATATACATTTTATACAGCAGCACTTTAAAGAAGAAATTAACAGGTGAACTTTAGAAAATACACATGATTTGTTTAATACAAATGACTGATTGAATGATGGTACAGACCGTATATTTTTATCACTGGTGTACTTGCTCCTGGAAAGTATGTCTAACATGCAGTTCTTACTTATATGAATGAACAGAAGGCTTTTAAACTGACCAAAGCAATACACTGAAGGAGTTAAGGTTGTAGAGCTTGCAATGTCTCTTTGATTTTTGTGTGGACAGAGTTGGCTTTGCTGCATACACTACACCTTCTTTAAATTGTATGCTTTTATGTATCAGAACATAATACAAACCATCTGGTCATTAGAATGTTTTAGAATTAGGTAAAACAACCTCAGACAAACAACATATCACATGTTGCATGTATTATTATTTATTTTAGCAAAAATCAAGGTGAAATGGGGATACCATGTGCAAGGAGGATCACTAACCGGCTCGAAGGAGTAAAATGTAGGGAAGGACATTCAAACTTAACAGGGTTTATGGGGTTATGTGTGATGTGATTCTTGTCATCTGCCAGCTGCTGTTGTATGTCGTGAAAAATTAAGTATACAATATATTTTATAGCTTGTAGAAACACCTTTAGCACCAATAACTTGAAATAATTGTGTTTTGTATGACTTTACATCTCATATTATTTAGAGTTTTTCGAGGTGGAGATTTGTTTATCCACAATGCTCTTAAGGCTCCACCACTGCATTTTATTCAGGTTGAGATTTGTTGATTTTGGATTATGTCCTGATGCATAAAACTAGCACACATAAACAGTGTTACAGCACACAAAAATGCAGCTCATACTGATTTGTGAGAATCTAGGAGGAGTAAAAAATCTTTAGGACATTCTGTAATTGTGAAGTTGGTAAAGTTTTACACCAGACATCGACACACCACCCTGTCTGTATTTATTTTCCCAAAATGGCACAGCCCATTGTGTTTCATACTGTACAAAAACAAACCGTACAATTCATCCTGTGATATACAGTCCACCACCAATCTTTTTACCAGACAACTAAACTGTGAGACTCAGGGCTGTTTGTTTAAGATTGAAGCATAGACACACACTACACCTTTCCTTAAATAATTATCCCTAAAAACAGCAACCAACCAGCTCTGGCAGGAAGGAGGTCAAACATAAGTAAAAAAAAAACAGTTCTTAGTTTGTGTTTTTAAACAGCTGTCACTTATATAAAGTTTGCAAGTGAATACATTGTATCCCCCATTAGATGTTTTTTTTATTAAAAAAACTGAAGTTCACCCCTCCAACACCAAGCACATTCTGGCTGATCACCTGTATTTGTGAGATCGAAAGGGGAAGCTTAATTTACTTGACTAACTTGTCATTTAACACTGTAAATCTACCGTAATTTCCGGAATATTAAGCGCACCCTTATATAAGCCCACTGAATTTAACAAAGATTTTTTTTTTTTAACATAAATAAGCCGCACCTGTCTACACTGAAACCAATGAACTTTACACAGGCTTTAACGAAAGACACAAAATGCAATATGTTGCGCTTCTATTAGGAGCATAGCGTTATTTTGGGAAAAGGCCTGCACTGCAAATTTCCGCTATTACTGCGTGTGTGGAGAACGAGGATTATGTCCTTATTATTTTCTGATGGTCAAGTTTCTTTGACTAACCCATAACGCTGTTGCCAAGAAAAATAAAAAAGCAAGAGTTTTGGAAACCTGTTTGTGCTCATATGATTTCTGTTGCAACTAGAGTTTAAGTGAGCTCTCCTTTCACCCTGACTCAACATGCTACAACGACTTGTATCTAAACAGTAGCCTACCAAGTAAGTCATTGTTCACTGTCTTCCTCCTTCCTTTTACAACTACAGTGGTACCTTGACCTACGAGTGCATTAATGTACGAGTTTTCCGAGGTACGAGCGGTCACTCGGTCGATTTGTTTGCTTTGTTACGCGGGCAAAAAATTGAGATACGAGCTCGAGACACTGCTGCTAGATGGTGAAGCGAAGCTAGAAAGCGAAGATTGTGACGAAAATTAAGATAAGCAAAAAAGAAAAAGTACAAATGTTAAAGTTTAGGGATACGTAGTGTACAGGAGTGATAGTAAAAAACGAGTTTTCCCCCAGCCTCCGCTTATCACCTCTACCCCCCCTCCACACACACACACACACACACACACACACACACACACACACACACACACACACACACACACACCACCGGCGTTTTCAGAGATCAAGTCGTCTCATCTCCAAGGAAAATACACTGAATAAAATCTTATTATATCTTTACACACTCTTTCTATTATGTTTTTATACAAGTAAAAATTTGTTATTTAGAAATGTATTTTCCAATTTAATAACATGAAACATAAAAACGGGGTGTCATTTTGAGGGTTGGCACGGATTAATGCCATTTTAAGTATTTTCAATATGGAAAACTGATTTGATGTGCGAGCAAATTGAGATACGAGCTCATCCACGAAACGAATTAAACTCGTAGGTCAAGGTACCACTGTACTTCTCTCTTTGTTATCGTCGTGTGCCACTGGTGGAAGTTTTTTTCCCGAAGCCGTGCAGCTCAGAATACAGGTTAAGTGCGCTTTTTCGTTTCTGTTCGGAAATGTCATTGGTCTAATGTTATGTCGCTCAGTTATCTCAGTTGTCGCTTAGTTGTTTAAGCCGCGGGGTTCAAAACGTGGGGAAAAAAGTAGCGGCTTATAGTCCGAAAAATACGGTAATCTTAATATTCTGTTATTCAGTTCAGTTATTCAGCATATTATTCAGCATATTATTCTCGCTACTTCTTAGTAACTACAATGAAACACATTAAAAAAAGTGGTTAGAGATGAAGGTCTGGATTGTCTAAAAACTGCTGAAACATTAAAAGATGTTTAACATAACTGACCACACAATTGTTACTTATTTATTCATGTGCAAGTCTATACAATGTGGGATCAAAGGTCTGAGACCACCATTGATAATGCTTTTTATTACACTTTTTTTATTATTGAAATAACAAATTTATATTACAAATTGTATTACTTGCAATAACTAAATTAAAATGTCAAATATTTTACCTAGAATCTTTCCTAGTTTTTCTTTGAGGTTTCCTAATATTTGGTATGTGCTCTTTTTATGCAAATGCGCATTTAAGCTGGCATGACCTACACAAGATTGTCTAAAAGCTACTGATACATTTTTTGATCAGAGTTCAATGAGCAAAATCTGACCTTTTGTGCAAATCAGTTAATAAGGATGAAAAATCAAAACAGCAAAACTGCAAAGTCTTTGACCAGCTGGGTGTCTTGAAAAAGGTAGATGTCAATCACTTTGTGCAAAAATGTGTATGCTACTTTTAAAAACTTGTACTTAAATGTAAGAATATAAAAAAATATATAAATACTTTAAAAATATTCCCTAAACATGTTTGGATCATTGCCAAAATGCACAGCCAGAAAAAATCCAATAAAATTCTTTGTTTATAATTAATTTTTGAGATAATTAACTACATCTTTCCTATTTTTGGACTCACAGACCCACTGATAGCAAAAATCATAAAAAGACAAAAAAAGGGCTTTGACCTCCTGAAAATGAACATTTAATTTACATATTATGACAGACAGCTAGAAAGCTTGAAGGAAAACTATAATTTGACCTTTGCTGAAACATTGACTCTGATTAACTCCAAAATCGAATCAGTTTATCTGCAAGTAATAATTCCATATAAACCCTACAAACATTCAAGCCCCTAGTATTGAAATATCATACTAATGAAAATCTCAGACTCACTCATGCATGAATAGACAAGTCCAAAAGAAGATGCACTCACACACGATTTTTTTGTTGTTGCAAGGATTCATTTCAATTAAGAACTTCACAGACTGGTTCTATGAAAACCCTAATTCAAATTATAGTCTACAAATAAACATTAGGGAGAATTTACTAATCCTATCATTATAATCATGCAAAGAGAAATCTAACATGACAGAAAACAGAATTAGGTATCATCATAGAATCTGTATATGTGCACTGACTTTTATTAATAATTGCATTATACATGTATAAGAAAAACCTCAGGGTTCTGTCCTGCCTCTTTCTATACAGAGCAGTTCAACTGATCACAGGCAAAATCTGAATGCCAAACGTTACCAAAAACATTGAGTTATGGATGGAAGTGACGATGAATCAAAAACAAAGGAGGTGAAAGAGGGATGAGAGGATCCCGAGAGGTTACATTCCTAATAAGCCTCAGTGCCATAAATTCTATTTTTGCATCAATAATGTACCAAGATATTTACTGTTTCCTCAACGAAAAGGGTCTAATCACTGTTTTATCTGTTTTGAATGCCTGATGTGTACAGTTTCTAATGTATAAAAATCTAAAATAATTCCAGCACTACTTTTTCACAAGAGAGAAAAAGTGATAGGACATTATTTAAACAATACAATTCAGGAAATGATCAGGCTATTTATGATTGTTAAATTCTGCCAGACATCTCGAGCATTGATTTCCTAAAGCCTTTTCAGTCAGTCTATTAAGACCATTGTATTCAGCAGCAGGCAGCAAAACATTATGTATTTCTACAAATCTTTCTGAAATATGTTTAACTGTTTAACAAATCCCAGGATCTCTGATTAACTAAGACAAGCATACTGTATTTGCAATGGCTTTAAGTCTTTGGACATATTAAATAAAGTTACTTGTGTTTATTTCTATGCAGTTATTGTTTTGACCTTTATGTTGTATGTGTGTTTTTTGAGGTTTTGGACTTTGAAATCTGCTATGCCAATAATGATGAACATTATGGTTCTTTTTTTTTCTGTTTAGATTTCCATATTATTTGTTATAAAAACACCAGTCATCACCGAATTATCTTATCTTTCTATGCTTTTTATGACCTAAAGGAGTGTGCATCCAGCAGCTTCTGAAATATCATCTCCTCCTCTCACAAGTGTAACACAAATAAAAAAGTCACATTTAAACTTTTTTAATGAAGAAAAATCACATTTTTAATGGTTTTTAGCTTGATCATCAAGCCCTCACACTGCACAGTACTCACCATAGTTCAGTCTATAGAACATGCCGGTATTGACTCAGAGATCACAAAACTACTGCTCTCAATTTTAGTTTCATGATGTACAGAAAAGAGTAAAACAAATACTACCATTTAATAAAAAATGTTCAACAGTACTAAAGCTAACCACATGTCCAAACATGCCAAATTCACTACATAGTGAGACGCAAGAATTTAGCTGAAAATATGTAATATGCTAGCAAAATCCCATAGTGCACTTCAGTTGGTTACTGTTCCTTACTGGTACAGAATGTACTTTGCATAATGCACTCTGTAGGGAATAGGGAGTAGGGTATCAGTTTGGACATGATAGATAAATCATAGCTACATCATTCATTATAGTGCATAAATTCAATAAAATTAAGCAAATGAATGTTAGTGTTTTAAAGCAGTTATTCACGATACAGTGGCACTGAACACTCATCTACCACCAGGATGAGGGCACAAGACTCCAGCTAAGAGATAAAACAGATAAACATTTAATAGCTTACAAATTATTTAACTGTGAAACCGCTGAGTCTAGCCATGCAGTGATTAAGGCAACCTATAGCTTCTTTTTACTTACACTTACACGAAAGCTTTGTCCCAAAGTTTGATAGAAGTGTTCTTATTAGAAGTATCTAGTGCCCTAAATAAAATGACCTTTAAATGTTAGGGTACATTTGTGGCCCAAAACAAAACCATAAGCTTACTAAGGCAAAACATGGAACTTTGATTGTAAGCAAGAATTAAACAAATAAACTCATGAGCCACCGTTTGTTCATTTACACTGACAGAATTTGAAAGACACCCTCATCCAGAGCTACTTCAAATATCTAACTAATACAAAAAAGCAGTTGAGGATTTAGGGATTTGCTCTAAGGGGCCCAGTAGTACCAACCTACCAATCAAAAGTCTTATTGTATGCAAATGTAAAATCAGGCTAAAGATTATGTAAAATATTTTATGTCAAATTCAACATATGTCAATTTCTTTTAATTATCAACTATTGCTGAAGTTTATTAACACTGACTAGAACAACAATGAACAATCTTTCTGTAGAAATCACTCCACAAGATGACCCACAATCCCTAAATATTTAAAGAAATAAAAGGGAAAAGCATTCCCATACTATGTTACTTTATCTATTTGTTCAATTCTTCCTAATTTCTTGACTGGACATTTGCTGTTAAGACCATTTAAAGCTTATATTGTCATTTTGGGCTTTCCACATTTTTTATTTGCCCAGGAGTGTACTGTCACTCAGACAAATAGAACTTTGAGACACTGTAATGTATTTGGACCGATGTCAGAGATGCTGAAAGATATATTTAAATCAATAAAAAAATTAGTTTGCTATGGGTAGCTAACTATGCTAAGCCTAACTTCGTATTCAATTACAGTGAAGTTAGCTAGTGTAACAACGATGGACTGTCACCGATGTTCATTCTAAACATAAATAGCTTGGTAGCTAAAATCTGTAATATATATAATATAGTTACCTCACTGACATAACTAAGTATAAATAACTAGCTAGCTTAGCTGTTAGTTCTTTTGTCAGGATCATGTAAAGGGGGACCAGTATGCTCACTACACTAATATAACTTTGTGCTATCATATGCTGCACAGAAATCTGCAGACTCAGCTGAAGCCAGACAGGAACACTAAACACATATGATCTTTAGCAATATGTAACAGACAGTTACTCTGTCTAACTTAATGGGGTATTTTTCTAGCCACTATTTCTCAGTTATAAACATAACATATCACTCACATTGAATGAAGTTTCATTTGAACCTGCTTTAGCTTTTGGACGGAGCCTTAATTGTTCTAGTAAGAACACTAACTGTGTTTGGAACAAAGCCAAAATTACAGCCTACAGTACTAGCGCTTTACTAATAGACACTACGTCTAAAGTGTGCAAACTAGGAACACATATACTCTTGTATTTCTTCCTTTTGCAATTAAACAGAAATGCCTTTGCTGGTAAATATATCTATAAAACACAAATCTTTAGCTGATTATGCACATCAGTGTTAAAATAGATCTATTCAATATCAAAGTTGATCTAAATATTAGCTTTTATAGTTACATTTTTAATAAGAACTTTATTAATTAGAATTAAGAATTAATGGTCAGCATTAGCTAATGTTGAAAGACTAAATGTGTGTGTGTGTGTGTGTGTGTGTGTGTGTGTGTGTGCGCGCGAGTGGGGGGGGGGGTTTGGGGGTGACAAGCGGGGGGGTTTGGTGTGTGTGTGTGTGTGTGTGTGTGTGTGTGTGTGTGTGTGTGTGTGCTTTACAGATCTTTTGTTTTGATAAGTGTGACAAGCGGTTTGTCATCTGGACTGTAGTCTTCATAGTTGATAGGGGTGGCATCATACATGGCTGGACGGGATTTCTTTCCAAACCTGAACAAAATTAAGAAAAAAAATCAAATATATATTAGACCACACATAACCTACCCTGCTCTCTCTCTCTCTCTCTTTGTTTGTTACTTTGATAGAGTTTGTTTCTTTTCCTCTACCTGTATCTCATCTCAAAGTCTATTTTACTCCCCTCTTATGCAATTTTTTCTGCTACCTATCTTTCGCTTTACCTCAATCTTTGTCCCAGTCTCTCTTTTACTCTCCATCTAGGTTTTTTTGTCTGCATCTTATTATCTCTGTGCTTCTGTCTGATGATCTGTCTGTTGTATAGTGCAGATTACTTTCATCCTGAAAATACTGCATATAAATGCTCAAATGTTTAATGTGATAAGTGCAATTATATGGAATAAATGTAAGTGTCTTCTCTTTCGGCTGCTCCTGTTAGGGGTTGCAACATAGGATCATCCGTCTCCATACCCCCCTGTCCTCTACATCTGCCTCTTTTAAACCAACTACCTGCATGTCTTTCCTCACCACATCCATAAACCTCCTCTGTAGCCTCTCCCTTTTTTTCCTGCCTGGCAGATCCATCCTCAGCATTCTTCTACCGATATACCTCATGTCCCTCCTCTGCACATATCCAAACCATCTCAATCTATAAACCATCTCAATCTATTGTGATCCGCATATTTGATTCAGGACATGTTTTACGCTGGATGACCTTCCTAACACAACTCCCTCTCCATTTATCCGGGCTTGAGACCAACACTAAGAGTGTACTGGCTTGTGCAACCCTAATGGCAGGGTTAGGTTAGTGTATGTGTAATGTAATGTAATGTACCGGGCATGGCGTATGGAGGCGATGGCATTGCTGAAGTCACTGTCGATGCTGCGGCAGTTATAAAACTCCTGATAGGCATGACGAGACGATGCCTGATACTCAATACGGCTGATGCGGCAGATTCCAACAATGAGGATGATGAGCATGAGAACAAAGGCTACACACAGTGCGCCGATGATGATATAGAGAGAGTGACGTGGCACGCTAGGGAGAGAATCAACTGTACGGGATGCCTTCCACTGCAGATCTGGTGATTGGAGCAGAACAAATCATTAAAATTATCTAGTAACACACTTCAACAAATCCAAATGACAGAACATCTAGATGTTCAAATTATGCAAAATAATAAACAAAAAAAAAAGACTATGATAGAAAGCATAGTGTACTGTAGCTTCTTTACATGTTCTTCACAAAAAGAAAACAAGACAACAAAACTAAAATTGTTTTATTTGGTATGAAAGCACCCTAATGCAAAATGAGAGGAAATATTCTACTTATATACATACTTCCAGTGCACATTTACACATGTAACAACTTTTGAATTTGTATTTACAAAAATTAATATAAATGTACACATTCATAAGCATAAATAAAGATTTAAATAAACCGATTGTAACTATTTTATTTAAAAATAATTTAATATAATTGATAGCAAAAAAAGTATAATATACACTATAAAAGAGACAATATATTCTCTTTTTTCTTTTTTATTCTAATAAATGGACTAATAAAATCTAAAATAAATAGTAGTGAAATAAACATTTAGGAAGAATCTGACAATATATGTGAAAAAATTTAATTATGCAGAATAATAAACGTAGCATAATTTGTAGTTTAAAGAACAGCGTTATATACACAAACCTAAAGTTAGAGGGGACTGCACTTGCGACAGTGCAGGACATACCTGCCTTTGCTTGCCTGACTGCATTCTCTACCTTTATAGAAGAAATAATAGTCTACCTTACTCTTTATTGTCTTGCCCCCTAAGGATTGTAACTTTTAGATGTAAAACACTAGTTAGCGCTCAGATTATGCTTAAATTACTAACCTTATGCTAATGGTAATACTAATAATATAAAAATAAACATCAATCACATAATGACTATGTGCATCTTTCTTTCGGCTTCTCCCGTTAGGGGTCGCCACAGCGGATCCTCCGCATGTTTGATTCGGCACATGTTTTTTTTAACGCTGGATGCCCTTCCTAACACAACCTTCCCATTTATCCGGGCAAGGGACCGGCACTATGAGTGACTGAGGCTGGTTCCCTGACTGGGGATCGAACCCGGGCCGCAGCGGTGAGAGCGCCGCATCCTAAACACTAGACCACCAGGGAACCTAATGACTGTGCATATGTAAAAAAAAAAAAAAAACATTTGGTGGCACAGAGGTGTGGCTGGCACAGGTTTCATGGTATGGGTAGGTTTGAGGGTTTATGGTTAGCAGTGTAATTTAAGATGTAATTACATGCAGGTTAATATAAGTACAATGTAAAAACAGTGCAGTGTATCAAATGATTAATTTACATGTTAGTAAATTTAGTAAGTAGTTTACTAGTTAGAAGTTTACGTGAAGTGGGCCATGATCATGATCATCTTTTTTCTACTTAATTTATTGACTTTCCACAGTATTGCAGCTGTGTGACTTCATGCCGTCTGTATGACACTTGCACCAAAACCCAAGTTTTATGGTGCGACACATTCAGGCTTTGACTCGGCTTTACATCAGCTTCCAAGTACACAAAATCATCACACACATTATTGAATAGTGTGCTTCCTACTCTATTACTGTGAAGGTGTTGGTAAGCCTCTGAGCTTTTTTTTGTATTGCTCATTACCTTTCCATCACACGCAGCTGATTCAATACAGTAGCCAAAAAATGCTACTGTATGCTATGCAGCCATTTTTTTAAATTGCCCTCCCGTTCTTTTATTAAGGAAGAGATGGGTATCCTGATTATGTTGTAAATGAGTTCTGTCAGTGTGTAATTCCACATCTTGCTCTGAATGAATGAATGAGTATCAACACTGCAGGAAATTATTGTTTACATTGTAATGGAGGTTCCACCCATGGAAATTTGTAGGGTGAAAGAACCACTTTTGCTTTAGTATATTTGGGGCTGTAGAATAGAAATAAAAGAATACAACCAACCATTCTTTAACCATTATAAAACTTCCATCCATGTTTATAGTGTTCCACCCCAAGATTTTTTGTGTCAACATAAGACCACTTCAGAGTCATGAATTGAGCATTGAGAGATGCCCCCTTTCTTTCACTTTACTAACCATCATTAGTAAAAGATGATTCATATTAAAGCAGATTAATCAAGTTGAAGGTTTCACTCACGGATCTCACAGGCCCCACCCACCCAGCCAGGTGGGCAGTGACAGATAAAGCCATCTGACTGGTCTGTGCAGGTGCCACCATGATGGCATGGGTTGCTCTCACACTCATTAATGTCAACCTCACAGTTCTCACCTGAAGAAAGAGCAAAAGTGGTGGTGAATCTCTTACACACGTTTACGCAAAAACACACACATAATGAATGCACTTACCTGTGTATCCAGGTGCACACACGCAGGTCGCATTGCTCCGTCTTCTTTCACACTGACCGCCATTCTGACACTGGACTTTCACGCACGGGTCTTTATAAATCTCACAATGTCTCCCTACAAGACAAACATGATATAGACATTAAGTTAATTAATGTAAGGTACACAGAGACAACATAAAAAGCATCACTGTAAAGCAACATAAGTGTGTACCTGTGTACTGAGTGGTACATACACATTCATAGCCATTTATAAGATCTTGGCATGTAGCAAAATTTAGGCATGGAGCTGAGAGACACTCGTTATACTCTTCCTCACAGTACAACCCATGATAACCTGGAAAATAGACAGAAAAAAAACTATTTGAATCAATGTGACTATTTCTAAATATACTTTTCAGCCACAGGGTGTCAGTCTTTTACTTACAGCAGATTTTTAGTTTTTCATAAATTATGATCATTTTTTTTATATATATATATATATATATATTATTGTCAAATGGAAGATTGTCTGGTAAACTGAGAACAAATCTTAGTATTTCTGTGTGCATTCAAGCACACATCTACTTTCCAGAAGTCTGGCAGTCTCCATCTGGTCCACATCCTCTGGGGTCTCCTGTTCTAGAACTTGGGACTATCATGTCAAGTCCCAATGCCCCAATAGAACTTTTCCAAAACAAGCAACGCAGGACTTAACTACACAGCCCTTTAACTAAATCTTCCCCATTCTGCCTTTATATTTAGAATTTTAACTGCCATACAATGTCCAGTGGTGAACGAAGTACAACAAGCTACAGAGATATATGGCTATAATGTTCCTATTATCAATTTTATCACAAGACTGTTGCATAATCAACTCAGTTTATGTGAAAAGACTCTGTTACTCTCAGCGCAACCGATCTATAAACAGAATGATAATGAGGTAAACACTGATTGATATCTAATAAATTATCATGAGCTCAAAATTTTTTTTAATGACTTCAAATATACGGTGAGGAAAATAAGAACACCCTGCTATTTTGAAAGTTCTCCCACTCAGAAATCATGGAGGGGTCTGAAATGGTCATCGTAGGTGCATGTCCACTGTAAGAGACATAATCTAAAAAAAAATCCAGAAATCACAATATATGATTTTTAAACTATTTATTTGTATGATACAACTGCAAATAAGTATTTGAACACCTGTCTATCAGCTAGAATTCTGACCCTCAAAGACCTGTTAGTCTGCCTTTAAAATGTCCACCTCCACTACATTTTGGACACCTGTCCACCCCATACAATCAGTAAGAATTCAACTACTAACATGGCCAAGACCAAAGAGCTGTCCAAAGACACTAGAGACAAAATTGTATACCTCCACAAGGCTGGAAAGGGCTACGGGGAAATTGCCAAGCAGCTTGGTGAAAAAAGGTCCACTGTTGGAGCAATCATTAGAAAATGGAAGAAGCTAAACATGACTGTAAATCTCCCTCGGACTGGGGCTCCATGCAAGATCTCACCTCGTGGGGTCTCAATGATCCTAAGGAAGGTGAGAAATCAGCCCAGAACTACACGGGAGGAGCTGGTCAATGACCTGAAAAGAGCTGAGACAACCGTTTCCAAGGTTACTGTTGGTAATACACTAAGACGTCATGGTTTGAAATCATGCATGGCACGGAAGGTTCCCCTGCTTAAACCAGCACATGTCCAGGCACGTCTTAAGTTTGCCAATGACCATTTGGATGATCCAGAGGAGTCATGGGAGAAAGTCATGTGGTCAGATGAGACCAAAATAGAACTTTTGGGTCATAATTCCACTAAATGTGTTTGGAGGAAGAAGAATGATGAGTACCATCCCAAGAACACCATCCCTACTGTGAAGCATGGGGTGGTAGCAACATGCTTTGGGGGTGTTTTTCTGCACATGTGACAGGGCAACTGCACTGTATTAAGGAGAGGATGAACTGGGCCATGTATTGCGAGATTTTGGGGAACAACCTTCTTCCCTCAGTTAGAGCATTGAAGATGGGTCGAGGCTGGGTCTTCCAACATGACAATGACCCGAAGCACACAGCCAGGATAACCAAGGAGTGGCTCTGTAAGAAGCATATCAAAGTTCTGGCATGGCCTAGCCAGTCTCCAGACCTAAACCCAATAGAGAATCTTTGGAGGGAGCACAAACTCCGTGTTTCTCAGCGACAGGCCAGAAACCTGACTGATCTAGAGAAGATCTGTGTGGAGGAGTGGGCCAAAATCCCTCCTGCAGTGTGTGCAAACCTGGTGAAAAACTACAGGAAACGTTTGACCTCTGTACTTGCAAACAAAGGCTACTGTTCCAAATATTAACATTTACTTTCTCAGGTGTTCAAATACTTATTTGCAGCTGTATCATACAAATAAATAGTTAAAAAATCATACATTGTGATTTCTGGATTTTTTTTTTTTAGATTATTTCTCTCACAGTGGACATGCACCTACGAAGACAATTTCAGACCCCTCCATGATTTCTAAGTGGGAGAACTTGCAAAATAGCAGGGTGTTCAAATACTTATTTTCCTCACTGTAATTATGCAGATAAGACCACAGGTGTTGTGGCAAGTTTAAGTCAGGAGTTTCTTCAATAATTTATTCCTCTCTAAATGTTCTGCTTGATGTTGAACTGATGCTGATCTGTATGTTTGTGCTAAGTAGATACCAGCAAGAGGCAATGGCAGTTCCAGCTTAAATGAGGCCCTGGGTGAACTACACCATGACCCAAAGTCTCTCCATTGATGAGTTTGCTTTGAAAAGCTCCTCCCTATTTTAGCTACCGTCACTGGATGAGCTAACCATATTGTTAGAGCAGTCCACAAATTTGGATGCATTTCTGAGAGCTCACTTTCATGTGAAAATATCACCCTAAATGCATTTCTTGCACAATGAAATACACGTCATTGTGCACAATTTATCAACCCCTCAAAGCAAAAAACTAAACAACTCTGTGTCTAAGTGTAGCCATAAGATACATACTACATCTATATCTTTATGATAATAATGTCTTTTAAATTAGCCTTTTAAGCTGCACTGGAGATTCCTTTATTTACTCCGTTACTGTCCATCAATGACAATGTCTGACTATTACCACAGACACAGGGTGCACACCCTCGAACATCAAACATTGCTCCACTTCCTTTTGAAGAACGTGCATGCCCATTAGGATAAGTGGTTCCCCCAAGTGCCCCTACACTGCCCACTAACATTCAGTTAGCAAAATTAGTACCCTTCTTAAGCACCAAACAGAATTCTTTGCTAAAATAATTTGCCAGAATGTCTTTGGGGCCACCTAAAAAAAACTATTTCCACCTGAACATCTATTTTTGCATGGCCTCGTGAAATTTCTAAGCTCAGGCTTTGACTTCTACAATTTAAAATGCCACAGAATTTCTTATATACCGTTCAACTGAACTAAGACAGCACATTAAAATGCCTGATTATTCAAATTGTTACTTTCTGAAACAGTAGGTGTTCACCAGCATGTCTTAGACATTTGAATAACAAAAACCTACAGAATTTGGGTCCCGGCTTTTGCTGTGTTTGGAACATTCATGATTAATTTAGACTGAATTTGACTGACTTTTCTTACTTCGCATTAAGAACATATTTTATTGGAGGTAAAGGTAACAGAAGTGTCTTCCAGATATTTTTGAGCAACAGAGAAGGTGCTTTTGGTTTTAAAAGGTAAATCTGTCCAGCAATTTGTGCAGTACCAAGTGGTGATCAGCTGACAGTATTGCTTAGTGCTTAGCCAGTGGCTGGGTTCCTAACTTTGGCAGAAATGTGGTGTTTGGCCACAGCACCTGTTTCAATATCTAGTCCCGGCACACATACAGTAGACACTTTGTGCTGACTGAAACACTGTGTGCTAATGCATGCAATTTTCTGACATGTTTGGCTGTAGTAATTGTAAACTGGCTACTTAATGCAGCCAAAAGTGTAAAGAGAGCATGTTTATAGCTGTGTAGGTTGTCTCACTGCCCACAAGAGGCTGACAGAAAGGAACCACAAAGTACAAGAGTTATGAAATTCTGGCCTACAATTAAAACCAGTGTTCACAGATATTTAAAAATGCACAATTTGCAAAACAAAATTAGACTTAAAACACGGATCTGGTCCAAGAACTGGAATTGCTATAGTATGAGGTACTAATAATAAAAAAATAAAAAAATAAAATTATTTAATAATAAAGGAAAATAATAAAGGAATAAAAAAGGGTAAGACTGGAACACCACTAATTCTGGGCACTAAACTATTTCTGAACAAAAATGGAAGTAGAACTTCATCCTGACACTAATACAGAATGACCTTTTACAGGCAAAGTGTTGAGCTAGCTGTTTGGTATATGTAAATGTTTAGCTGCTACAGTGAACCTGCTAATGTCACACACCACTATTCAAATGTATCAATTCAAACATACGTTAAATAATTTAAACTGATACAACTTAAACTGATGAAAGTTTACTAACAGCCTAGATTAATATTTAGCCTTTAATGTATGGCATTTGGCAGCCCTGTAACATTAGATAGCTGTTAGTTATGTAGCTATTTAGTATTTCTTGCTTTGTCACCTTGTCCCCATAACAATTGTCTTATTACTTGTTGTAGCATTTATGGTTTCCACAACCCTACAGTCATTTGGTCTAATTCCATGACTCCTGTTTTCTAGGGTATACAGAAAGATCCATGTGGTAGGATTTCAATATAGTTATTATATAATAACTAGCATGCAGTTCATATCTTGCTGGATTCACCTGAATTTTACATTACCTTTGGCTAGACAATATAGTTATAAAGCTATAAACTTCTTAATATTTTTTTTATTAATGCAGTGTTTAAAGTTAGCTTTTATTTATTTATTTATTTTTATTTTTTACACATCATTGTTCATTGTTTAGTGAGATCATCATCTTAATTGTGTCAACTCAAATCTCAACTTTACCTACATTTAACTAAAAAGTAACAGCCAGAATGGTTTGTGTGTATCTCTCACCTGGCACGCACAGGCACCTATAGCTTGTGCCAACATTGCGACATACACCATGTGCGCATGGGTTGAGTGAGCAGAAATCGACAAGCTGAGTGCAGGTGTGTCCAGTGAAACCAGGAGGGCAGGTGCAACTAAAGCCTTGTCCACCAGCTTGCAGATAACATGTCCCATTATTGTGGCATGGACCAGAAGCACATGGATCAACCCTGACCTCACAAACATTTCCTTTATAGCCTGCAGTGTGTGAAAGAGAAACAGATAGAGAGAGGCAGAGGTGGAGAGAGGGAGAGAAAGAGCTTAGGTACAAGCTGTAACTTGATATTTTTGCATTATTGCTGAGGCCGTTGCTTCTCTGGGGAATAGGAATAGGACGAGAAGATTAAAATAAGCAACTAGGTGACACAGTTAGGAAGTACGGGAGACAGAAAGGGAGCATAAATCAGGACAGAGTCAATAATGGGCTGCTCATTCTCACTGGGGATTAAAATAGGCATTAAAAAATAGGCACATTTTTAGAAAGGTCCCAGTAGTGTTTTACTGCTGACTCAGTGTTTTGAAGTAGCCAAGACCATGATGGGATGAATGGATGAGTTTTCTGAATCAAATAAACTAAATTTAACGAAGTTTGCATAAATTGAGATAATTAGTCTAAAAACTGTTTAGGTAGGGTAACATGTACAGGCTACATATAGTATCATTTGAACGCAAGTTTCTCTGTTTCTATAAGCACTGGTGGTTCATGAGGTTCATGACCAGTTACATTGTTACAGGGCTAAGTGGGAAAGGGCTAGTAGTTGCAAAACATTGCTGTTGTCAAATAAACAGCAAATAGAGAAAGCTTCTCAACCAATCACAATGTGAGCAGGACTGTCACATAACTGCTCATATGTCACACCATTTGTTCATGGCACTGAGTGAGCAAGTTTCTGAGCAAGAGCATTTTCTAGGAAGTGTACACTGGTTATTTGAAGAAGCACATTTGTATATACAGTCTGGACTGTGTACCCTCTTCGCAGGTGCATTGTGGGCCGCTCAGTGTGTTTGTACATGTTGCTCCATTTTTGCAGGGTTCTGAGGCGCAGTGATTTACCCAAGACTGACAGTTCTGGCCTTCAAACCCTGTAACACACACACACACAAGCAGGAAGGAGCCAGGTTACAACCAGGCTTCTAATCTTAGTAGTCTTAGTTCTTTCACTTGGATTCATCTACCTCTCTATGTTACTTTGTCTCAATTACTCTCTGTTTAATCTTGGACATTGCAGTAATAAAATTTTTCTAACAAACACACCTGGTGGACATGTACAAGTGTAGCCATGCCCCTCATGTCTCTGTGTGACATCACTGCAGGTCCCATTGTTTTCACATGGGTTTGTGTAGCATGCATCAAATTCCTCGCAGAAGATTCCAAAGTATCCAACATCACACTGGCAATAAAACGTGCTCTGCAACACACACACAAACAAACACATCATATATCAATATTCTATACCACCTGTTGTGATTAACAATGGCATACAATTTCATCCTACAATTTAGTACAATTATATACATATTAAAATTAATTCAGAAACTTTGCAAACCCTTACCACAGAAGACTGTGTGATGCATTTCCCTCTCCCAGTGCATTGTGGGTCACTGAAGTTTCTGCCTGGCTCCATGCAGCTAGTAGACTTTACAGTGAGGTGTAATCTGAGAGTGACCTCCAGACCAGAAGGGGCTCCAATGCGCAGCACAGCTACACACACCCACACACACACACTATTGTTGCACATTATACTCAGTAATAAATGTCAAATTAATTACTGTTAGGTTCTCTTACTGATGAAGTAGTTGTGTCCAAGTGGCAATAACTGATCAGAGATTACGAGGCCATTGGTGGCCTGCTGAAACCAAACGACCATGCCATCAGATACTGAACACCGGTCGAACCCGAGAGCTCCAACACGCCACAATGCTGCAGCTCCACTAATGTTTAGTACCAACCTGCACACAGGCACATTTCTTTGTTCACAGACCTGTAATAACTCGACCCTCTGTCTTTTATTTACTTCTTCCTCCAAAACTAAAACGTCTGGCAAGACTTTTTACTAGATTTTGACATGTTGCTTTAAGGTTTTGTGTTCATCCACATACAAGAATCATTAGAAAAACAGGAAGGTCTGGTGTCATTTCATGGAGGCAAGGCAGGGCTCTTTTTAGGGAGATATTTCACACCAGCCTGGGAAAACCATTTCTTTGTAGACCTGCTTTGTGCACAGGAGAATTGACATGCTGGAACAGGTTTGGGCTAGACTGTTTTAAATTTCAGTGAAGAGATTATGTAATTTCAACAGAATAAAAATGACATGGATGCTGTTCCATGCTACATATAGCCTGACTGCTCTTCCTGACTCTATCCAGTCTTTCAAAAGAGACTATATTCTATACCTTAACATGATCCCCTGGCATTATTGACTCTCAATTTTTGTATTTCTAATTTTTCAGCTCTTGGAATTTATAGGAGTGTGTATTAAATCTCTGATCCTGATAATCACAATTAGTTAGACACATCCATATTTTCTTATTACAACTATTTAAGTACACCGAGACAAATCTTGTGGCAGCTTATTTATTAGTTGGAACAGCAAGAGTAACTTACTTTACTGCAGTTCCCTCTGCAATCTCCATGGAAACCGTAATCATTCCAGCTGGCTCGGTGCCCGCGATGCTCACACACTCTGATCCATCAGTGATCTGTAACACACACAAACACACTTAGAATTTGTAAAATAAAAAAAATTATAATCCGTTTATATTTATGTATGAATGAAAGCACACACCTGAAGCTCCTCCCACAGGACCTCAATCATTCTCTGTCCAGGCTTTAGATGCCATGGTTGTAAAGTGGGTGGGGCTTCAGTGTCACTGAGCTCTGTGATTGGCTGAGATGGTTGAGTCGTGGTAGCTGGAGTGGCTGCTAGGTCCCAGCTGGACTCAATAAGGTCAAAGGCTGAAGGTGGCTGCTCACACCGGACTCCTCCATACCCGTCGCTGCATACACACACAAACTCTGCACCTTCATGCGTGCAGTTGCCATGGAGACAAGGGTCACTGGCGCATGGGTTGGCAAAGTACTACAAAGAGATTTAAAAGAAAGACAGACAGAAAAACAATTTAGATGATGAACAAATCATTATATTTGCAGCTTTTTAAAGAAGAAACAGTATGTAGAATTACAGTAGCTCTACTCTTCATCCCATACATGAATTTCCTTATTTCTATATATGGACACAAGCATGGCTGATCAGGCCACTGTCAGTTTCATATAAAACCTTAAAGATATTCCCTTTATTGTACTATTATTTACACATACACATTTATAAGTATATGGACCACATCTTTTCCTAATATTCTATTATAAAACTCTATTTTGCTGTGACAACTATAAATGATTAGCAACAAGTACAAACAGGTTATGTGTGTATAAATGCTTGGTATTTTATTATTTGTTATGTATAATTTATATTTTGTGTCACTTTTCAACACCTCTCATTTTCCTCATAGACCAATATGACGTGCATTTTTCATGCAGGCAAATATAGTGTCAGTTTCTAAATGATAAGGATGAAAGTGTGTTTTCATATGATAACAACAAACTATAATATATATATATATTATATATATATATATATATATATATATATAATGGTGCAAACTGACAAACTGATTTACATTTATGGCACTTGGATGATGCCCTTATTATAAGCAACTAACTGCACAGTTGAGTGTTTCTGAAGAGCCTAGCACTGTCTTGTGTTGTCTTTTGCACTGTTTGCACCAGTTGCATACATGCACTTTATGTGGCGAGGATCTTAGTTCCTGGCCCTGTGTTCTTCTGTTCTGTGACTGTTGTTTTATGTTGTTATTAAAGAGATTTTTGTTGACTTCAGAAGAGCACAGGGCAACCACTCTCCACTGATCATCTAAGGATCCTCTGTGAAGATCACCAAAAGCATCATATTTCCGGGTGTTCACCTTGCAGAGAACTTCATTTGGTCACTCAACACCAGCTCTATCACCATGAAAGCCTAGCATCCTTCCTGAAGGCTGAGGAAAGCCCATCTCCCTCCCCAATCCTGACCATGTTCTACAGAGGGACCACTGAAAGCATCCTGAGCAGCTGCATCACTGCCTGTTTTGGGAACTGCACTGTCTTGGATTGCAAGACCCTACAGAGGATAGTGAGGACAGCTGAGAAGATCATCGGAGTCTCTCTCTCTCCTCTATAATGGACATTTACACTACACATTGCATCTGCAAAGCCAACAGCATTGTGGACACACACCCATCAAACACACTCTTCACCCTCCTGCCATCAGGAAAGCGGTTCCGAAGCATTCGGGTCGCAACATCCAGACTGTGCAACAGTTTCTTCCCTCCAGGAATCAGGCTTCTCAACACAGAACTGAACCCAATCTCATATACACACACTCACCTGTGTGACTGATCTGTACAACCCAAACTCAACACACACTCATACTTACTTCACACATCCATGTCTTCAGCACTACCCATATTATATCACTTCATTATGACAAACTGTTTGCATGCTGTTTACACACATGTTTTTGACTGCTGCTATTGCTGTTTTGCACAAACTCTTTTGTTAAATTTTTTTAATTACAAGGTTCACACTGTAATATACAGTAGGTTTACTGGCGGCACTATTTTGTGTTTTGTGTATTTGTCCTACACTGTCTTGGGTTGTCTTTGAACTGTTTGTCTTGCACTGTTTGCACCAGGTTGCACACGAATCACTTTATGTGGCGAAGACACTTACTAGTCTTTAGCCCTGTGTTTACTGTTATGTAGCTTTATGTTGTTCAATGTAGCATCAGGCTTCTGGAGAAACGTGGTCTCATTTTCCTGTCTACTGTGTCAGCTATATATATTTGAAATGACAATAAAAGCTTTTAATTAAAAGAGTTTTTAATTAAAAATACGAGGATGTGGACAAATGTGGTCTGAGATGAAGCCTAATGTGGCCAAAAGTACACATCATACCAGTTGTTTTTATACTGTAGCATTACAATTTAAACTCACTTAAACTAAGGGACTTAAACATTTTCCAGCATGACAATACCACTGTGAACAAAAAAGGTCCATGAAGACATGGTTGGAGTTGAAAACATATTTCCTGAGAAGAGCCATGACCTCAACCCCACTGAACACCTTCGGGATATATTGAAACATAGACTGCACCACAGCCCTCCAGACCAAACATCAGTACCCAATCTCACTAATGTTCTACTGGCTGAATATGCAAATCCTACAGCCACATTTTAAAATTTTAAAGCCTTTACAAAAGAGTGGATGTTATTATAACAGTACAGGAATGGAACTGAATATGGAATGTATTGATACGTATCACATATGAGTCTACTTTACATATGTATATCTGCACAATCAGTGTAAATTCAACTTTGGCATTGAGATTTTTACCAAATAGCCTGTTGTGAGAATTTTTTTCAGTAACTACTGATCTCTTGAGATTTTCACACAACAGTCTCCAGAGTTTACACAAAATGTAAAAAAAATAATAATAATCCTGTGTGTGGCGGGTGAGCAGACTGCATAAACAACACCTTCGGTTTTGATGAAAGATGAAAGGAAATATACCAAACAGCTTTGGGCTGACAGAAGGTCTATTAGGATTATAGTTGGTCTATAAGGCTTATAAGTCTTCAACTCTAATTTAAATACGCACTTTTCTGCAGTTGAAGTGGATGAGCTACAACATCAGAAGACCACCAGGTTTCAATGCTGTCAACTAGGAACAAAAAGCTGACATTATCATGTCAGACATTATCATATCACTTTATGACAACAAAAATTTGACCTAAAAAACTGACCAGGTTTTTGTGTGCGTGTGTGCATGTGTAATTCATTAATTACACAAATATAACAGGCCATTATTTACAGTAATATAGTTTTCACTCTAAAATCAGATAAAGAGTGCGTAAATATATAAAAAATAATAAAAAATAAATAATAAAAATAAATGTGTGTGTAATTTGTTATTTATATTATGTTATATAACAGATCATTATTAACAGTAATATAATTTGTACTGTGAAATCAGTTGAAGAGTGCGTTGAAATAAGTGTGTGTGTGTGTGTGTGTGTGTGTGTGTGTGCATGCGCATGTGTTTGTGTTTGTGGGTGCTTCGCTGTGGGTGCATGTAGGATAACAGAAGAAACAATACATCCTCTCTGTCTAAAAGCAGCAGAAACATTGTCTGAGCCATGATAAACCATCACCATCGGTTTGTGTGTCTGCTGTAAAAGAGGGTGCCACAAAGACATGTCATGCAGACAGGTCATGCGGTTGCTAAGAAACAGCCACTCAAAAAAAGTGTAGGCTGAAGGAACAGATGAAGGCACAACCCACGTCCATTAATCAAACGCACACCTTCCTCAATGATAAACATATTTTCATTGATCATTCATTCTGTACAATGGTAAAATGAACTTTGTATTAAAGTCAGACATGGTGAATATATACACACATGCGGACACACATGACTCTGCAACATATTGGATACTCATGTCCACATGGAGGAGAGAAAGAAATAAGAGAGTCCAGTATTAGGTTTAGGGTGTGAGGAACTGACAGCCCTACTAGCAATATATCAGTAATGCGCATTGCTATAGCAACAGCCTCAGACAGTGACACACACATTATTTCTTACACAGTGAAGTTAAATGCTTGAATCAGATTAAATTAAATAACTTTTTTTTTTTAATATTCATCATGGTGAATATTTCAAAAAAGTGTGGCATAGGTGTGGGATATATATATAAAAAGTGTAGCATATATTCTTTAAGGATGTTTTTATACATTATTATATCTATAGTAACACATCATACACATGACTGATTACAAAAATGTGCTCTTGTTTACCAAAGTAAAACATATGCATGTTGTGTCAATGTTAATGTTAGAAGACATTTATTTAACAGTTATGGTTGGAATATTTTGTAAGTGTTTTGTAGCAGTCACTGTGATTTGCACAGGAAAGTCTTCAGTACAAAAGAGTTTAAAGGTTAATTGGTGATGGCTTAATGTCTCTGGGATGGTCAGGGGTTCAAGTCCCAACACCACCAAGCTGCCACTGTTGGGCACTTTAGCAAGGCACTTAACCCATTACCTGCTTCAGGGTTACCCATACCATGGATAGTCCTGTGCTCTAACCCCAGCTTCCTAACAAGCTGGGACCTAAATAACATGTAACAACAAGTAAAATGTTCCTTAATACATACACTGATTAACAATGTAATCGTTGCCAACTCGCTATGGTATAAACATAACAACATATAAAAGAATGTACATACAGAGTGTTATACAGAGTGCATTATGTTGTGTATGACTTGCTTTGTAAGTGGGAAACGTAAATTGGGAAGTTGAAATGCTGACTTCTGATAAAAAAGGGAAATAAATCACATCACCAAGCTACTATTGCTGGGCACTTGAGCAAAATTAACCCTCAGCTTGTAAAAATAGGATAAAATGTAAGTAGCTTTGGGAGGGTGTCTGCCAGATGTGTTCTTCTTCTTCTTCTTTCGGCTTTTCCCATTAGAGGTCACCACAGCGGATCATCTGTCTCCATACCCTTCCTGTCCTCTACATCTGCCTCTTTCAAACCAACTACCTGCATGTCTTCCCTCATCACATCCATAAACCTCCTCCTCGCAAACATCCCGAACCATCTAGAGAGGTACCAGTGCCATTTGGATCCCCCTACATGTGTGGAGTTTGACATTGGAGCTCCTGAAGTGTTTAAAGGCTCTGGCATGGAGAAGCTGATGCTGGATCTGTGATGATCACAAATGCTGAGCTTATAAAACTAGGAGCTACTGACCTTACATTTACATTTGCGGCATTTAGCAGACGCCCTTATCCAGAGCATAATCTTATACTCCAGTAATCATGTTAGTTCTCACTCTCCAGTGTTCTGTATTGTTGAAAGATTTATGATCAAACTCTTGATGTCACCCAAATGAGGATGGGTTCCCCTTTTGAGTCTGTTCCTCTCAAGGTTTCTTCCTTATAACATCTAAGGGAGTTTTTCCTTGCCCCAGTCACCACAGCTACTCATCAGGGACAAATTCACACCATTCACCTTAACTGTTGATTTGTGTAAAGCTGCTTTGAGACATTGTCTGTTGTAAAAAGCACTATAGAAATAAACTTGACTTGACTTGACTTGACTTGACTCCTTGGTCTTCCTTTTTTCCTCCTTCCTGGCCGCTCCATCTTTAGCATTCTCCTACCGATATAACTCATGTCCCTCCTCTGCACATGTGCAAACCATCTCAATCTCGCCTCCCTCACCTTGTCTCCAAAACGTCCTACATGCTCCCTTTAATAAACTCATTTCTAATCCTGTCCATCCTCGTCACTCCCAACAAAAACCTCAACATCTTCAGCTCTGCTACCTCCAGCTCCACCTCCTGTCTTTTACTTAATGCCACTGTCTCTAAACCATACAACATCGCAGGTTTTACCACAGTCCAATAAACTTTTCCTTTCACTCTTGCAGGTACCCTTCTATCACAGATCACTCCTGCCACTCTTCTCCACCCACTCCACCCTGCCTGCACTTTTTTCTTTACTTCTCTAACACACTATCTATTACTTTGCACCGTTGACCCCAGGTACCTGAACTCCTCCACCTTCTCCACCTCTTTTTCCTGCAACTGCATCACTCCACTGCCCTCCCTCTCATTCACACACATGTACTCTGTCTAACTCTACTGACTTCCATTCCCCTTCTCTCCAGCGCATACATCCCCCTCTCCAGGCTCTTCTCAACCTGCTCCTTACTCTCACCACAAATCACAATATCATCCGCAAACATCATAGTCCACGGAGACTCCTGTCTGACCTTGTTCGTCAACCTGTCTGTGGTGCTCTTCCTCTATGAAACCATACTGTTGCTCAAAGATGGTCACCTCTTCCATCAGCCTGGCTTCCACTACTCGTTCCCACAACTTCATGGTGTGACTTATCAACTTTATTCCCCTGTAGTTACTGCAGACTGCACACTCTTTCTCCATTCCTCTAGCATCCTCCCACCTTCCAAAATCTTGTTGAACAACCTGGTTAAAAACTACACTGCCATCTCTCCTAAACATCTCCATGATTCTACCGGTATGTCATCTGGCCAACTTACTTTCCACTCTTCATCCTCTTAATCGCTGCTCTCACTTCCTCCTTAGGAATCCTATCCACTTCCTGCTTCACTATCTCTACAACATCCAACATTTTCTCTCTTTCATTTTACTCATTCATCGTCTTCTCAACACACTCTCCTAAATAGTCAACACATTTCTATCTCCATCCTTTATTGCTCTAACTTCCAGCACATCCTTCCCAGCTCGGTCCCTCTGCCTGGCCAATGTTCCTGGACTTACTCCCTTTCAACTTGAATTTGAACACACAGCATATCTATATTTCTTCTCTCCATCATATCAGCGAACTCTCTCCCTTAATCAGTCATAGTACCAACATTTAAAGTACCAACCATAACCTATACTCTCCTACACTTCTTTTTTTCCTGCCGTCTCTATAGACGTCTTCCTCCTCTCCTTCTCCTTCTCCTCCTTCGGCCAGCAGTAGCCCAATTTCTATCAGGAGCCTGTTGGCTAACAATACCTGTGGCAGTCGTTGGTAACCCAGGCTTCGACGGATCAGGTATTAAATTCTGATTTGTGATCCGCATGTTTGATTTGGCAGATGTTTTCCATTGGATGCCCTTCCTAACGGAACACTCCCCATTTATCCAGGCTTGAGACCGGCATCAAAAGTGCACTTGCTTGTGCAATCCCAATGGCTGGGTTCTGCCACATGTCATCAGTATAAAATGTAAGTGGTAAGTTTGAACGATGTCATTTTCCAATTGGACATGTTTGACTTGCAAAGTTGTGAAAACAATTGACATCACCTTTTTTTGCTATAACCTGGCACATGACATATCCTTATTCTTAGACTAATGTTCCTCTGTGCAGTGCTGTTAGCAACAATCGAGCAAACTGTGATGATTGATGTATACGTTTCTCCTCAGACAATGGACTGTATAGTCATTGTTATAGAGTTCACCAGATAATAATGTAAGACTGTAATGTATGTTGACCAATACAAAGCAAATACTTCTCTATACAGTATAACATTAAAATATATTAGTATTTTGTTTATTTCCGATCCTGTGCACATTCATGTTGATTTAAGGTTACTCAGTAAACTTCTTTTAGGTGACTTTAACTTAAATTGGCTTGAGAAATCATGTAGAAACAAACTTAAAGAAATAACCAAATCGTTTCAAATGCCGCAACTATTAAGGAAACCAACTTGTATAACAAGAACTTCTCAAACATTAATAGATTTAATACTGACAAATAAACCCGAGAGAATAATTAAAACTTATAATCTAGTTACAGGTATATCCAATCACAATTTAACCCTAGTAGCTAGAAAACTGATAAAAACAAGGTTTAAAAACAAAAACTCAATGAACTGTAAAACGTGTATCACATTCATTCCAAAGTAAGAATTCAAACAAATAAAGTGGGCAGACATCCTAGAGAAAAAATCTTGTGAACAGGGCTGTCATGATCTTATGTTAGCTTTAAATGACATATTAAACAAATATACAAAAAATAAGCAGAGAAATAAAATTATTTGGGATATGATAAAAAAAACGAGATGTGGCGCTAAAAACATTTCTAAAATCAGGACTAACAACGGATCGATTTTTTTCTACAGATTTAAGAAATAAAGTTACAGCCGAGCTTAGAAAGGCCAAAGCCAGTTTTTTCCTTGAAATCATTCGAAATGCACAAGGCAATAGTAGAATAATATGGAAAACTATTAATAAATTGATTGTAAATGAAAAGTCAAAATGTGAGAATATTTGTCATTTTGTATTATTGATGACTCTTTTGTAATAGCAACAAATTTTAATGAATATTTTTTAAACATTGTCCAAAATTCAGTTCAGAATTTTCAAATTGTTCATCCCTCTCTCATAATCAATGACAAATCTGATTTAAATCTTAGCTCAATAACTAAAACTAAAGTTGAAAAAATAGGTCCTAAATAGCAGCAAAGCAAAAGATATTTATGGACTTGCTACTTCTTTTCTGAAACAATATAAGTACATCCTCTCTGATTCATTGACAACAATGATCAATCAATCGATTAGTGAGGGTATTTTTTCAGGAGCTCTAAAATCTGCGATTGTTACCCCTATATTTAAGTCTGGAAATAAACAAGCCATGAACAATTACCATCCAATAAGTATTCTCCCAGCTGTGTCAAAAGTACTCAAAAAGACGGTGGCGTAGCAACTTACCATCCACTTTGAATCACAATCTCTCTTAAATCCAATGCAATTTGGCTTCAGGCATAAATACTCTACAGACTTATTTGAGTGACCGACATCAGTGTGTACAAGTAAATAACATCAAATCTGCGTTTAGAGCCACCTCGATGGGAGTGCTGCAGGGGTCTATTTTGGGACCCTTGTTTTTTAGCATCTATATAAATGATCTCCCTAGAGTGTGTTTGGATGTTGACATAATCATGTATGCTGATGTATATTAAAAATGTAAAGGAAACAAAATATTTAGGTCTAATTATTGATTCGAATCTAGGTTTTAAAAGTCATATAAAAAAACTTAGTAATAAATTGAAATTAAATTTTATGAATTATAAACATATTAGAAATTCATTAACTACGGAAGCCTCGAATATTTATTATAATGCTATGATTGTTCCGCATCTACTGTATTGCATGTCTAGTTGGTCTCAGGCGTGTAAATCATTGTTAAAATTACTAGAATCATTAAATAAAAGGGCAATAAACATTCATGATAAAGAGCCTCGTCAGTACCATCATTGTAATGTACTGAGTAAATATAATATTTTGAGTTTTGAGAACCTTATTAAACACAACCAAATATCTGCTTTATTTAAAATTATCCATAATATAGCTGCTCCCCATTGAGAAAATTTGTCACACTAAATTCAGATAGACTTAATAGAGCCACACGGTCGACAGTCAGAGGAGAGTGCAGTGTTCCAAATGCAGAAACAATTATGGTCAACATTCGTTCTTTTATAAAGCAGCATGCCTTTAGAACACTCTTCCAAATGATATTATTTTATGTACAAACTATAGCACATTTACACGCCTGGCCAAACAGTGGCTATTGGCAAAGCAAACTTGTAAGCACTAAATGACTGTGATATGAACAATGTAGACTGTGAGTGAGTGAGTGAGTGAGTGAGTGAGTGAGTGAGTGAGTGAGTGGAGAGTTTTAAATACAAAAACTCAATGAACTGTAAAACGTGTATCACATTCATTCCAAAGAAAGATTTCAAACAAATAAAGTGGGCAGACATCCTGGAGAAAAAATCTTGTGAACAGGGCTGTCATGATTTTATGCTAGCTGTAAATGACATGTTAAACAAATATACAAAAAATAAGCAGAGAAAGCAACATACAAAACGAAATTTGCCATGGCTCAATAAAATTATTTGGGATATGATGAAAAAACGAGATGTGGTGCTGAAAACATTTCTAAAATCAGGACTAACAACGGATCGATTTTCTTTTACAAATCTAAGAAATAAAGTTACAGCCGAGCTTAGAAAGGCCAAAGCCAGTTTTTTCCTTAAAATCATTAGAAATGCACAAGGAAATAGTAAAATAATATGGAAAACTATTAATAAATTGATTGGAAATGAAAAGTCAAAATGTGAGAATATTTATCTCAATATTAATGGAAAAATTATTGATGATTCTTTTGTAATAGCAACAAATTTTAATTAATATTTTTTAAACATTGTCCAAAATTCAGTTCAGAATTTTCAAATTGTTCATCCCTCTCTCATAATCAATGACAAATCTGATTTAAATCTGCGATTGTTACCCCTATATTTAAGTCTGGAAATAAACAAGCCATGAACAATTACCATCCAATAAGTATTCTCCCAGCTGTGTCAAAAGTACTGGAAAAGACGGGGGCGGAGCAACTTACCATCCACTTTGAATCACAAGCTCTCTTAAATCCAATGCAATTTGGCTTCAGGCGTAAATACTCTACAGACTTTGCATGTTGCTACCTCTTGGAAACTATCAGGGCATATGTGAACCAGGGACTTCCTTGATCTGCGTAAAGCTTTTGATACTGTTAATCACCAGATACTCTATAGTAAATTAAATCAATATAGTTAAATTCTCTCTGAGCACACCCAAAACTGGATAAGATCTTATTTGAGTGACCGACATCAGTGTGTACAAGCAATTACATCAAATCTGCGTTTAGAGCCACCTCGATGGAAGTGCCGCAGGGGTCTATTTTGGGACCCTTGCTTTTTAGCATCTATATAAATTATCTCTCTAGAGTGTGTTTGGACGTTGACATAATCATGTATGCCGATGATACGGTGATCTTCACTTATGGGGAAAACGAGCTGAAGGTTGCTGACAAATGATCAAAAGGAATGCAAAAAGTTGTAGAACGGTTACATCTAACTCAAAATATTCAAGTAAATGGACAAAATATTAAAAATGTAAAGGAAACAAAATATTTAGGTCCAATTATTGATTCGAATCTAGGTTTTAAAAGTCATATCAAAAAACGTAGTAATAAATTAAAATTTAATTTGATGAATTATGAACGTATTAGAAATTCATTAACTACGGAAGCCTTGAATATTTATTATAATGCTGTGATTGTTCCACATCTACTGTATTGCATGTCTAGTTGGTCTCAGGCATGTAAAACATCGTTGAAATTACTAGAATCATTACATAAAAGGGCAATAAAAATTCATGATAAAGAGCCTCGTCAGTACCATCATTGTAATGTACTGAGTAAATATAATATTTTGAGTTTTGAGAACCTCATTAAACACAACCAAATATCTGCTTTATTTAAAATTATCCATAATATAGCTGCTCCCCATTGAGAAAATTTGTCACACTAAATTCAGATTTAATAGAGCCACACGGTCGACAGTCAGAGGAGAGTGCAGTGTTCCAAGATGCAGAAACAATTATGGTCAACATTCGTTCTTTTATAAAGCAGCATGCCTTTAGAACAAATGATATTATTTTATGTACAAACTATAGCACATTTACACGCCTGGCCAAACAGTGGCTATTGGCAAAGCAAACTTGTAAGCACTAAATGACTGTGATATGAACAATGTAGACTGTGAGTGAGTGAGTGAGTGAGTGAGTGAGTGAGTGAGTGAGTGAGTGGAGAGTGTTTTTATTGATTGTGAGTGAAATAATGTTTCCATGTATGATACTGTATGTATTTCATGACCTCTTGCAAATGTAACATCTGTCTAGGGACTGCAGGAGGAAATTAGCCTTTTTTTGCTATATCATGGCACATGACATATCTTCTTTCTTAGACTAATGTTCTCTGTGCATTGTCCCTGATTAAGTACAAATAAACTCATTCATTCATTTATTCAAACTTGGAACAATTTTGTATTTGAGTGGTAGCATAGTCGTTAAACTGTTAGGGTTCTGATTGTAAGGTTAAGGAGTTCAAATCCCAGAAAAGCCAAGCTGTCACTAATGGGCCCTTGAGCAATATAATTAAACCTCTTCTTAATAACCCTCTTTTTAATAAAAATGTGATAGTTCCACATTTTCCCTTGTTATAGGTGCGACATTACAAGTTATAAATAATATTATAATGTTATATTGTCCACCTCACTCTAGATAGTGTTATTTTAGCAAAAAATAATATGTTGTTCCGTTTTTTCACTAAACCTATTGGGCTAACTCTAATAATTAACACTAACAAGGATAATGCGAATAAGTAGTAGCATTAAGCATTGCATAAATAGGGTACTTAAAATATCACACCCTACACATTACACTGAGAACAACTAACTGAAGTAAAATTCACACACTGAATGTTTTGAATAAACAACTACATTTTTGCTGACAGAATGGGCAGGACATTGTTTTGCTATTACAGGTAAAAACAATAAGGTGCAAAACACGAGGAAGTGTGAACTATAAAAGACAACAGAAAGGAAAGCATTGCAAAAAGTGGAACAACAAGATTACGGAGAATAGAAGGAAGAAAAAGGTTCAAGGATACAGCAAAATAAGATGTAGATTACAATATAATAACAGGGAACATTATACAACAACTTAAAGAGTGACAGAACAAAACGATGGGAAAAAAGAAAGAGGGACACGAAGATTAAAAGATGAAGTACACATAAAACCCAGCAAGAAGACAATGGCAATACACAACATACAATAAACACAAAAGTCTGATAATGCTTCTTGGCATTGACAAGGTAATCATCCATTCAGTGTAATTTTGCCCCAGTATAGAGGGCACAGGGGAAAAGAGAACAAACAAGACTTAAAAGACGACACAAACATATTATTATGCATAAAAGAAGAAATGAAAGAGAAAGGAAGGTCAAAATAGAAGAAAGGAGGAGGACAAGAAGACAAGAGGATAACAAAGGCTTAGTGAATAGGGTAATTTGTGGTTTGGGACACGTCCACTGTGGACTGCTTACAATGATGTTTCCAAGATGACGTAAACAGAACTGCTGTTCCTGTTTTACTGTAATCGAGAGCGTCCTTGGTGAGGTGAAACATTTAATGTCACACAGTTATAATTTGCGTAGCGCATGTGCACGCACACGCAAAAAAAAAATTACCAACATGCACTGATTATTAACAATTCAGGTCATTAGCAAATAGCACTCCTGCAGAGAGCGAGAGAGAGAGAAAGAGAGAGAGAGAGAGAGAGAGAGAGAGAGAGAGAGAGAGCACTGCAGAGGCTCTGAACGCCTCTGAAGCATGTGTGTATAGGGGGATATAATAAGAACTCTAAGGGTTACAGGACTAATTCAAAATCTCAGTAGGAAACACTGTGACATCACCATGACTACACGACTTTCTTTGAGCCAATCACTGCACATTAATGACTATACAGCCAATCAGTGAACCGATGCAGGTGTGCGTCAGGTCTGAGTTTAAAAGTGGGGGAGGGGTGTGACGTCTGGGTGACGTTAGAGGATGAGACAGAGACAGCAAGAGTGAAGCATACAGAACTGAAGGAAAAGAGAAGGACACATCAGTCAAAACTAATCAGCTTTACCCTTCATCATTTAAATTTTATGACCACCATAAAGTTTATTTTAGAATGAGTCTTTGAGTGACTCAGCACATTAAAGCACATATTGTGACTGACTGTGTGCAGGTTTGAGCTCATGTTTTGTGGTTAATAATGAAAAAAAAAGTCACAGGCAATAGCTAGCATTACACTGACAAGCTGCAAAAAGGGAGCTCAAAATGGGAGACATTAACTATATAGCCATAGGACCCAGGAACTATATTTTCATTACAATGTACACTCACTTCCCTTTTTAATAGGAATACATGTGCAGTAGCCCCTTAATTATTATTTCAATGCAATTCTCCAAACAGCCAATCTTGAGGCTGCAGCCCCATGCTTTATTTTTAAAACATCCTAATGGGGAAAAAGTATGATCTTTAAGGCATGGTTGCTGGTATCAGATTGTCTTTGTATTCCAGATATTGCTAAACTTTGGGGATCTTGCCACATGACAGTCTCTAGAGTTTACCCAGAATGGTGCAAAAAACAAAAAACATCAAGTCTCGATATGCAAGAATTTTGAGGTCGATGAGCTACAACAAAAAAAGACCACAACCTTCAAGTTCTGTCAGCCAATGACAAGAATCTGAAACACAGACTCACTAAAACTAGATAATTAAATATGAACAAACACTTTTTTCAGTCTTCATTTGTCTAATTTTTGTCTGGCTGTGCCCACGATAGCTTTTACCTTTACATGTTTTATGCATTCTGAGATGCTTTTCTGTTCACCACCATTGTAAAGAGTATTTGTTTGTGTTACTTAAGACTTCCTGTCAGCTCAGACCATTCTCCTATGATCGCTCCTAATGTTTTTTTTTTTTTACCCGAAAACTCAGAAATTGGGCAGGTGAAGACTTACTAATCTTTACCTGTCCAATTCCAGTGAGTCTGCACCCATGATAGCCTCAAGTTCTTGTTCTTGGCTGACAATACTTGAAAGCTGTGGTGTTTCGCTGTTTAAGCTCATCTGTGACAATGTGCACACAAGGTGATTTTATAAGCACCATGATTGTAAAGAGAGATTATATAAGTTGCTCTGTCATTCTTGGTAGCTTGAATCAATCTGGCTATTTTTCTATGACACAAGACAACATGTGTGTTTCTGGAATACTTAAAAACGTCCATCTGGCATCGACAACTATGCCCCTTTCAAAAACAAAGGTCACACTTGTCCCTCATTTTGATTAAAAATTCAAACATTACCTAAAGCTTGTGGCCGGTATCTGCATGACTTTAGGAATTATGCTGCTGCTACATGATTGGCTGACTGCATACAGTTAAACTGACTAATTGTAAATACAACAGAGTTTTTAAATTAGATAACTAAGGATAATTCTTAATAAAAATTTCTTAGTTCATTTAGATGGTAAATCTGGTAAAGGTATTTAATGTTTTATTTGTTGTGTCACATTAACAATTTGGCAGCACTGCACTGTCTAGTTAACTTTTCCACAAAGGGCAATTGTGGCAAGTTTTTATATTAACCAATGAGGAGCCACACCTGACTCTCCCCCTACCTGTTCATTCTGTTTATCTTTGCCTTCAATCATTATTATGAAAGCCTGCAGCCACACTGGCCCTTTGCAGATGAGAATGATGACCCCTGACGTAGGGGGAATTTACCTATATTTAACTTTGCCATCATGTGACCATTCAAACACACCATTCACTGGAAAGATTCACAGAAATTCCATAACTCAAAGAAAGGAGTTATTCTGGTTTACAATTATCAAGTCACCATTTGCTGGAATAGTATCAGTATTACAGTACAGATTAATTTGAAGGAGGACCAATATGATAAATATACTGGCACTGGACCCCTTGAGATTTACTTCAGATAAAATAACTGAGATGTTCCATGTTTGATAGAAGTCTTGCATGTATGTAATTGTAAAGTTAATAACAAAATAAAAGGACTTGCAGCAATAGTTGTCCTTTATGTGATTTTCTGTTATTGAATATATAATTTGGGGCATTTATATTTCAGGGGATGAAAGATGGTGTTGTCGGTTCATTTGTAACCTGTAGTGAGATTTAGTCAGGTTAAAAATTCATTTCAGTTTGCTGGGACAGGGAGTTTGCTGAGATCCAAACCTGTTTTTTACAAATACTTATCAGACACAAAACCTTATTTATATATTCTAATATGAATACAAACAAAGAAGAAAGAATTATTAATAAATATCTGTTATTTATCAGCATTCGTTTTTTTTAATAAAAAAAAAATATTAATTAATGAAGTAAAAGGGGAAAAAAATGGAAAAATGTATCAAAGCTAATCTGACAGAGTTTTTTCACACCCACATTGTAAATAGGTCAATGTGTAAACACATACACACACAGATGCGCAGGACATGCAGAGATGCTCAATTTCTGTTGAACACACACACACACGCATCCTTCCTCTCTGTTCTGTTGCCACAGCAACACTCTATTCTTCGCATCTTACAGACAGCACATGATCTCTCTTTCTCACACTCACACACACTCACACTGAAACACACAAACACACACACACACACACACACCTGGCAGTTGTGTCCGGTGAACTGTGCACTGCATGTGCAGATGTACTTCAGCTCTTCTCCTTCTGCAGGTGTACACACTCCTCCATTCAGACATGGTTGTCCCTCACATGCGTCCATGGGGTTTGTTGGGGTCACATCAGGGTCAGAGGTTACAGGAGTTGTTACCCCACTCTCAGCAAGGAAGATGAGGAGAGGAAGAGCAAGGAAGATGAGCTCCATTATACACCCGTTCAGCATTGAGATCTTCTCTAATGTGCAGTGCAGAGCTCCACAGCTTCAATGTGTGTGTGACAGAGACAGCAAGAGAGTATGTGTGTGGAAGCAAGAGAGAGAGCAATAGAGAGGGTGGGTGAGTGAGAAGAGAGAGAGAGAGAGAGAGAGAGAGATAGAGATGCACACAGACAGACAGATAGAATAGTAAAAGAGAAAAAGAAACAGAATGGGGAAAAAGAGAGAGAGCAAAAGAGGGGGAAATAGAGAGTGCGAGGGACAGCACTACAGAGAAAGACAGAATGAGAGAGAAAACAAGACAAAGTCAAAGCAAAAAAAGCCACTGAAGATTCTTCAGCAAGACGGAGATATACAGCATGTGGGGGGGTGGAGACTGACAGAGAGATGCTGAATCACAGGCATAATTAAACACACATACACACATGCACACACACAGTGTTGTCACTCATGTCCTTGTGCTACAAACTCTTTTAAAGAATATGTGTGTTTCTATAGGGTCTTGATCACAATGAAGGTGGTCTCCATGGTGACCAGACCAGGTTCTTATGAAAAAAACATGCAGTAAAATTCATTTTGTTCTATTGTATCGCAAATCCGATATTAAGTTTGTGTTTTCTGCCTGATCACACACACACACACACACACACACACACACACACACACACACACACACACCTGCCGTTTTAACACTACATTCAGTAAAATATGTATATTTTTGGCAAACAGTCCAACATCTTCTGAAACAGTTTTATTCATTGGAGTGATTACACAAGATGTACTCCTTCTGAAACACTAACACTTATAGACTAGCCTGGGTGCATTAAATGTTCACTTAACTATAATAAGTAATCAAGCATAATCAAGCATTTCAATAAAGCATAATAGTGTAAAAAGTATACAAGAACAATGTGAAAGGGTGCAGCAACTTACAGTACACTAATGTCAAAATTAGAGTTCATCCTCTTTGAATTCTATGGTTTTATGTATCCAGTCATAATTAAAATCATCTGGTCCTCATCAGGCTTTGATTTAATACAACCTCAGATAAACAACAACACATGACATAATCACACTGTGTAATTATATCTTTTTTAACAATAAAGCCAAAATGGAAAAGTGTGCTATGTGTGAAAAGTGCAGTTTATTTCCATTGAAATTAATAGGCTAATCAAGAGGTGCTGCTAATCAAGTGCTCTCGATTAATTGACCAGGTGACATTCAGCTGGTCGGGAGCATTAGGGTGTGTTAATGGTAAGGAGGAAAAACATCAGCATTGATCTTAGAGAAGCAAGGTTATAAGGCCATTTCCAAACAAATTAAAGCTCACCATTGGACAGTGAGCACCATCATTCACAAGTGAAAAACATTCAAGACAGTTGTCCAGAAATGGACTTCCCATCAAATTCACCTCAAAATTAGATCATGAGGTGCTGGGAGAAATTTGAAAATGAAAACCAAGCGTTACATCTCAAATGCTACAGGCATCAATTAGCATGTTAAATGTGAAAGTTCATAAAAATACAATTAGCAAAACACTGAACAATTATGCTTTTTTTAGAAAGGCTGTCAGGAGAAAGCCTCCACTTTCTAAAAAAAAATCAGCACAGCTTAGGTTTGCAAAGAACCACATGACTTCTTGAAAACTGTCAGGACAGATGAGACCACAGTGGAGATGTTTGGATATAATGCACAGTGCTATGTTTGGCCAAAAAAATAAAAAATAATAAAACAGCATATCACCACAAACGCCTCATACCCACGGTCAAGCACAGTGGTGAAGGGGTGATGAATTGGGTTTTGTTTGCATGTCACTGAACTTGGGCACCTTGCAGTTATTGTGATTACCATGAACTCCTCTGTACACTATAGTATTCTATGTCGAATGTGGGTCTGTCTGACAGCTTAAATTTTGCCAAAATTGGGTTATGCAGGAGGGTGATGATTCCGAGCCCCCCGGGAAAGTTGAAGTTATGCGATATTGCCAAAAGTTTGCGGACACTTGGTCATAAGAATAGCATGTGCTTTTTGAGCATCACATTCCACAACTAGTCCCAATTCGCACTTATAATTCCCTCCACTCTTCTGGGAAGATGTTCCACTAGATGGTCTCATTTCACTGTGTACTGCACCAGCTATATATGGTTGAAATGACAATAAAAGCTTCTTGACTTGACTAAATTTTGGAATGTGCTTTTTGAGATTTGGGCACATTCAAATGCAAGGGTGTTAGTAAAGACAGGCACTGATGTAGGGTGAGGAGGCCTGGGGTGCAGTCAGCGTTCAATCCAAAGGTGTTCAATAGAGTTGAAATCAGAGCTCTGTAGCAGGAGATCTTCTACTCCAACCCATGTAAAGCATATCTTAATAGAGTTTACTTTGTGCACAGGGGGTATTGTCATGCTGGGACAGGTTTGGGTCTCCTCGTTCAAGTGAAGGGAAAATGTGATAGAACCTATATAATTTTGTATCTTCAGCTTTCTGTTAACAGTTTGGAAAAGAACCACACATGACTGGGAAAGTCATGTGTCCCAATACTTTTCTCCAGATAGTGTATTTACTGCTAAGAACCAGTTACCTGTTACATAAAAACATGTAATTCAAAGAGGGTGTACATTATTTTATACATGACTGTACCTGTATTAGCTGGTGATAAAAAAACCTTCAATGGAATCAGATTTTAAAGGAAACCCCATCATTATCTGGGTGACCCCAAATAAACATCATGGTATTATGTAATAGGACTGAAATGCCATTATTGCACATTATTCATCCAGCTGAACAATTTAATGCATATTATAATATTTTTAACTCTTAATTAGTGTCATCTGGGTGAATCCAAATAGTGCAATTATAAATGATTTTCCTTCTTCAGTACATTATAGTTATAAATTTGGTGGGATTTCAGGACAGTGCTCTTTTCTGTTCTCTCTCTCTCTCTCTCTCTCTCTCTCTCTCTCTCTCTCTCTCTATATATATATATATATATATATATATATATGAATATATAAATTGTAGTGAGTGGGCAGTTTTTTTCTAACTTTTCTGATCTAATCCTTACAAAGGGACTCTTGATCATCAGTTCAGTTCAGTTATCACTGAGCTAGTTGTCTAGTTAATGTCTATAATGACTGGTTTTGTCACTTATTTTATAAATACTTAATATGACAGATTTTCTGTAGTTTATCTTTGTTTTTATCTGCAGTATAGTACATTCCACAAGCTGCTGCTGTGAGGATGGCCTGATGGACATTGTAAAGATTAGTAAGATTATCATGGATGGAACCATATAGCTCAAGTTTCCATCATTGAATAGTGGCTTTATGTTAAAACTATAATTCAACTAGCTCATCAAGTTTGTGGTAAGACAACTGCACTCTTTCAATATAGAGTACAGTTATAGAAAGGAATGGCTGCTTATTTATAGAATCACTGCATTATGCAGTGTTACCCAGGAGGATGGGTTCCAATTTGAGTCTGGTTTCTCTGGAGATCTCATTTATCCATGGGGACCAATACTGTACCGACACTTTGCTATATACGGACAGGTTAAAATATGAAATACATACATATACACTGACCAAGCATAACTTTATGGAAACTGACCAGTCATTTTATAATGACAAACTGCCTAATATTGTGTTGGTCCATCTTTTGCTGCAAAACAGTCCTGACCCATTGACAGCATTAACTTCTTTAGCAGTTTGAGCTACAGTAGCTTGTCTGTTGTATCAAACCACACAGGCCAGCCTTCACTCCCCACGTGCATAAATGAACCTTGGCCGCCCGTGACCCTGTTGCCGGTTCACCACTGTTCCTTTCTTGGATGAACTTGTTGGATACTAACCACTGCAGACAAGAAAGAACTGCAGTTTTGGAGATGCTCTGACCCAGTTGTCTAGCAATCCCATCCTTTGTCAAACTTGTTCAAATCCTTTCGCTTGCCCATTTTTCCTGCTTCTAACACTTGAATTTTAAAGAAAAAATTTTCACTTGCCACCCACAACCAGACAACCTGTTCAAGAGCATGAATAACTGTACCCATGTCCAGATCCATGTTCGGATCCGATGGTTTCCAGCATGTGTGGCGACACCCTGGTAAAGAGAACCAAGAAACTTGTGCCTTGCCTACAGTCAAGCATGGTGGTGGTAGCATCATGGTCTGGGGCTGCATGATTGCTGCTGGTACTGAGGAGCTGCATTTCGTTGAGGGAAACGTGGAGTCAAACATGTACTGTGACGTTCCGAAACCAAATATTTATATTATGAAGACACAGCCAACATGACAGTTGCCTTGCTGAGGGGGAAGGTGATTGAGTGGCCAAGTATGTCTCAAGACCTGAACACTACTGAGCACCTGTGGGGCATCTTCAAGTGGAAGGCAGAGAAGCGCCATGTGTCCAACATACAGCAGCTTTGTGATGTCAATATGGAGGAGTGGAAGAGGATCCCAGCAACAACCTGTGCAGCTCTGGTGAAGTCCATGCCAGGACGATTAAGGCAGTGCAAGATAATGGTGCTCAAACAATATTGTCACTTTGGACACAGTGAACATGTTCACTTAAGGTTTTATTTAAGTTTGTTGCCAGCTATTTAGACAAAAATGGCTGTATTGAGAGTTATTTTTAGAGGACAGTAAATCTGTACTGTTATACACACTGCACATTGACTAATAAAAGTTTCATTTCTGTATTAATTTCCATTGAGAAAATATACTAAAATAATTGCTGAATCGTGAGGGGTGAACTCACTTTTGTAAACTACTTTATGTATCTGCCCTGGCATAGAAGTCCACTTCATGAACCTCCCAATACAAAAACTATGTACTGATGCTCTATTGTTGATCCTAGACACTTTTACTTCATGAAGAGCTGAGTAGGGCAGCAGGACAGATTTTTTTACATGTTGGCTAACATCCTTTGACAGTACCACATTTGAAGTCACTAAGCTCTTCAGTGACATCCATTCTACATTTAATATTTGGACCTTGTATGGTTGAAACACTTGAATTTGTTGACATTTTTATTTTTGTAGAATTAATTTCCTACTTCTCCTTACAAGTTGCCTGACAATCCAACTGTTCAACCTTTATAAAGACCACCAATGCTTAGTAATATCCACTTTATTCAATTGTCTTCAGTAACATATTGCAGTTTTAAGCACAGATACTAAAATAAAATCCCTAGAAGACCATTCTCTTAACTGAATGATATAATATTAGATATACAACATATGGACAAAGTATTGGGACACCTGACTTTTCCAGTACAATAATTGGCTTATTAACTGTATAGGATGTCTTTGAAGGTGGCAGCATTCAATTTTCCCTTCACTTGAACTAGGAGACCCAAACCACTTCCAGCCCCTGTACACAAAGCCAGCTACATGAAGATATAGTTTGCATGGGTTGGAGAGGAAGATCTTGAATGACCTGTAATAGAACCCATTTGAACACTTTTTACTAACAGCCATGTGGTTGAATGAGCAAACATCTCAAAGCATTCTCCAAAATCTAGTAGAACATCTATCAGGAAGAGTGAAGGAGTAAACGGGGACTAAATGTACAATGATGTTAAAAATTTAAATAAAAACACATACAAACTTACAATCAGACAAACTTTCGTCTATATAGAGCGAGTACGAGTCGTCATATTCACTGTAATATGATCACCAGAACAGCTGGTTCTGAATCACATGGAAAACCAGCAGCTCGAAGATGTTTACAGAACCAGTTACATATGCAATGAAAGCTCTTACTTTAGAATCGGCAGGATAATCGGGTTACTAGTATTTGGCACACTTACAAGCAGAATCAATCTTGTATTAAAATGGTTTTTCATGTTTTACAATTTATATGGAAAACCTTTTCACGACTGCTGAAACTTTAGCCATGTTTTTCCCCTTTATTTTTAAGATAATTTATTCTGGGGGGTGGGAAAAAAAAAAGCATGGAGGAAATTGTGTTGTGTGAATTTAATGTTCATTAGAACGTCACTTCCAAAACAAGCAATTAATCTGAAAAATACTGACCGGTATATACACCAATATAAAATATTTTGTCACGAGTCCTAACTCGGTTTTGATTTAACTGAACCCAAAAGCATTTAGTTTTCACTGTTATTTTGTCTTGACATATTTGATGATGATAATTTGCTAAGTGTTAGAACCTGGTGACTCATTAGCTTCATTTCCAATAACAGAAAAGGAGCACAAGTTCCATGGAATCCACAAGTTCCAAAGGAGGTCTTAATTAGAAGTATTTGGTGGAGTGGGTGAAAGAGGGCTGAGAGGCTGCACACTGAGTCAAACAGTTGCTTTTATTTATGTGTCCAGGTAAAAACAAGAACCTGATGCAGTAAATTATTGCAGATCTTAGAAACCAGCAGATGAAGGTTCGCGGTGAGGAGAGTGAACACTAGCACGCCACCACCCCCCAGGCAGGCAACACACTGTAGCGCGCACACACCACACCACCACGCTCCAATCCAAGCCAGCAGTGCAAACAAAACAGAATAATAAACTACAGCAAGAGGAGAAAAAAATATAGAAAAAAAAAAAAAAAGCACAGTCGCACCTCAAACTGGGGGTGTGAACTGCATATAAATTTTATTCCATAAATGTTTTTTTTTTTTTTTTGGAAATGTCATCTGGCCATGAAACACTAAAATGAGACCAGCCAATTTTCTAACGTTTTTCTTTTTTTTTGCGCTCAGCTACATGGCAGGATTAATTATCACCCTGCGAGTCATATGACCTAACCACATAAGAGCGAGAAAATAAAGAAGGGTCTACTCTATCCAACTTCAATGCAGAGTAGACACTCGTGGCTTTTTTTTTTTCTTTTCTTTTTTTAAACGTTGGCCAGAAGTCCATTTCACTCTGATGATAAAAAAACCCAATAATTATAATAATAATAATAATAATACAATTATAGATCCTACACTTTCATCACTACCTGCATCAAACCAACTGCAACTTTTTCATACAGGGGTGGGGGGAAAAGAAAGATGTAACACACAATAAAGAATGTGAAGAATGAGCAAAAACGTTGGTCTGTACAAATGATCTTTGGAGCTGTAAGAGAAACACACGCGCACCCGCACGCACACACTGCCTGCTGGATGGAAACACAGTGATGACATCATTCACCACCATGACGGGAAACGCACATCATTTTTCTTTAAATATCATATTTGACTTCCTTGCACACAAATTGGCTACTGATATTACTGATTAGATCTGCTCAACAGGAGGTCATTTTCATTTCCAAGATCTGCTCTGAAGAGGTGGACATTTTATTTTCCCAGATCTGTGCTGTAGAGGCAGCCATTTTGTCTCCAAAATTTGCTCTGAAGAGGCAGCCATTTCACTTCAAAGTCTGGTAACATTTTATTTTTATTTTCCCCCTGTAGCAGACGTACAACTTCAAGAGTCTCTTTTTCCCCCCTTTAGGAAGCAGCTGCATTAAGAAGCAGCTGAACCAATAAACAAAAAGAAATCAAAAGGGAGAACTAAAGCAATAGGAGGGAGGAAGTCATGAAGACATGTAGGTTGGTAGAAGGCATTTTGCTTTGTGTGTATGTGTGCGAGTGTGTGTTTGTGTGAGTATGTGAGAGATCAAGAAAGGTGAAAAGACTGCTGGCCCTCCCGTGCTGCCATTAACAGTTTCTCCCTCATGATCTCGATGCTGGAATAATCCGGAAGCTTCAGGTAGTTGACACAAGTCATCACAGACGGCAGGAAGTCGTCTGGGTTCTCCGTTGACTCGAACGTCTTGCGCACAATTGTCAGAGGAGGATTCAAACTCCGGAATCCTAGTTATGGAAAATAATAATGTGGGAAAAAAATGAGTATAAGACTCAAAATTACTGCCATGCTAGAGCTGCAATACCTCAAACCCCGCAGTTCTAAAGTTCACAATAGCCAATATTCATGACATAAAATAAGCAAATAAACATAACATAAGAAAACGACTAATAACTCCATGGCACTAACTACATGTAACCATGCTTTTTTTCCCTTTAAGCTCTGGGGACAAGATGCTATATTAGAAAATGGAACAGTCAGTTTCTCTCACCTCCTACTGGCAGTCTCGGGCTCCCGGTCACGAACTGCAAGAAGAGTCTTTGCTGCTCTGCATCAAAGCTACTCAACACCTCAAAAAGGAATCGCACTGCCCGGCTAAACAAAACAAAACACACATTTTTATTTTATTTACACAAATGCTTTAGGCAAAAGGATACACTACATGGGATTTAAGAAATATATATAAATAAATATTATGCGCACAAGGATGTACAAGTTTGTACCTGTCATGTGTATACCCGTGGTCCGGTCTGCAGCATTCCATCAGAGTTTTGACGTCCCACGTCTCTGATTTGCTGCCACACAACAACTGGTCCAGCTGAGAAAGGCAGACATACACATGCTTAAAAAAACATGAAAGAGAGGAAAAAAGGGGGGAACAAATTGAAAGACAAGCACAGCTCACCTCTTCTGGGTAGAAGTACTGTAGGTGGTGTAGGGGGAAAACGGACTCAAACCCTTCCCTAAATGACTCAAACTGCCGGGACACACCCTCATTTAAGGTCCAGTACACCACCAACTGCAAACACACAGGGACACATTTAACAGTGTTTTAACATTGTGTATATGGTTTGCATCCATCTTTCAGATGCTGGTAAAGTGGCTGAAATGTCTCTTTCACCAGGTATTAGTAAGTGGTAGATGAGGTACAGGACTTAGTAGGTTTATCCTCCAGACAATGTATTGTGTGGAGTGTTGTATACACACCCACAGGTCCCACTCCATGTAGTGTATACTATGTGCAAAGATGTTGGGTATATAATTTCCTCTCAGGTCCTCCTTCAGGTTGTGTGTAGTCTGTAAAAGTATGGGGTGCTGTGCATATTGTGCAACTGTCTCTCAGACACCTCCAAGCTGTCTGTAGTGTGTGTAGGGTATGGAATGTTGTGTGTACGGTGTAGAACTCACCCTTAAGTACTCCTCCAGGTTGTGTATGGTGACTGGAACATCCTTTCCTCCTTTTTTCAGTTCAATGTTGGGGAATCCTGGCAGTGTAAAGTCCAGCCCTAAATCCTCCACTGAACAGCCGTTCATATTTAAACTTTCCAGAGCCTGCTGTAGTGTCTCCCGCGTCTAACACAAGACAGATGGGCAAAACATTTTTCAGAAACTAATTTCTTTAGGGGGAAATGAATAAATAAATAAATATATATATATATATATATATATATATATACTCTTCCAAGAGTTTATATATCAACTAACTGCCAACAAGCTGAACTTAGGCCTCTGATATGCATATTGGAGTTTCACACAACACCCATCTCCCTTATGACCTCCAAAAGTTCAGTAAAATGTATTTATCAAGCATTCTGTAGTTTTACCCTTCAACTTCATGGTTTACAAAGATTTGACCATGATTTTATTCTTTAAACGCTGATATCATAAATCTGGTTTTAAAGTTCTTACTGGAAAGGCGGTCATTTTGAATGGTATATTTTGTAAAACCCTAACTTTTAATTAGCCCTATTACAAGTATAAAGACTGTAAACAAAGATAGAGAGAGAGAGAGAGAGAGAGAGAGAGAGAGAGAGAGAGAGAGAGAGAGAGAGAGAGAGAGAGTGTGTGTGTATGTTTATTTGTATATGCACGTCCATACATAGGATTTGTCCTGCTCTAGTCTTTTCTTCTGCCTAATGATGTCCTCCAGGTGCTGGATAGATTTGGCCACACTGGGGTCGATGTTCACCAAGTCATGAGAGCTTATTGACGACTCATTTCTCAACATCCACTTGTAAAAGGGCAGACCCAGGGGCAGATCCAGCTGCATACACATAATTGTCAATCTTCATTAGTATAGAGTAAAAATCATTGTTAGTCTTTCAGGCCTGTCGGCCAGAATCAGTAATCAAGCAGTACTTGAGGTGACCGCAGTAATTGGTCATGACAATACAGATTTGCGAATGAACACTGTCCAAGCCAGTATCAAGTGGACCAATTAATGTGACTATGTAATTTATTTAACATTTGTTTCAGTGGAATTAAGGTACAAACTGCAGTCCAGTCGGTTGCGAATATCTGATTGGTTACAGTGTGGGGGGTTTGGGGTGGAAGCCTCATTCCAAATGGTGAAAGAGGCCCTAAAGGCAGGTGCCATAATCTAATTAGAAGAGAGCAATTTGGGGAATTTCAGTCTAACTGATTTTAGTTGCTTAAAAGTCATTGTTTGATTAGCAGTGTGTGTGTCAGGGTTGACACTACTGTCTGAATAGTCCCAGTAGTTTCTAGGTAGGAAATTGCAGTTCTGTTAGCAAAATCTTTTTTTATTTATTTATCATCTGTTTTAGCAAAAATACAGAGGAGCTTATAATCACGAGAGGGGGCTGAGGACAGTGACATGTATCATGAGGACAGTGGTATGACAGACCCTGAATTAAAATGCCAAACTTTAATTGGGCACTAATTTCCACAGGTGTCAAAGTGTTGGTGGATTGACAACCAAAGTGAGAAATCTTACCAGTCTGAAGTCCATGATGGCTTTAGCCATGAGTTTTCCCAGGAAACGGAATTTTATCTTGATCTTGGCGACGTGAGCAGGCTTAGTGCTGCGACCAAAAGGCACAGCAAAAAGGCCCCTAGAGCTGAACATGTACTTGGTGCCCTCCTGAGTTCCTGCAGACAGAAAGTAACCCAGAGTGGACAAAAGATTAAGATTGTGAAACAGGGTTTCAAAATAAAAACATGACCCAAACTAAGGTGGACTAGAGAGAGATAATGAGTGTAGTGACCTTTAGGGTTGGCGAGAGTGACCTCCTCTCCTCGCCACAAACCCAGGTCAGCTCTTTGCAGCTCCTGAGACACAAGAGCGTAGAACTCCAAGGTTGGACCAAGACCTGTCCCCACCTGCGAGAGAAAGAGATCGAGTGACGTTTATCTGTCTCCAGTATCACCATAGCAAAGGATAAATTGTTTATAAAATGTAGCTAATTTTCTAGATGTCTGTTGCGAATAATTACTTCTCCATCTAGCATGATTTTACATTTCTTCCCCATGATTCAAGTAAAACCACTTATCTTTAAATTGGGACATCCATACGATGTCATCCAATTATATTAAATATTTGAGGGTTCTTGAAAAACCATAATTGCGTGTTTTAAATAGTGTCTGGAATATTCTTTAGCAGTCACTAGTTTAAAGTTTGTGCTTACATTTTGCCCAGTTCTTATTCTCACTCTATACAAAAAAACAACAACAACAGCCCCACACATATGCAACAAGTAATAAGATGTCTTCCTTTCGAAATTCTTTACAATTATCACTCATACTCATCAAATCACACAATATCCTCTGGAGAAACTTGTTCTTTCATAAGTACTTTTATAGGTAGAGTTTTGTAATGTGAGAATGCCAGTTCAAGACATGGGTTAAACATAATTAGCTAGCTAGCCTGATGAGTAATTGAGTAGCTCACCTCGTTTTCATACTGAATCTCCAGCATGGCTCTGGAACTGCCCAGATCCTGCATCACTGACTCCGCCTGCTTTAACAGCTCATCTCTGTTTATCGTCCGCTATAAGCCCACGGAGACACAACCACAGTGGGAGAATAAATAATCGCATCATGTTTGTTATACTTCTAATTCAGCATTACGAGCAGCAGAAATTCAGTACGTCACGCACCTTCTTCCTGTCGAGGCGGGGTGCTACACGGCTGTCCTGAGAATCCGACTGGTTGATTTCAGGGTTGGTGTCAAGTAAACGCTGCATGGCGCGGTCACGATCGAACGCCGTGACGTAGAACAACATCTGCCTCGTGTCAAATGGAAAAAAGAACGGACTGGGTAGAGACAAAACAACAAACATATTAGAACTACGTATATGAGGAACATGTAACAAGTGTAGAGGTGAGAATAAATTACTAATGTGTCAGTCTGTATATGTATAAAATGGTTTGAAGTGACTGTCAAAATTAAAGATCAAACTGTTTCGCGAAACACTGCGTGTACAGTGAGGGGAAATGAGTAAGAGGGACACTAGTAATCTGGGGGAATTGAAATTGGTTTGCCATGAGGCACAGGTCATAACTACAGTCTTGCAGAAACATGACTTCTTACCCATACATGCTGTGAAGTTATAACAAAAGCAATTATGTGAATGTGTCCAAAAACATTTTTATGCCTCTTCAATTAAATTTAACAAGTTTTCTAATGAATATATGCACTGGCCAAATACTTATTTCACCAATCACAGTGTGTGTGCGCGTGTGTGTGTGTGTGTGTGTGTGTATGTACCAAGTCTTGCCCAGCTCAGTTAACCAGGGTGGAATATTTCCGGTCATGATCACAAGCGGATCCTGCAGCTGTCTGTTCGCTTTTGCTGTCAGTTTACTGTTGATGAATTCACTAGTGGGAATGATCTCCTTACACACAGCATTCTGAAACACAAAACACAAACAATCGTGTTAATGGCCATTCCAATACGTTTCACCTTGTTGTCTATATGCAACTTTGGATGGATGTGCACGATCATTTTCATGCTGGAAGACACAGTTGTGAACAGGTTTTATATTTTTGAGAGGTTGCTTCAGTATTTCAAGGTAATTCACTAATGCTGGAATAAATTCTGTTATTGTTCACATTCGAGGCTCAAACTGATAAATTTGACACAAAGTTGTGCAAACCAGATTTAAATGTTTTAGGTGTATGTAAACTTTTGTCCTCAATTAAACTCCATTAGAAAATACGAAAGCACCATGCAGACATTTTTAAAACTGAATGGGGACCCAAGTCAGGTGTATGTACATGTATACACTCACATCATAGAGGTAGAACCAGTATCTGCTGATGGAGTGAAGAACCCTCAACAGCAAAATGACCTCCAGGGAGGGGTCATCAAATGTAATGCCCTCTGGGGGTTCAGATATGAGGTACGACTCCAACGGGTTATTGACACTTGGACAAACACCATCTGCAAAACACACAAATTTACAGGAGAAATGCTTTTGTCACAATTCTAAAAAATGTCTTGGATTTCGAATTAAATAAGAGGAGCATTTAAACCCGTAGCAATGCTTTGCAAAGAAATGAATTAAAGTCATTTTTAAGGACAAGCAGCAAACAGTCAAAACTATGAGTGGAAGTTCAATGTATTTTGGGTAACAAATGTGGATTAAACCAAATGAGCATGTTGCATTAAATAGTATTAACTGCGCTATCTAATTGGAAGATTTTTCATAACTATATTAGAGTCGCCAGAAAAACCTAGAAGAAAATGTAACCTTAAGTTCCACAACAAATGGATCTACCCAGTCAACGCTATAATTACTACTTACAGAGCTATATTCTTCTTTCTGAATTTGATCTAATTTTGAAACACTCCAAGTAGTCTTAGCCAGAGTCTCTGGTAGAACACGTCACATAGAATACATTTTGTGCAAATAAGCATACCCAAATAAGCTTCTGACATTTCTTTATCTTTCCAGCTACATATGCAACACTTGAGATATCAGTATTCCTGACCCCCTTCTGCTCTTTGGACCTGATTTTTTCTAATGCCCTATTTCTGGCTGGTGATTCCCCTTTGAGTCTGGGTTCTCTCAAGTTTTCTACCTAATATAGTCTCATAAAGCGTTCCCCTGCCACCTTCACCTCTGGCTCCCTGACCAGAACTATGATTATAAGCACTAAACATTAAATTGAAAGCTGAAAAGTGTTGAGGTAAAAAAAAATAAAAAATTATTACTACATTAGACTATTAACTATGTACCGTGCCACAGCTCGTCCAGCTTTTTAGCGTTACGTGGCGAGGTTTTAGTGGGAGCCGTTTGCGCTCGACCCCTCTTTCCTCCTACAGAGTCCTTACAGCCATCCTCATCCTCTCTGACCGGCTTATACCTGCACACAAACACACACAGTGGTAAAAAGTGCTGATCCGTTTCTTCACCTTGAAAAAAATGATAATTAAATAAATAAATAGATGTTGGCACCCAGTTAATACCTTAAGCTTGTAAATGTATAAATACAGCCTTCTTTGCCTATTATAATACAAGTTACACTAAATGGCTCATGTACATACCATATTGTATGTGTTTTGGTCCAGATGCCGGCACGACCGAGAGGGTTGGCCTCATCATCAGTGCTCTCACGCTCCTCCTCTGGCTGCAGGCTGAACTGACGCACAGCCTGGTATACTGTCATATTGTAGGGCAGGAGGTGATCAGCGATGTAGAACTGTAGCCGGTGACGCACACTGCCTGAATTCAGGAACTGAGCAGCCTGTGCGAAAGTCAAAAGGAAGCACAGTCATCTATTTAATTCCCATAATACACTGCACCAATTGTGTGTCTATGTGTACTTTTGATTTCCAGTCGACTAATGGTATTGTAAGTCAGGTTGCAGTATACATAGAATGGTCTGAACATGTATGAACTTTGATATTTTGTAATTGCTATGATATAGTAAATAGATTTCCAAATGTCAGGAAGTTATGAAATCAAAATGAACCCGTACAAGTGACTCATCAATTTCATCATCTGATCCGTCATCGTCACTGTCTTCATCCTCCTCTCTGATTCGACCGTATCCTAATGAGAAAAGAATCCCGGTAAGATCATTGTAGTTCAAAGAGAAATGAGTCCCACACTTTTAACTTAACACACACGAACACACCTCTCACAACAAGGTATCTCTCAATGGCCTGTACAAGAGCAAGAGGGTCGATTTTGACAGGTCCCCCCTTCCACTGCTTAACATTGGTGCAGTCTGGGTGTCTCTGCAACTGGCATTTCAGCTGGTGTGTGTTGAAGAATTTCAGTGCTTGAGAACCTCTGGGGAAACACACACAAACAATTACGCAGGCTCGACTTAGAATTTAAAGACTAGACCCCCAAGCAGAAGCATAAATACACACTAGGGGTAATGCCATTATCTGTCTCAGATTCCCAAAAATGGCATTACCCGTACCAACAGGGCTGCTGGAAAAAGAAGGCATTTCTCATTCACAAAAAACAACAAATAGCTATTTCTATGTAAAGAGCATAAATATACACACTGTGGAACTATTCTGGAAAGCTTTTGATCTTCTGTGAATAATGACCAAGTAAGCAAGAAAAGCTGTTATTCAGGCTACAGATCACAACAGTGACCATAAGATTCCCCTGCATTTTATATACCAAATGATAAGTTTGATGATTTATTTCTTTCTACTTTGGTTAAGGAGGTTTCTAAAACATGGTACCCACATTAGCATCTGCCACACAAGCTTGAGATTTGGGAGTCTGACCGCATCCAAAGACGTGCAGCATTAAAAATCTGGTGTCTCAATGCTTTTATTCATATAGTGTACATTTGCATTTAAATATTTATGTCAACATGGCTTAATTTCCCTTTTTTTTGCATCTCATAGCTATGGGTGCGGTGTGTAATTAATAGAAGATACGCTGGTTGAGAAAGTTGTACCTGCTGCCGTTGCCATTACCACTGGGAAAGTCATGCACTTTAACAGGAAACTGCTCCATCTGACTCAGGCAACTGTTCATTTTGTGCACAAGCGACAACAGTGGCCCATTCTCTGTTGGCTCCAACCGGCACAGTGGCTCCTGCCCTGGAACCTGCGCGCACACATACAAACATTAGCATGCACAGACTATAAAAAAACACCTTATGTACACATACCTGGCATTTAAAAAAAGCACACTGTACATTTGCTGATGGAATAATCGCATGGTTTTAGTAGATCATGTAGTAGTAACGCGAAGAAAACCTCATACAGATGAGTAGTTAATGGTCATTGAAACGCATTGCAAGTACTTTTTACATTGTCCGACTGTCTAGTTTTATTGCCTGCACCCAGGCAATATCAGCTCATCAGCCTCAAAGGTTTGGGTAATCTGAGATGCTTAGCTGTTCAGCAAGTCCTGTCTTACAGCCAAACTCTAAACCGGTCACCATTCTCCACTTGACCTCTCTCAACAAGGCATTGCCATTAACAGCACAGCTACTTACTGGTTCTTATTCACGCCAACATATGAAAAGTGTAACAATTGATGTGAAATTCCCAAGAAATCAGCGGTTCTAAAATATTTAGACCGGCCCATTTAACGACCCATTGCAGTGGTCAAATTCACAGAGATTACATTTTTTCCCCATGATGCTTTGCCGTAATTGAAGCTGTTGTCCTCTATCTGCATGACTGGTTTGTGTAAACATTTTCCCTCTGTATTAATCCTTATCTTGTTGACAAATGGGAAAGCACATGGTATAAAGCGGAAAATCAGTTTTAAGCTGGATAGTTGGACATTTGAATGTACTTTACAAGTACTAATGTTATAAAAGACGTCTGAAATAATCTAATGACAACGGCACAGCTAAACACAAATTTACTCGTCCTGTCTGTCAGGCATTGAAATGATGGAGGAGGTAATGAGGCACTGTAGACACCAGATGGTGCTATTACTTACAGGACTGCCATAAAAAACATGCAGGAATCTTTTGATCCTCTCGTTCCTACTGACGATGTCTCTTTCGGTGTTGGAGGTTAAATAGAGCAGCAGCTGCTTTACCAGTCCACTGTGCTGAATCTCAAATGAGGACACATCCGACTCTGACACGATGCTGCAGATCTCCACTAAACACTCCACACTGCCGTCCACCTGAAAACACGCAGAGATTATATATTCAGATCATTGACAATCATTCGATCCTTAGGAATATTTGAACACTAAGAAAATTGTCTACTGCAGCGTATTTTAGTGGAAAATAAATAATGACCTTGATACGATATTGGTTGTAAAATCCTACTTGTGCTTATGTATTATGATTTTATCAAGCAAAATGCATTGGATTTAGGTTCAGTTATTCACTTGGCCACTACAGAAAATTATACTTGGTTAAGAAGTTGGGCAATGCTTTGTTTTTTTTTTATCTTACTAACTAGCTATTCAAGATATATATGCAATTTCTATGCCAATCAACAATCTATTTTTCTAAATTTAAATCCTATTCATTATGTAATTTCAACTCCCTTGTATTGTAGTAGACCTCATTGTATGTGTAGCAGTGTGTGTGTTTTGTACCTGCAGGCTGAGCTGCTCTGTAGCAGTACACAGTCTCTGCAGAACGTTCAGTGCTGGGTTGCTGCCATCCACGTTCTCTGAATTGAAGTATCGTTCCACAAACTTACTGGCCTGCTCCTTTATCCATGCCTTAATCTTGTCCCTGGAACACACACAAACACACACACACTTTAGACTTGAGGATAAACTTTACACTCAATTTAACTCTAGGCTTTAAAAATGCCACACATCAATTTAGAATACCTAAATTGTATAAAATATTTAGTGCATTATAAACAGAGTGACAAAGTGCACTATGTATGGTGTAGTAGCCATTAGCCATCACACACATCTGTGAAGTGCACTTATGTACAGAGCTCAATTCCAATAAACAGTGTATACAGTTTATAATATAATGAGTATAAAGGTGCGTTAATCTTAGCCTTTGTACACAAACTACCTAAACCTCAAAAAGTCTGCAGGCCAAGCATGCCAGCTAAAGAATTATCATTTAATATTTCAAATGGAGGAGTGTGTACTGACCTGTTATTAGAAACCGAGTCCTTGTTAACGGTGCGTGCGAGACCACTGACCCCAGCTGTGCGGGATGGCTCAGAGTTAGTGCTATTGTTTTGAGCACCAAGTTTTCCCCAGGTTTTGGGGTTAAGACTTGCCAGGAAAGACGATTTGGGAGACGCAGTGGTGGTAGGACTCTTAGCTAGAAAGAAAAATCGGATATATAATTATACGCATCATGCAAACAAAGATTTTGCACATAATAGCATTCTACACTAGCAGACAGTTAATAAAGGGCTCCTTCAAAAGAACTAAGAAAAGAAAAAACTAAAACTATTGAAATAAAATGAAAAGTGTTTTTAAAGTAAGCAAAAGATCATTTATAAAAAAAATAAAAAAATAAAAAAGGATGACAGCAGTTATCAGTGGTATGTAAATAGTGTGTGTGTGTGTGTGTGTGTCTCTCTCACCCTGGTTGTCCACTTTGTCATCATCTCTGGGTGGAGAATATTTGGGACGCCGTGGTACTCTGCGAGGAAGGCGCTTCCTTTTCAGAACATCGCTGAGACGACTGCAAAACACACATCGTTATCTCTTGTACTGAGAGTAAAATGTCATGTAACCCTTGAACTGATTGATTTGTGTCTAAAATAAAAAAATATAAAAATATGTATGTTATGTATGTACCCCTGTGGGCTGAGGTCTAGCGAGTCCTCCATGTTGTTATGGAAACTCGGTGAACCCAAATCTGGCGCGACGTTGGAGGCGGCAGGTGTGGTTGTCGTGGTGATAGTTGTAGTCGATGCAGTGATGCCGCTCGTGCACGCCTTGGGCGGACTAGGGAGGAACGACTCGCTCTCGGCCAAGTTCTTCACCTGGTGCATCACACCTGCACACAAAAACAAATAACGTTGTTTAGCAGCTAGTTGCAACATCTTTATACCTTTCCTTTTAGTATGGCCCATCCCCACATATAGAACAGCCTTCTGAACAATGCCAGAGACATTTAAAAAAACCCTTTCATACCTGTATTAATAATAAAGGCTGCCTTTCAAACTACTGTCCACTATCATTACTAGTGGCGAATGAATGAAGCCACATGCTGGTGATTTTTGCATGCAAGAGTAGGCGCTGCATGGAGAGTGTTATATTATATAAAATTTCTTAATGATAATTATCATTAATAATAAACATTCATATTTACTTCCTTCAGCACATTTTCAAGATTTAGTAAAAATTTTTTGTTTTTGTAATAAAGCTCATTACCAATATGGTATTTGCAGATAACCGATTAAATCAACCGATGGACACTATATAATATATATACAGTAAAACCCCGATGTACGAGCAACCTATAGTACGAGCAATTTTGAGACATGAGCGACCTTACTCGCAAAATTTTACCCTGTTTCACGAGCAAATTTCGAAGGCACGAGCAAACCCACGTTGACGGTTCCCCGTTTTCGGTGGCGGTTCGCATCAGTCATTTAGTTGATTAAGTCAAGTAGCTTTTATTGATGACATATCACTCGGTCGCTCTCGTTGTTCAGTGCAGCAAAAACAACTTTTTTTTGTTTTATATTTTTATTTCACTAGAAATCTTGAAAAATGTTTCAAGAAAATCAGTGATGGTGCTGTGGAGACGAAAGTAAATAGAATTACCATGGAAACGGGGGGTTAGGAGCATGGTGTGCATCTCACACTCGCAATCAACCACTACCACACGAGTAAGTGTTAAATTATGTTTACATTACGGTAATTTGCCGTGCATTTGTTTGGTAAAATAGGCTACAAATACCTTTCAAGTGCAGAAATAAGCGATCGAATGAGATTTCGGAACAGATTAAATCACTCTTACATTTCATTCTTATGGGGAAAATCAGTTCGAATTATGGTAAGATAATGCAATTATGGTAGTATAATGCTCTTTTAATAAGCTACAAGTCTCTTGAAAAGTAATGCTCATTTGTCTGTATGGTGCAAAACAAAAATCTTTCCGAAGCGTACGACTCCCGTCGGTCACCTTGTGCAATGTTATTATCATAAAGTGTGTATAAATTAAATCAGTGCGCGCTAAGACATTTGCTACGTGTTTAATATTGATGTAATACGCGTATTGGAAATATATTGAATTACTTCAGTTATTTCAATACAAACCTCTTGACATAGTTTTGTTGCAAACATTTATCAGATGGTATTTTAGAAATATAAATGTCACAGTAAGACAGATTTTCCTGTAATAACTATAAGGCATATCAATCCTGAACAGCTCTCTAATGTACTGAACGGAATGAGCATGTGCTTAAAGATTTCATTGCGACGAATAGGCGCCTATTACGTCATACAAAACTCAAATGCTTCTTCCGCAAACTGAAGTAAAGGGACTGAACATCTTTACCTTCTCTTCTGAAGTACACACTGAACACATCAGGGAGTTTCTGCATAAGGATCTCTGCCATCTGCAGAGAGCCGACCACAATCTTCAGGTCCTGACTGGACAGCATGGAGGCTATGTGACTGCGGATGCACAAACACATTAACATAAGCACGCACTGTATCATATAACATACCGTAAGTGTGAGAATACTCTATAACCCAGGATCACTGTTTTATCTTTGCACAAGACAAAACTTGTTTAAAAAAAAATAAAAAAAAAATCTTGGAATTTACCCTGAACAACTTGCATATTATTTCTAAACTAAACATGATCTCTACGAATGTGCATTCAACATTTAAAGTTAAAACTGAGCTGATGTTTCTGTATTAACCCATACTGTCAAAACAACTTCTTTATCCGTGCCAATATCACAGTGCGCCATTACGAAACTTGATAACTCATTTCTGTTGAACAGACAAGCAATATTTTAAACATTTGGGCTTCATTTATCTTTCAGTCAAGTTCTGTGCAAACATTTCGCACCAGATTTACAAAAGCTTTGTAAACACATTAATCCCAACCCGCTATGTGCATATGCTAATCAGATATGCATACACACAGACTGACCTGGAGACAGCGTGGTTGCGCAGCACATCCTTGAGCAGCTCGGAGTCAGAGAAATAGATGATGCGCAGGATGGCTCTGAGGCACTTGTGTCTAACAGCGGGGCCGGCTGAGGAGCTGTACACCTCATACAGCACGCCAAACAGAGTCTTAATAAAGCAGCGAGCTAGCTCCGCCTCCTCCCGCATCAGCTCTGCACGTGCATCCTCACCGCGTACCTCCACATGACCTGCAGCAACATTTTTATTATATATTATTTGTGTAACAAAAAAGTTTGTTAATCTTTCAGGAAATTGCAATTACTATAATGTTAACTATAAATATAAACAGAAAGCAAGGTTTTAGAGCCCTCTCCTGGCTCTAAGATGAATTGCAACAAAAAACACTTGACAGTTGAGCAGCAATGCCTTGGCTTGGGTTTAAAAAGATGCAAACATCACCTTCATAACTAGAAAGAACTAACGTAATTTTCCTCAATTGTCCCTTGTGTTAAAATGACATCACACTGATAGGACATGCAGAACCGTGTGCGAGATAGTACCAGTGTTAGGGTTGATCAGGGGGTTGGGTTTCCTCTGGATTCCCCGTGCCGTTCCTGTGTCCTCGTTGATCTGCTGCATAGAGTTGAAGTCGATGGTGTAAACTCGGCCGAGTGTTGAGAGGCTGATCTCATCCTCACCGTTCTGATGGGCCGTCTGACACACACACAGAGACAGAGACAGAGAGAGAGAGAGAGAGAGAGAGAGAGAGAGAGAGAGAGAGAGAGCGCGAGAGCGAACAATGTGTTTCTGTTAGCAAATTCTTCAGAGCAGTAAGATATGATGTCAAACAAGCATACAAGGACATGAGATGTGTATGTTATACAATTTTTTCATCATAGGAACTTAATCATCTTTCGTATATTAAATAAATATGTCCCATTATTCAAGTCTGCATAAGCATGTTTAATAAGTTCCTATATGCCATGTATTATGCTGACAATAAAAGCACAATCTGCCCTCCTCATTAAATGTAATAATAAAAAAAAAAAGGCAAAGAAATAAACCAAACACAAATTTATTTTTAAGTTGCTTTCCTACTGACCACAAAGGAAACGAAGCTGGATGGTGAAGCAGATACACCATTATAAACACACTCTTATAAACTGTTTGGAACTGATCTAACTTTGTTAGAACCAAGTTGAATGACCTGAAGAATGCTTATAAACTACTTAGCCAGACAATATACAACCCTGCCATTACCACTGTGCCAGGAACCGGCCTAGAGGAAGCAATTATGTGGTATGGCAAATATGTTGGTGAAAGAAAAAAAAAAACAAAAACAGGGTATGCTTGGTCCGATGTACTGGAAGTTTACACAAAACTTCCAGTCATTTTTCTAGGTATACTGAACCATGCATACATCGCATTAGGTTGGCATGCGAGCATTTTAAATGGTTTGTCCAAACAAGCAGCTTTGTCAAAACTGATCATATAGCATTAGAATCCAATTTTATCCAATACAGAATTATTACACAAATAATTTTGTATTTGTAGCATGGTTGGCAGCCTGAAAAAGCCGTCATTTTTCTAGGTATACTGAACCATGCATACATCGCATTAGGTTGGCATGTGAGCATTTTAAATGGTTTGTCCAAACAAGCAGCTTTGTCAAAACTGATCATATAGCATTAGAATCCAATTTTATCCAATACAGAATTATTACACAAATAATTTTGTATTTGTAGCATGGTTGGCAGCCTGAAAAAGCCCAAAACAGTAAAATGTTTATATTTTCTTCTATAAAAATAAAACATAGAATTGCATATTTAAATGCAACTGAGGTTTCTCTTATGCATGGATCTCAAGTAGAAATAAGGTTTAAACATTTTAATATCTTGTTTACACAAAATGAATATATATATAGAGATCTATATTTAAAGTTTTGCATCCGGATAAAAATTGCTTATGTTCGTTAAAGTTTCAGCGTACAACGCTACAACAGTGAGAACAAAGCCTAACATTCTCTATGTGAGAAAAGCACACATGACAAGCAAGGCTTTGGGCAGACATATGCTATATATGGACACCTGATTTCCTGAGCCAGACGTGATACAAAAAGATCCCCAAACTGCAGCCACAACTTTAGAGGCACAATTGCAAAAAATGGACAGAGAAGGACTGAATTCTCTCTGAAAATGTACCTGTTCCAGCATGACAAAGCACAAAGCAGCTCCATTAAGATATGGTTTGTCAATGCCTGAGCAGAAAAAATGAATTGACCTCTACAAGGTCCTGATCTCAACCCCTCTGAACACTAGGTGAACTGAAGCACTGACTACTCAACCTCTCTCACCTGGCATCAGTGCCTAACCACATTAATGATGCAAAGGAATGTTTTAGGGCTGCAACATCTAGATTTGAAGACACTAAATTTGAATGCCATTATAGATTTTTTTAGCGGCTCAAGTTTCGGGTTAGCGTGATGGCAAGAAAACATCCAGTCAGGCTGCGCAATCAGCTCACTCCCGACAGCGTTTGTTCACACCAATTAATTGAATCCTTACTACATCTAAATGCAGCAAGTAACAGCAGCAGTAAACGATTACATTTTCACTCACTGTTGTGGTTTTCAGCAAATGATTATGCACGTGTATACCAATGGATATTTTTTTTTTTCTTGTTTTTTGCTGTTATTTCAACTCATGCCTGTTAGCTTGCTGTATTTAGGTATCTTTTATAGCATTTGTCTACAACAACTTGTTTTCAAATGGTATATATGGTTTCATTATTAAACAAAATTTAATTAATTATATATTCACAAACAAAAAACCTGTGTATTCTTTTAAAACAAAAATTGTATAAACAATGTTGTAAAATATTTATTACCCCATAGCCTTCAGCCTGACCGTTAGCCCATTGTTTGGAGGTGTTAATGTTTGATAATAGATTAAATAAAAAGAGACAAGAGTAACCATGACTAACTATAAATCATTCTAAAGATCTAAGCCTCAAGCAGTAATTTTAGATCACTGTTTTTCAATGGAAAACGTATAACAAATGTATTTGCTGAATGTGTGTAGTACACACAAACATGCATAAAAAAAAAAAAAAAAAAAAAAAAAAAAAAAAAAAAAAAAAAAAAAAACAACAATAACAATCATCCAATTAATCAATGATCAAAATAATTGTTAGTCGCAGCCCTAAAATCTTTAAAACGCACCTATGATTACGATAGTCGGGTGGCTATTTGGCAACATGTTTTGGTGTGTAGTTTTTATGTGTTTTTCTATATAATAAAAGCAGCACACCATTACCTCAATAATACGACTGTCTATGCGGTTGTAAGGATGCCACAGGCCTCGGTCGTCCCTCCATTGCCACACCGCGGCCTCTGTAGTGTGTGCGCTGCCCTTCTTCAACATGGCATCTACAGCAAAAATGCCCTCTCTGGGGAGGCATGGCATCAGCTCACTAAAACACACACATTAAGAGTGTTACTGGAGAAGTCCATTTGCTGTGAGCTTTCACATAAAAGTACATGGACAGATGCAATTTGCTTCAATGTATACATAGATAATACATTCAATAATTTTAAAACATATATGCTGAAAAAGTATTGGGACAGCCGTCTTTTCCGGTTAAGTGATTCTTTCCCAAACCATTAGAACGAAGCTAGAGGTACACGATTGTATAGTGTTTTTGGATCTGGTAGCATTCATTGCAAAAGGAGGCCCAAACCTGTTCAAGCCTTGGACACAAAGCCATTTCCATGAACATAAGTAGGAGTAAAATATATCGAATGGCCTGCTTTAGAGCTCTAACCTCAACCCTACTAAACACCTTAGGATGAATTGGAATGCTGACTACACCCCAGGCCTCCTCAACTAACCCTAGATCAGTACCTGACTTTACTAATTCCAATATCTAGAACACTTTCCCAGAAAAATGGAGGATATTTTAACAGCAAAGAACTAAAAGTGCAATGGTATGTTTAAAAAGCACATATGAATCTTATGATCAGGTATTCACAAACTTTCATATAGTTGTAGAGTGTATCTCTAAGTGGATAGTAATTAAAGTATGTTTTATTTGTAGTTTTTTTTGTGGATTAGAGTCACACAAACTGAGAAACAAATCGAATATGGACGATCGGAAAGAAAAGAAAATCCTGCAAGCCAAACTGCTCTCTCTCATTTGTTTTGCAATTTGTTTAACCCAAAGACTTAAAAAAGAAAAAACAATAAAGACTGCCGTTTCAAGATTAATTCAAAATGCAGGCAACCACATCCAAACACAAGTCGCATGCATATCTATAAACCGTAGGTACCAGATGAGGGAGGTGAGCTCATATAGTTCCTGGGGGCTTCTGGGAACGAGGTCGATTTGCTCTTGGCAGCTTCCGTTGGATGCTCCACAAAGCAGGAAACGCAGTGTCTCTGCAATATCTTTACACACACACACACACACACACACATTAGTCCAATCATCAGCTCTGTAGCTAATTTATAAAGGTATTAGTGTTTTGTGTTGGGAGTGAGAGAAAGTCCTACTCTGCTTCATCAGCTGCACAGCAAGGTTGGGGCAGTTGGAGCACATGAGCGAGAACATGCGCACCACCATGATGAACATGCCTGAACTCAGCACCGGCGGAGTCACCACCAGAAGCTGCTGGATGTTCGTTAGCAGGTCACGTGATGCCACCTGCTGCAATAAATTCTACATGTGGCAAAGTTCAAATGTTAGGAAAAAAATAAAAAAATAAATGTCAAGATGGGTTATGTGGAAGCTCTTCTGCATGCTTGATCACATTAGGTAGTGTACAGCAATTTAGCACTTTGACCTTTAAGAAAAATGTACCTCTTCATGCTGAAAATTGTCGACCAGCCGGGCAAAACAGAGGCACGTGCTTTCCACTGATTTTTTATCCTATGGTAAAAAGAGTAATGGAGATTAATTATTGGTCTGCCTACATAGGGAACATGTTTGAAAAGAATTTGTATATAATATGCACATTCAGGTTATCAGAGAGTAATGAACACACACGATTGAAACAGATCACAAACTGAAAAACGATTTTTCTGATACTGGAACTATTCACTACATATATACTGAACTAAATAAATTAAACCTTAATGACAAGCAATTTAGCCATATAAGCTGCTTTACACATGGAGCTTTATCTTCTGAGCACCTTGATGCTCCCCCATGAACATGGCATTTGTACCTGATGTGTAAGTCTCTGAGTGAGTAGTGGCAATGAGTCGGCTACAAAGTGAAACTCGTCAGGTGTGATGCTCTGGCAGCAGTTAGCCGCGATGGCTAGCGCGTTCCTCTGAGCGTTAATACTGAAAAACTCCAGATACAGCAAACAGTCGGCCAACCCGCCCTGTGGAGAGACAGAGAGAGAATCACAGAGTGAGCATAACTTGCAGTGTGTTCGGGAAAAAAAATGTAATTCCTAGTCTACGTTGTGCTTCGACCCCTAGTGCGTTCAACCACGACTAAATCCGGGATCACATTAGACTTTCAGCACACAAACTTTTTCTGATAACCCTTTTCTAAAATGCCATAATCCGGTTCCTGCCCAATGTTGTACAAAATGTGTATGCAGCAGCACTGCAAACCAACAACATACAACTAATCATATGATCAGAGTTTCATCATCTTCAATTTTCATTTTTATAAACTGTGACATAGCAATCTCCCATCACTCATTTCTACCTGATAAGAGTTGCATTTCTGGTGTCATGTATTGAATGTAAGTCAATGGAACGAAAAGTGTAGTGTCATGGCGGCTTTAAAGAAACAGCACAGAGAGCATTCGATATGATGTCATGACTGACACCTAAACCAATCAGGCATAACGGTCACCAATCAGGTAAAACATTCTGACCATCTAATATTGGGTTGGTCCCCCTTTGCAGGCAAAACAGTTGTGACCCGTCAAGCATCAACTTCTCCAGCAATTCAAACTACAGTTGCTCGTCTGTTGGATCGGACCACACAGGCCTGCCTTCACTCTCCATGTGCATCAGTGAGCCTTGGCTGCCCATGATCCTGTCGCTGGTTCACCACTGTTCACAGATACAGACCACTACAGACAAGGATCACCCCCGAAGAGCTGCAGTTTTGAAGATATATTGGCCCAGCTGTCTAGCCATCACAATTAGGCCCCTTTTTCAAACTTGCTCGAATCTTTACGCTCGCCCATTTTTCCCTCTTCTAACACCCCAACTTTGAGGACAAAATGTTCTTTATACTTGCTGCATAATATACCCCTCCCACTAACAGATGCCACGATGAAGAGATAATCAGTGTATTCGCTCACCGCTCATAATGTAATAATGCCCAGTCGGTGCATATATGACAACAGATTACGTGGTCAAAATCACTACCAACAGTAACGGCTACTATCAGCTGATGTAGTGTGTGGTGTGTACTCACGGCCTGGAGGATGGCCTTGCTGTGTCTCCGTGAGAGCATCTCCAACGCAGTGAGAGCCTGTTCGGCTACATCGATAAACTGGATCACCTGAAGCTACACAGGGAGAATAGACAAAAGAAAATTAATGAGACCTCATCCAAAGTGGTCTGGTAACCAGCTTCATGCCTACTGAAGGTATTTCACGTATTGCTTACAAGATCATATTATATTGCATATATAATGCAGTAATTCAGTTGGTGCTCACCTTTTCCAGGAAGACAGGAATAGCATCTACAACTACAGCTGAAGAGCGCGGCAGAGCCTCCATCATGTAGGTAAGAGCACGAGATGCATGATTCATCTGAAATACAAACAGGTTTAATTTAAATATAAAACGCACTAAGCGAGACATAAAGCAAATTACATAGCAGAAAAGAATTAAGTATTAAATTTGCCATTTGCATTACAGCACTGAGCTCTTCCAGGGGAACAGTACAGAAGGGCTAGCCCTTTCTCCCCATGTGCATCAGTAAGACTTGGATGTGTTTGGTTCATGATTTGCACTTCATCCTCAAAAAGACCTGTTTGTTTTGGAGATGCTTTAACCCAGACATCACAATTTGGACCTTGTAAAAATCACCTCAAGTCCTTACACTTGCTAATTTTTCCCCACTTCAAAAACTTCAACTCCAGAAACTGACCAAATATTCAATTCACCTGTCTGTGGTGTTGAAATATTATGGCTTTTTTGGTTGAAATGTATAAAGCTAAGATAGCCTGTTTTACAGTAATGGCCTGTTACTGGAGTGCATGAAATGTACTGAATTACCAGTGAAAAAACGAATTACCGAAGTGAATAAAGGACTGGCTCATACTTACAATATCAAAGTTATGCTCCATTTGTAACAGCGTGATCTGTAGGGAGAGAACAGAAAAACACACAACATTTTGAATTAGATTGAATCTAAAGGATGCTAGATAATAGAAAAGATCCACATAACTACTATTTTTACCATTTACAAAAGTAAAGCATAACGAATGAGTTATTATAAACCATAACCAGAAATGGGGTTTTGTTTCAGGTACAACCATAAGGGAAAATAAATAAATAAATAAAACATGAAAAAAAAATGCATAATTTGGTTGACCAACAAATAAAAACTATCATTGCTTGTGAACTGCTGTAGTATTAAATTGAGTGGTGTGCTGAGCAGGAATTTTAACAGCATCATAACATCCTAACAATACAGAGCGTTGTGGTTTTATGGATCTTAAGTTATTTTCCGTACACATGATTGCAAAACTTTTTACCTCACAAAGCTTTTTTTGCATACTATGGGAAATAAATATAAAAAATGTTATGAGATTTCTACATGGGAGAAAAGTGACAGAAGTGGCAGGATACAAAATTCTAACTAGCAAGATACCCTGCATTGTCAAATCACAACCCTGTTATCTCAATGGAATTACATTTGTGCCAAAAGTCTTGAATGTAAAAAAAAAAAAAAAAAAAAACCAAGGTTAAGAAGAAATCTATAAAAGGATATTCCAGGCAACTGTCAAAAGTAAATGCAATTTGTATTTGCAATTGCGTTTTCCATGTGGACGCGTAAATTGTTACACAAACCAATCGCAAAATCTTGCGTTAATGTTTTGCGCTTTCTTGAACACACAGTGACTGCCAAATTTCAAAAGCAAAGTCCATTTGCAACTGTAGTTTCCGTGCCTTACAAGTTATGACCATGTCTTACTAAAATAGCGATATTAAAATACCCACGTTTGATTTTTTACATTTGGTGAGTCAAATATGTGGCCTGCCAAAACTCGAATGAAATCGCTATTCCTTTTGCAATTTAATTTCTGATGCCTTGCACTGTCAATCAAGTGTCAGGGGTGAGACTATATTATTGCTATTTAAATATGACATGGTCATAACTCGGGTCATAAAAATGGACTTTGTTTTTCCGTTTGCAATTTGCCAATCGCTATGCATTCGCAAAAAAAGCAAACGGTAATGCAAGCTTTGCATTTGAATGTCAATTTATATATCCGCAACTACAATTTGCAATTCGCGTTTAAATATTGCCCGGAATATCCTTCCATAGAAATCAATCAGAAACTGAAAACAACACACTCTGTGGCAAAAAAAATTACTTACTACACAAATATACAGCATTCTGTGTTAACACTTTTTCAAAAATTCCTTTTGGCCATTCAAAGATATCCAAGGGGGTGGAACTGAAACTACTTTCACTGGCTATGGAGATCTGGATCATCAGCTCCAAGCAGTAGTTTAATTTTTTTGTTGTTTTTAAATCAACAAAGAATGCTGTTAATTTAACCGTTTTAAATACCTGCCACAGAGTTCGTTGTTTTTAAAATTGCGCAATTCTGTTTCTTATAGTTTTGTGAAGTGTCGAGAAATACTTTAGGCACAAATTAAATATACATTTCTTCTGCTTGCCATTTAACTTTAGCCCTGTGCTAACTTCAGACTAGCGGTAGGCAGCTGAATGAAATGGCGCACAGTTGAAAGACATACTGACCAAAGCAGGTACAACACTCTTCACAGGAAATCCTCCCAGTGTCTCCTCGTTCCCCATCACCAACAGCTGGCACATTTCTATGGCTGCCTGCAGCTGCTGAGACTCGTCCCCTGTTGCCTGAAGACCCTGCAGCAGCTGCTGAGCCTTCGAACCTGATAAATTGCATAATTTATTTTTATAATAATATGCAAAAAACTGAAAAACAACACTCGTCTTCTAAACTGGACCTTAAATATCTAATCTGGCACAACAATACATTCAATAAACACAGATAAACATATATCATTTTTGCTGTTTCTTTTACTTATTTAGAGGTTTTTATTTTGAATACACTATATTTAGCCTTCAAGTCTGCATCTATATTTAGTCTTTGAAGGGATTCCCACTATCTGTAAACAACAGAAGGTCGCTTACTTGCTCCAGTGCCAATGGTACGATGGAACAGCTGAGACATACGAGGTCCAAAGAGATGAGGGGGCAGACCACGTGCCTCCAGCAGAGCTGGAAACAATAAACACACACTTTACTAAAAAAAAAAAAATTACTGCAGCATAGAAAGCATACACAATATAAAGAATCTATATAGTAAATAACACACTAAAGCATGATGCATCTGGTGGGTCTAAAAGATGCCCTCTCTCTTCGTACACTTGTCCGAATTAATGCTTTTCAAACAATTTAGTACAAGATTTCATTTATGGACCAAGTGTTATTTACTCCCATATGTTATTACTGAGGTAAAGAGAAAACAGACATGGCACAATGAGATGCACAATGCCGGAGAACTATGACACATGTTAAGCTGAGTTTTGGTGTAAAGAGCTCTGCTGCTGAAAGAAAAAGTGAGTAAACGTGGGCGTTACCTTGCAATCGGCCCATTTCCGAGTCGTCTGATTCGCTCTCTCCGGATGTGGTCATTCCAACGGCACCAGCTACTGAACTGGAGGCTGCACACACAGAGAGAGACAACACAGACAGGTAAGCCAAATAAATCCCTCAAATGTATACCTGCAAGTTTGTGTGGAGACCTGCTGCAATATTCTTCATATAAAACTGCTGCATACTAATTCACCGAACTAAATAGTATCCAGGATTATATTAGTGTGCCTCAAATCACAGTATATAAATTACAGCATCCTGTAGATTTTCAAAACATAAAACAGTGGACATGGTCTTTAGCTATTATTGCCCACAATTTTATAAATTTTTTAACAGGACGCACTACAGAGAGGTATAAATGAAATGCAGGCAAATGCATCAAGGGAATGGTGAATAAAATTACATAAGGAATAACAAACGAGTTGTTGTTTTTCTGTCACATAACCCTTTTTAATATGTCCCAGCACCTGTGTACTTTTGCTGCACTCACAAAAAGTTATTTTTTCCTCTTTTTCCCTTCAACAGAGAGCACATTTTCTTCGCAGGACACAACAAATGTCTTCAAAACGAGCACATGTTCTGTAGTTTGGAGTGAGATCGGGAACAGTTAGCACAGTGTAAACATGAGGAGCTAATACTAATGCGGTGACCATCTGTGCTAGCAGAACTAACCACTTCAGCCCTGCTTGATCTGTATCCAAAGTAAATAAGCTAGCGAGGGATTGTGATTAAACAGGTCATTGTGTAAATGGCATAATAGTGTCGTTCTGATGTACTCCTGGTGGTGGGATACTTGAGTCAGAAACTCAATTTGGGGTTTTCATTTTTTTCTGTTCAAATTAGTGCTAGTCACAGGACTAAAGCTGTTTATATTCATGAGATACTGGGTTTTCTGGAATAAGGCATGCACTGACGAGGATGCCCCCAGGTAAAAGACTGGGATTGTGTACAGTGCACACCCTTACAACACCAAACAAGCGATTATTGACGAGGCGTAAAAGTGTTTGCGATTCTGATACTATAGTATGATACGATAGTGTGCACTTGGCCCTAGTGAAAAATGTGTACTAGTGTGTACCCTGCAAACACCATACCTGTAAACTGCAATTATAGCGTTATATCATAGAGAAACAGAATCGTGACAAAAAGCGAATAATAATTCACTATATGGACAAAGGTATTGGGACACCTGACTTTCCCAGCCATATGCAGTTCTTCCTCAAACTGTTTAGACAACTTTGGGGCATACGATTGCATAGCATGTTTTTTGGATGTGGTAGCTTTATATTTTTCCTTCACTAAACTATGCGACCCAAAACTGTTCCAGCATGCCCATGCCACTGTGCACACACACCTTGCTTCATGAAGATATGGTTTACATGGATTGGTGTGGAAGATTTTGAGTGGCCTGCTATAGAGCTCTGGCCTCAACCCTATGGATGAATGGGAACACTGACTGCATCCCAGGGCCTCAACACCCTACATCAGTATCTGACTTTTCTAAAAATCCTTGTGGCTGAATGAACACAAATCTCCAAAACCTAGTGGACCATCTTCCCAGAAGAGATCATGTACATCCTCCTAACTGCCATGTGCTTGCATCACAGCAGCAGAACAGATTTTTATTTTATTTCTAAATGTATTCCTAAATAACCACCTGAGTTTGTAAAAAGGGGAACAGAGAACAGATTTTTCATATTCGATTTAAAAAATAAATAAATAAAATGAACTGAGAACATTGTCAAACAACATTCTGTTAAGCATGGACATGGCCAATCACAACACTCCGGACTCCTGTGGGATGCAAGCAGTGATGTACAAGATGAGTTAAGTTTAATGTGACGACACAAGCTTGGTGTGCGTTCACCTGAAGCTCCCTGTGGTGTCTCCTCTGTGCGTGATGAATTGGCTCCATCCTGATTGTTGTCGTTTTCAGCCATTTTGTCCTGTCGGCGAGTTTCAGCTGCACCACGCTTCCCTAAACCTGAACCTCGCCGACTACAGAGAGACAGACAGACAAGACAAGCAGTTGCAAAGAGAGAAGCAGTTACAGAGAGAGTAAGATAGTAAAATCTGTCACAAACTGTTACAATCTGGGGAATAAAGTAATTTACATCTCCAATTTACTCTCTCACACACACACACACACACACACACACACACACACACACACACAGATACAGTCTGTGGTACCTGGTGCTGGCGCAGGAGCCCGTGGTCTTTTGTCGTGTGCTCCTCCTAAAGCTGGGGAGTTCTGCGGGGGGAGACTCACTACGCTTCTTATTGGACTTTCTCAGACCTACACACACACACACACACACACAAAATAAATGGCAAATCTTTAAACCTAAACACGCACAAGTTCCCATATGTGCATGAGCACTGCTTTAAGCAACAAGTAATAATAATTGCAGGATTCAACTCAGCAAATCATTTGGAGAAGTGTGTGCATGCGTGCGTGTCTTTGACTCGTGTAGATTTCACAAATCTGCACATCAGAAACACAAAGTTAATCGATTATCCGCTTCATTCGTTATTCGGTTTATTTAAATCCAAAGAGAGATGCCAATAAATCAGAGATGCTCATACAAGAGGAGCTTTAAGGGCTGCTGTTTGCAAAACAGCAATGCCTTTACCTTCCCATTGTGCTGTACATTACAGGCTTCAAATATCTGGGGTCATTTGTTATAATTAATTCCTCAAAATCTTAAATGATGGAACTCACATAGATCATTTAAAGAAATAACATCACTCTAGGAAGCCAAAAGGTCAGATTTTAACCATAATGAAATGTGTCTCATTGTGAAACCTGCCCATGTGCTGACTAGAGAAAATTGGTCAAGTTGTAGTGCTCTCTGGATTTTGATGCAAAAACTCATTCACTGGTCAGAATTACAATAACAGAAAACTAACAAACCTCCAAAATGTTTACATGGAGCACATCATTTTGCAGAATCTAAGCTTTTTTTTCTTGCCTTATACTAATAACTAGGCCACGTTGCACCACTCAAGAATTCACATGAAACCACCGGGACACCGAGTTCACCTCATGAATCTGTGTTGCTTTGGAAAGGTCACCAGCTTAACCGCGCTCAAGTCCACCGAGCTCGATGACAATCCTAGAGTTGAGACGCAGCACAGTGCACAGTCCAATTCCCATGACCGCGTGCTTACCAGAATGGTCGTTTTCAGTAAAGTCGCAAAATCTACTTGCAAAGTTTCCCTCTGACGCAGCCAGGGTTCAGTACAGGGGCTGCGTTTCTCTGTGTACACTACATGCACGGCTCGGATTTCTCACGCCGATCGATAGCGTTTCTGTTTCGCCATTATAGAGACCGGTAAATCTGGAATCCAACCTAGATAAGATTCTTATACCAAACAGTCAACCGGCTGTCCTGATCCAGCAGCAAGAAGGTATTGTGCTTTTTTTAAAGTATATCTTCACTTTTTGGAAACTGCACAACAATAAAAAAATAAATTAATTAATTCAATGTCCTACCTCTGCGATCGGCCGGTCGAGATTCTCGATCTGCAAGTTACTGTAGCGACAGTATTTTTAGCTTATTTTTAGACTATTATTAGCACAGAGCTCGGCTGAAACGTGAGCTGATCACCCCCCCACAACCATCACCGCTACAGAGACCCGAGAGAAGAGGACGAGTGTCCATTCATTAGCGCACACTGAAGCAGAGGTTAACAAGGTGCACCTAGATTAGGTCTAACATGCTGTATTTAACATACAGGCAAGCTTGTGTTCTACTTTAGCTGGCTGCCAACATCTGCCCAAGGGTGTTTTTCCACTGCGTAGTCACAAACAACTGGACCTGCCATGAAGCAACAGAATTTAAATCAAAACAAATCCTGTCGAAGCCGATAAAGGCTGGTTTAACAAGCCGGCTAAATGATACATTCTTGAGAAATGAGATGACTAATAAAATGACAATTCACTAAGCTTTATAGAGGTCTCTGATGCACTACGGTTATCAATTAATTTAAGTTTATTTCTATAGCGCTTTTCAAAAAAAAAAAAAAAAAAAA
>MU553112.1:2815477-2833519 GCA_024362625.1 Silurus asotus | reverse complement strand
AAAAAAAAAAAAAAAAGTCCTTGCACTATAATTATCACTGCATGTGTTGGATTTGGGTGAACATACAATATATGGACAAAGGTATGTGGGCACCTGGACTATATCATTTCTATGTGCTTTTTTTCAACATCCCATTCCATATTAAGCCTCCATTTGCTGTTATAAGAACCTCCACTCTCAACTAGATTTTAGATTGTGCTTATGGAGATGTGCGCTTATTCAGCCACAAGGGTGTAACTCAAGTCAAGTACTGATGTAGGTGAGGTGAGGAGGCCTGAGGTGCAGCCAGCGTTTAAATTCATCCAAAAGGTTTTAAGTGTGATTGAGATCAGAGCTCTCTAGCAGGCCATTTAAGATCCACTCCAACCCATGTTAACCATATCTTCATCGATCTGGCTTTGTGCATGGGGTATTATGCTAAAACGGGTTTGGATCCGGCTGTTCAAGTGAAGTGAAAATTCAATGCTGACACCTCCAACTTTCTGGTAACAAATTGGGGAACAAATCACCACAAGTCAAGGGGGGAGGGACGGGAAAAAAAAAAAAAAAAAAAAAAAAACACACCCCCCAGGATTATTTGTTGTTTTGATTTGATTTTTGAATCTACGATTAAAACTTTCCATTCAAACCAGACTGAAATATGATCCGCCCTGACCGTGTCGGATCACTTTATTCTGATTTAAGTGCGCACACGTAGGTGCCTTCCAGCACTATAGATTGTAAACACAGCGAAAGAATAATCAGTTGGCGCCACTTAATAATTCATGCCTGTAACAGTCGAGTCAAGAGTGAGCACGGGTGAAAGAAAAGGACACAGCAGCTTCCCGGTAGCCTTTACAGTGGAATGAATGTAAGAGAGAAGACGCTTGACAGCAACAAAACCTCGACTGCAAAAATGTCAGACGAATTCTCGCGAGATCGCCTATGCAAATAGCTAAATCTTGCTGATGTAGCACTTCTGACAGCCATTCGACTCTCCACTTACAGAAGAACACATGTCTAGGGGCAATGAAAGGCGACTAAGTCATAACATCAGCGCCGGTCCGCAATCTCAAATTCAACCTTCGGGCCAACCAAGGAGAATCATGACGCGAGAACTAAAATGTTCTCTCTGCAATGAACTTTCTGAACCCTCGAGCTGCATCTACATGTGAAACTTGATCGCATCAGTCAGCCATATGCTCCTATCATATTAATCCTATACCACTCCGCTGCTGAAGTTTCTACTCTGACCGGTCAGAAGGTGGTACTACCATTTCAAGTGCTGGCTAAAATTCAATCACAGTTTCATATTCTCTCTATAGTAACAACTCGTTGACTGTTCACAGAACCCAAAGCTCAAAACAATCAGGTAACATGTGATTAGAAAACAACAGAAAATTTTAGTTGATATTCTAAAGCATTTTGTACGACGATGCTGGAAACAGGTGCCATTGTTCGCATAACCTAACTACGTTTTTCTGCTCGGGAGAAATTTCATGACGGAGGATTCGGCCTTGTCTTCTTAACTTTAAAAACAGAGAAGGCAGCATAGTGAGGAAACACCTTGCATTTTTACACAGAGATGTAATTATTCTAAATATATCATTTATACTGACATGGCAACCTAAGTTGTTTATGAACCAGACTTTCATCTATTAGCTAGCCCAGCTCACGTTCTCCCTCTCAAGAGCAAGCAAACCAATAGCAGGCAACAGTTTACCTTATGTTTCCTCCTTGTTATGTCTAGCAACATTGTACCATCACCCTAGAACGTGAATCTGTCTATCGTGTACACGAGATCAAACGCTGGTAAGAGCCCTTGCTCACTTTACACAAGAACACTACTATTATGGCAACATGACCAACGACTAATTTCCTTATCAGTCACAGTAAAAACCTAAACAGTTAAAATATCTCAGTTTTATATTGATCAGGTACATTTTGCAGTTTAATTTTTTAGAGCTAGCTTGTGTTTATTACATTACACACTTAAGTCATTAAGTCATATCTGGCTGAGAGTCTGACCCAAATCTTTTCCCCTACATGCTGAAAAGCTTTAGATATTACAATGCCATCATCAGTAAGTTTGATAATCGTTCTTTTTTATTTATTTATAGAAAACAGTAAACATTTTTCAATAATTATAATAGAAACGACACCCTGATCAGTGCCCGGACTGGGTCGCAAGATGAGACGTAATATGAAGCTTTTAAATTTTGCATAGGTATAAATGATGAATTTATTATTAATTATGAATATAAATATTGATGGACAATTATTTGCAGGGAAGTGACACTAAATTAAATACAACTAGAAACATCTGAACAAGATTTTCCTTAAAAGCGTGCTAACGGTTAAAACGTTTACCCGAATAAGGATATCAAATCGGTCACGAAAAAGGGACTTCCAAAAATAGCTGATCCTCATTTGGCTTACAAAGTAACACATTCGTTCTATGGCCAAATGTTTGTGGACACCTGCGCATAAGATTTGTATGTGCTTTCTGAACATCCATTTTCACATTTAGTTCTCGTTTGCGGTCAAAATAACTCCCACTCCTCTGGGAAGATGTTTCACTAAATTTTGGAGCACGTTTGTGGAGATAAGGGGTCATTCAGCCACAGAGGCATTAGTAAATTCATGTACTGATGTAGGGTGAGGAGCCCTGCAGTGCAGTTAGCATTCCAATTTATTCCCAAGGAGTTTAATAGGGTCAAGGTCAGCGCTCTATAACAGGCAACTCAAGATCTTCCACTCCAACCCATGGAAAACAAATCTTCATGGAGCTGGATTTGTGTACAGAAGCATCACCATGCTTGTTCAAGCAAAAAGGGAAAATATAACGCTACCACTCCCCCATATACATCAAGCACAATTATGTACCTCCAAATTTGTGGTAAAAGTCTGAAGAACAACCACATATGGCTGGAGAAGTCAGGTGTCCCAATACCTTTGTCCATGTAGTGTATATGTACTATTACAGACATGACCATTAGAATTTTATGCCACATCGTAACTGCTCTGTTTTGCTTGTTCATTGCACACAGCGAGAAATGCCATCTTGTGATCTTTCTTAATAGCAAAGCTGCTATAGAGCACACCTGCCATATTATCACTCAAACAGCAGGTGCACTGGCAGCTACAGGCGTTCCTTATTCAAATTAAAATGTTTTCGAATGAACGTTAATTCATGAACTCGCATTTCTCCTTCATTAACGTCTCGGCATGTTAGTTGGTCAAACCCAAAAAATAAATAAATAAAAAACACGTCTCTAAACGAGCGAGACTTGGTGTTGGATTAGAACGAGAGTTGTACCGAATCTATACAAACTGCGTCACGTGGCGCGGCCCAGCACAAACTGAAGTGAAGCCCATCACGAAAATGACCGAACTGGTAAACGTCGCGAGCAAATTATTAAACCGCTGAATAATTTAATCAATTGAGATGCAAGTCTGGTTTAACAAGAAGAGAAAGGGGCAGAGTCATGCTATAAGAATCTCAGAACAATTGTAAAACATCAGAAAATGGTAATTGTGCTTCATGTACAAAATAAACAACCTGGGTGAACAAACAAGGATGTACTGACTCACTTATATATGCATGTGGTTCGTTCAGTTCTCCACCCTTTCATCAAGAAGAGAAAGCGTGGAATGGTGCATTAGAAACAAACAAGCCTTGGGTTAAGTTGCCAGAGCATAATCCACTACATGTTTGTATCAAGGTCTGCTATACCTGTATGTGCAAAAATGACGGACGCCTATTTTTCATACTTACTGATACACTTAAATCTACTCGATATGTATAAGTAAAAATGTAATGTGTTTGTAATGTGAACGATTTTGAATATATTCCTATCCTCATTCGTGACCCTTCTTGCAAAACGAGCCTGCACTGATCAAACTAATGTAAGAAGTGAATAAATCATTTTGTTAAAGGAAATTCTTATTTTTGAGTAACTAGGATGAATCGAAATTACTATCGCTAGTGACAGTATGCGATATATACAGGAACTTTAGAAAGAATTCGTAGAAGAATGAGATGTTACGGAGGGTTAAAGCCTTATTGGTCAGAGTGAGAGACTCACTGGCGAGTTTGGCCTGCAGTCCGCTCGGACCGGGTTTGCTGGACCCCGATGGAGTTTCGGGTTTGGAGGATCCGGGCAGGGCGAGTCTGGGCTTCGGTAAGTTTACTCTGGGACTGAAGCGGCTCGTCCAATCAAATTTAGAAGCAGCTGTGCTGGATTTGCTGTGCTCTTTATCGCGACTGCTGCGGCGAGGAGAGGGCGATGAGGCGGAGCGAGAGCGCCGCGACTTGCTCTGATCTTTACCCTGCTTAAGCCGGGCACCCTGTGAGGGTGGGGCACAGCCACTGGCACCCGCAACCACCACAGAAGAAGAGGAAGAAGAAGAGGACGTGAAGGAGGAGGAAGAAGCGGAGGAGGAAGAGGCGGAGTCGGTCACAGATTTGGCCGAGGCGGCCGATTTGGACGCCAGTTTGGAGGGTTTGGATGAGCGGCTGGCCAGCTCGCTGCTCGAGCCGGATAAAAAAGAGGAAGAGGAAGAGAATGAGGAGGAAGAAGAGGAACTAAACGGGGTGTCTGCCTTTTTACGTTTGTGGGAAGGGCTAGTGGCAGGGCACGTGCCGCTCTTCCTGCTTAGTGTCCTGCTAGTAGGATGTTCTGAGGCCAACCGTCGCTTTTTAGACCTGGCTGCGGATGGGAGTTCAGGGGCGGGGTCAGCAGAAGGGTCAGCAAGTGCAGGCTGTTCGGAGCTCTCGGGGGGCGGAGCTTTGGGCCGCTTGGCCGGGCTGGGTGAGTAGGTGGTGTTGTTGTGATCAGGTGCAGAACTACGTTTGAGGGCACGGTTGTTACTGACTTCACGCTGCTCGTATTGGCCTGAGCTTCCTGCTGCCTCCGAATCCGGGTCAGATGTAGAGTGACTATGTGAAGAGAGGGAAAGACTGTTTCTGCTTAGAGAAAGAGACAAACAGAGAAATACTTAAGTTTCAGAAGCAGAAAAATAAGCAAAATTCATTTTAATAAAATTAATCTGTATGTCTTTGAGTCACTCAGTGTTGGCACAACCTTCGAGGGGCGTGGCCACGTGAGGAGCCAGCAGGCGTGGGTGGGGCTTTGGAAGCTTTAGTATATGATCTTCTACTTTCAGGAGGGGAATTTGTCTTTTGTTTGGTTTGTTCTGACTGCAACCTGGAGAGGAGTTGCACAATAAAAAAACAAGTATTAGAACATTACCACATTATTAACTCGACCGCAAAACATTTAAGAATCTACTCTGCAGCAAACAAAGCACCGAGCCCTAAGAAATATATTTGTTCGAATTCAGTTGAAAACATTGCACAGACTGTACGAGGAAAGGTGATTCAAGAATTAAGCCTGTCTTTCTCACAATTTTAACGACTGAACTTTGGGCAGGTTTGGACTTGTTTGAATCACCAAGCACACAAAACAAAACCAGTATGCAAAAAGTTAGAATCCTTTGTGAAACATCTGTACGACAAGCATCCTGACATCAAGAGTTTAGTGTATATACTGTGCATTCAACAGTATACATGAATATTACGACCGGTTATTAGAGTTAAACAAGAAAAACACCACAACCCCATCATCAATATTTCTGTGTATAACTGTCAATTTCATTTCGAAAAGTTTAAACTAAAAAAAATTATAATAATGCAGAATCAATAACTTGATTTGTGGGTAATTGATAACTGAGAATACATTTATTCATTCATTCTTAGCCAAAGTCTAACATGACTGGCAATTATAATACCACCTTGGCACTGGCATCGGTCAAAATTCTGATACTTCTCATAAAACTACCATGCACTCGTCACGTTCTAGCAACAAATCATCAGCGTTAAACCTACAGCTGTTTTAATTTTAGAAAATATTCACACACTGGTGTGTTGTGGGTGTACAGACCTGGTGGCGAGTGTGTTCCTCTGTGATCGGCGCAGTGACCCCCCTGCAGTGTGATTAATCCTGATGGACATTGGCACCTCTCTCCTGAAGGGACATACCCTTTATAGACACTACCATTCACTACAGAGACAGAGAGAGAAAGGCAAAAGAAAGGGGGAAGACAAACATTATAAAATGGTGCGTATGCAGTATTCCTGGAACTCGGCTCATACGAACAATGCTCAAACAATTTTACATCATCTGTTATACCATGCACAGCTTACTAAAGGCCAGTCCATGTGCATGTGTAAAAAAAAAGAAAGAGAGAGAGAAAAATAATACATACAAAGAACTAAAAACAATTCATGTGCAGTCAAAATCAATTCAGGTCACCAATCTCAAAAAGTTGGTAATTATGACATGTATTTAAATACCATAGTAGTGCCTGTATTTAAAATCCTATACAGCGCTATGGGGTATTTGTAATGCCCTGCATTCATATGAAGTCAGTAAGATATGAAATAGAAATTGGAGGCGGGGCATGGGCTCAGCTCGCAGCACAGAGAGTCATGACGGCGCATATATATATATATATATATATATATATATATATATAAAACTACGAGCACTGGTTTCGCAGATTAAGGTTTCGTCCATGTTAATCTGGAGATCTGTGTACACTAAAATGCTTTCTAATATCTTACACTGAAACGCCTGGAATTGTTTACACATCACTATACTGCATATGTGCAATTATGTATGAGGATTTGACCTGTGCTATTTCAAGTTTTTTGTTTATTTGATTGTTTTAAAACAGCAAGAAATTGTATCTTTAATTATTAAGTATGTAGATTATGACGTTTTCAAATATATATGGATTAATGTAGGAATAACTAGGGCTGTAACGATTCCTCATGTAATTCGATTACAGATTAAACATTTGTCAAGGCAAATTATTTAAGTCCATTTAACTACACACACACGATGAGCACAGCGCTTCCCATGGATCATTATCGCTGTCGCACAACCCGCTATACTCTGGAGCGTTCTGGTCTGGTAACACAAAATATGCTGTAGAATGAAAAATTGAGCAACGAGGAGAAAATAGCAAGGAGAAGATTCATATGGAAGCCTGTTTCCAGCACAATAAATATAAGGTTTGCATAATTCAAGGGTTTTTTTTTCAGCCACAGGGCGGCGTCACCCACTCTATTGTGCCAGAAAGCTTTACACATTGCAAATGAAATGGGCTACAATCGATAGAATCGCATTGGTATCAAACTAAGCCTCCGATCCCTAAAGAGGACTCTGTCTAATATTTAGCTCTGGAGGAGACAGAACAAGACAGATGAAGCAGAGGAGCCTTGTTCATACAGCAGCAGCTTTAAACTTCAGGCCGGCAATATGGTTAGCAGTGGATGCACCAGAAATGACGGATGTTCAAGAGAAATCAAGTCATAATTGCGAGGAACGAAGTTAGAATTGCGAGAAACTTTTTGGACTTTGTTTTTCTTTTTATGTGGCGACAACATGCTTCCATAGAATCCAGACCAAAGAAAGTGACAAAGTTTGGCATCATTTCAAACTAAAACAAAGAAAACACCATACGATGTGTGTACAGTTTTTTGTTTGCTTTCTTTGGTTTTTAATTTGTTAAATTTCAGAGTAATATAAAATCTTTTTTTATTTATGAATCTATTTGCATGTAATATGGCACTCAAATGCACTAAATGGGTTTAGTCACAGATATTCTTGTACACAATTTCAGCAATAAAAATGAAAATCTTTTAAAATGGATACAAGTTACTTGTTCATTTCAAGAGACCAGTCTTGTTTTCGCTTGCATATTTAGTATCGCTCTTTATTATAGAAAAAGTACTTCTATTCCGATTACTCATTGGAATGATCGGTAGAATACTCGATTACTAAACAGCTCTAGACATAACCTAAACCTATTTGTTAGACTACACGATTTCTGAGTATAAAAGTGTACATACATACATGTGATAACTCATACATACTAGAATAACATACATCCTCTCCCAAATCCTATTCAAGGATGTTCCAACGTGCTTCAAGAAGATTTGGTGTACATGGGTTAAAACGTAAGATCTTGAGGGGCCTGTTACAGAGCTCTGACTAACGCTACTGAAGACCTTTGGGATGAATAGAAATCTAATGAAATCTTACCATACATCAGTGCTTGTCTTAACAAATGCCCTGGTGGCTGAGTGAAGAGAAATCTCCAAAAGCACACACCAAATTCCAGCACAAATCTCCAAAAGCACAAACTTTTGCCCATATAGTGTCTCAGGTTAAGCTTTAATATCAAAGCCAAGGTCTATTCTTCGGCTTAAATCTTGTCAGTCACAGGAAGACTTGAACGGGGCTTTCAGAATCGTTTTGCAGTCAGATTCTTAGCAATATTATGCATTTTAAATCCAGTTGCTACTCTGCATATTGCGTGTCAGCAGCTCAAAAGCTTTAAAAGTCCGAATACCGCTCAGCTGTGGCAGTTGGCTCTAGCTAAAAGCTACACCTTTTGAAGAGGAAAACGGGTATTAAACGTTCACCTATTCGACTCAGAAAGGACCAAATCGGTTGAATCAGGCAACATGAGAACTACTCCAAGACTTTTGGGGGGGGGGCAGATGGAACTCAAACACAGTGTTTCACTATAAATCCAGAGTCATCCTCTTCTATCGTGGTTACCGATTTATTCAAACTTGTATTAAGGAAATTAAAGCTTTTATGCCATTGATAATCCTCGGTAACGCAATCTTACACTACCGTGCTGACAAACAGAAGACAGGAAGTCACAGCGATCTGGACACATTCAATGATTGATCACAATCAAACTGTGCTGTGAGAAAATACGATATTTACAGACAAAGCGACGGAATAAAACGTGTCAAACGTAAAACTGACACAAGCAGCCAACACTAAATAAACCTGAAACATCTACATAGGACATAACGTGAGTAAAAATAATCCATCATTCAGTACATTATTCTGTAAACTGACCATGACGGACTAAAGCAATTTGTACGTGCTTTATAAACATCCCATTCCACGCTGAGTTCCCATTTGCTGCTGTAATAGCTTCCACTCTTCGGGGGAAATGTTCCACTAGATTTCGCGATGTGGTTGGGGAGATAAAGCCTGATTTTGATGTAAGCTGAGGAGACCTGGGGTGTAGTCAGCGTTCCATTTCATCCCAAAGGAGCTCTATAGCAGGCCACTCAAGAGCTTCTACTCCAACCCATGTAAACCATATCCTCAAGGAGGTTGCTTTGTGCACAGAGGCATTGCCATGCATCCTATACATCTCTGTGGTAACAATTCGGGAAAAAACACACATATGACTATAAAAAATAAAAATAAACAAAAGCAGACACTTGTCAACATTCCATACAGATATGCAACATGTGCTTGTTTTGAAAGCAAAACAAAACCTCTTCTCTGACAGGACTACTCTACTTCAATCCAAGTACTTTTAAATAGCAACTAACTTTTTTTTTGGAAAGAAAGGGAAAAAAAAAAAAAAAGAACCAGTCCTAGCACCAAACTTCCTGGTCACTGTGTAAAGCCTCAGTCTCGATCGCAAATAGGTTACTCATTTCCTTATTATCGATAAGGTCCAAATAAATGGTATTTGTTCAACCCTAGAATATCTAGTGTTCTCAAAACCCCATAGTAAAGCATACATATAGTACAAAACATCAGACACCATAGGGGACACACTTTTACAATTTCCTAGAAGGAGCAGATGCCAGCTTTATTAGATTTTTTTTTAATAAATGACTAAAAATTTGAGTGGTGGTGGTGTTCCAAAATGTCCAAAAAAAAAAAAAAAGAAAAGGGAAAAAAAAATGGAGGTTAGAAATACCAGGAAGAAAGGCTCAGGTGGAATGACTATGAGAGACAGGCTCTCGGTTTAGTACTCTTTATGAAGAAAGACCAGGAGGAGGCCTTGCACTGTGACGCAATCTCTTTGCTCGCCCAGCATTTGTTCTAATTCAGCATTATCTCCATTACCTATACACTTTTGCTGCTGTTGAGGCCAAAGCAGCTTTACATCTTTATATCTACATTTTTACTGGCAGATAAAACCCCCATGAAAAGCGACTGAACCAGTTTCTTATGTTTAACCGCAGAAATCCACTCATTAAGCTCAAAACCCTTTAACTAGAGGGAGGAGGAGAGGGAAAAAAAAAAGAAAGAAAGGTGACGAGTAACCTTGTTTAAAAAAAAAACAAAAAAAAACTACTGAACAATTTAGGTGTGTTTAATAAACAGGGTAGAGTATATAAGGTTATGTCTCGGTGAGGCACCAAAACACATTATGTAAGGTGCTGATCTAATCTAACAAATTATTTACTACCAAGAATCGAGATTGTTTCATTATTAAACGTAAATTTATTTTTTGAGTGTGTGTGAATGTCACTGTAGTAATCAAGTAACAGGCTGGCTTAGATTTCAGCAGTAAGACTTCACATTTTACAGCATCATGAAAAATCAGAGATGCTCGCAGTATTATCCTTCATCTGAGTCACTGTTACTTAAAATGAAGGGGTTACGCTTGCGAACATGTTACATATCGTGTACACTCTCTCTCTCTCTCTCTCTCTCACACACACACACTTTTTCAGTCACTCCATCTTCGGTTGAGTTATTTATGTTTGTTTATGCAGCCTAAAAGTGTAATGAAAGCTTTAACAGATGACTGGAGACTGTGTGTGTGTGTTTAGGTGTTATAGTGTTAATTGCATCATAGGTCTGAATAAAATCTCTCTCCCCTTTACAGCTTCGTCAATCTCGTTTCCAAAGTTTAACAGTCATTCTGCTGTTTGATAAGCGAGTATGGATTGCCTGCGCGCCTGAGGAAAAGTATGACATGAGCATTAGGATATATCGTGGTCTGTCAGGATACTGTAACCTGCTGCTACTTCTTGTAATACAGAGATCTCACACCTGGGAAAGATTACTATTTCTACCGAGAGCTAAAAACATTTCCGGGGAAGTGGATCCATGGCACAAGGATTGGTTCGCCACAGGATTGTTTGGGTGAGGGAGATCCCGCTAAAGACATTGACTGTTGTAAATGTCGTGCGTCAAAACTGTTCTCACACAAAGATTGGGGTACTGGGAATTATTTGTAAATATTGCATTTTGCACACACACACACACACACACACACACACACACACACACACACACACACACAAAACATGGTATTGTAAACATTTTGTACTGCCTTACTGAGCTAAATGGATGCTTTTTGAGTGTCATGTAACTTACATGAATTGTTGAGTTTACAGAACTGGGGAAGATTATGCTTAAATAAAAAATAAAAAAAAGTTACTGCAGAAGGAATTAAATTCATCAGCTTCAGTATTAATAGAGAAGCAACATAATACAAACAGTTTCCTTCACTTAACTATTCATTTTAAACAAATATTCTTATTGAACTTTGTTTTATGCAGATTTGAAGCTGAATTTTATATAAAATAACATCATTGTTTATTTCTAGTCATTTGCCAGTAATAACAAGAATTCTCCATTAAGATCATGTAATAAAACACCTATACATATACACACAAAGGTATTGGGACACCTGACTTTTCCAGCACTATGTGATTCGTCCACAAAGTGACAATACACAGTTGAATAGGGCGTCTTTGTTGGTGGTAGAATTTTTTATTTTCCTGCACTTGAACTATGAGACGCAAAGCTGCTCCAGTTAGCCAATGTGACCGCACAAAGACAGATCCATGAAGGTATGGTTTACATTGATGGAGTGAAAGATCTTGAGTAGCCTACTAAAGAGCTCTGACCTCAAACCTATGGAACACCTTTGTGCCTGCACCCCAGGCCTCCTCAGCCTGAATTTACTAAACACCCTGATGGCTGAATGAACAGAAACAGTCACAACCAGACTAACGTCTTCCCGGAAAACTGGAGGTTATTGCAACAGTAAAATGGGGACTAAATGGGATGTTTAAAAAGCATAAACAAGCCTTATCATAATGTGTCCACAAACTGTTGTCTATATAGTTTACATTACACAGTTCATCACAACTTTTGAAGCATCGATAACGTATTAGCCAGCTAAGCATTTAAAGGTTCATTAAGATGGGCATTTTTTATTTATCTGGACCCTTCCACCAACCCTGGCATCGTCATGTGTCCAGGGGCTGTATCTCAAATCAATTATATAAAATCTAATATATTGTGCACTAACCTTTCAAACATAAGTATGTACCTTTACGAACCCTAAACTAGCAGGAAGTGTTGAAAGAAAAAAAAACTACAAATACTAAAGCATTAGAAAACTCAGTGCACTGGTTCTACTAGACTTCTCCACCAAATGAGAACTCCAGACCATCTGTGCCAGGGTTGTGCATGTGTCTCGCATTCCCACCATGTAACCCGTAAACACGGGAGAAATTTATCTGGTGGTTATTGGGTGGTGACTTGATAAGTCCAAGTAGTAACATTCTTGAAATTCATGGAGTGAATGTGAGCAGGGCATGTTGGTTGTGACATACAATTATGACAATGCTTTACTTAATATCTGCCCTGTGTAGTGACGATACGGAGGGGTACGAGTGCAAAGAGTAACTGATGATAAAAACAAAAATAGGCAGGTCTCAGTTGTATTCATTGACTACAATGCAAGCCATTTTGGTCCATTACATTATTTTTAATGTACAGTGCATACAAGAGGGAAGAGGGCGCTATCTGGGTTTTGGCCCAACTGAAACCAGTACCCTCAGTAAACACATACAAATAAAGGGAAATATCAAACAGCTGTTCAAAACGGCAGACTGTGGCATCTTCCACTTCCAGTCGAGCAGAAACAGGACTTTTGGAAAGAGTAGAAACTAAAACTACTACAGCAGAGTTTTGTGCTCTACACCCAGCTTAAGCCAATCAGAATTAATCAGACGTGATTGTGATGATCAAGGGAGGGTCGGTGGTGTTCTCGCTTGCACACGTTTATCCTAACTTGACCCGCCCGTTACCTGGACGAGAAGAGTAACCTGAATCGGCTTGGATAATAAAAGCACAGCACAGCTTGGTAGGGAAAAAAGCAAGAGCTTGGCAGGGAGATAAATGGTTGAGTCAAGCTGTGTTGTTCAGCAGAGACACACTATTCTACACAACCTCTTTCCTTACACTGCCTTCATAAATGGGAGTTTTGAATCTTGGGAGAATAAACAAACTGCCTGTTCATCTCACAAAATGACCTTGTGGAGTTTTTGGAAGCAAACGTTTAAACGTGATTTACACTTCTTGTTTTTGGGGCAGGGAGGTTGCTTTCACTGCTGAATGTCCCTATCTGAAGTAGTATGTAATTCATGGAGCACGCACAAAAAGTTTTACATCTGTCAGATTGGAAGCTCTCGAGTGGCCTGATATAGAGCTCCAGCCTCAACCCTATTGAACACCTTTGGGATGTACTCGAATGCTCAAATAGAGACTAAATGTGAAATGGTGGAAAAGGCTCATACAAAGTCATGTGTCCACAAACTTTTGCCCATATAGTGTATTTTACAGGTGATGATAAAAATGCATGCTTATTGTCTAAAAATGTGCAGACTTCTTGTTTCTGGGTTACAACAAACATTTTGAAGGAAGAACACAACACTTGTATACTTGTTTATCACATTTTGTCTGCAGTAATGCGCATAACTAGTACACCACGCATTTCTACACCGGGTTAGCTACCAAATGTTAGCCTAATCAACGTCCACGTAAATTCAATAAAATCTAAACCTGCGAAATATTTTTGCCTTGCATCTGCAGGTGAACGTTTTAGGCAACGAAAACTCTAAAAAGCATACAAATCAAAAAATCGATAAGAATAAGCCATTTTTACGTTGTAGTGTGGACTGAGAAAACAGTGCTAATCAGAAGCAAGGATGTATTCATTATGTGATGAGTCATGTGACCTGCTCAACATAAAACAATCTGCTTTGTAGACTTGGGTTGCCAGATGCAGCAATTCCAAATTGTCCTCTGTCCAATTGGCAGTTCAATTTCAGGAGATATCCTAATCTTATTTTAAATGCACGGTAGAGAAATGCAAGCATTGAGTGTGTCCAGTGTGGACACTATTTAAACAACCAAAATGCAGTTTTAAGATCCAACCAAATTAACGTGGATGTGGCTCTAATTAATTTGTTTCACATGTAACCAAACCATTGGCTTGGAGCAATAACAATCTAGCTGTAACAGACTGTAATTTCTGATATGATGCTGTTTAGCAAAAACATGCCCACTGTGTGAGCTTTCTACCTGTTCCCTGTACCGTTCTTGTCGTTTATAAGGATGCTAGCTTTCCTAGTGCGGATTCGGCCATTAACTATGCCTGTACTAACGTTTTTGTTCTTGAAATTTGTGTCTAGACAACAGAAACTTCGGTTTGTGCTCCCGAGATAAAACCAGCCCCATTCAGAAGGTGGCGTGAGGACATCCGTCTTCGAGCAGTCCCCAAATTTAACACCGAAATGCTTCTCCTTTCTGAACCAACAAAATCTGTGATCTGTTTTGCTGTTTGGAAAAGTGTGGATGACAGACCTGCAACTAAGGAACATATCTAAAGATGTAAAAATGATTAAGTGTGCACTTACCAGCCGTGTGCAAAAGCCCCAACCGGCAGCCCAGAACAACAACTGGTGAAAGAGAGCAGAATGAAAAGGAGGGGGGGAAGAAAAGCAAAGATGTGTCAAGACATGTGGTCAAGTACTGGGCTGAATGATGGGGTTGCAAAAGATGCAACTTAATCACACTAACTGCAAACTGGTGGCCATTTTGACAACCAAACATTACCAGCCATGCTATAACTTTAGACGTTTATTTACTGGTTTACACTGCCACTACAAGAATAATGCTGCTGTTGAAGTTGTTTACCAGCCAAACCGCATGCCGAATTTATTAACGCCACAAGAGACAACCTGGTTTAATTAATATTTTTTGGGCATAAACAATTTCATAAAAAGCATCGCATAGACATTGTTCTAAAATACTAAATATAAACATGGATTTGAACCCAGGTCAACATCTGCTGTGTCGCGTTCTACACGAGTCTGACGCTTGTCTGGAGTGACACCAGACTCAAAGTGATTCTGCCTTCAAGATGGCTGCCAGTATTGTGCCATGTAAACAAGCCATGTCTTTTAAACCTGATGCGAGCTTACAAGGCACCACGGGAACAACATCACAGGTGGAAAACAAGCAGCACCATGAAGTCAAATCCTGCAAATTCTCACATTCTTGATAGCACAGAGATTTAAAATGGCTGTGGGTTAGCGCTTTACAATATCTGTGTACTTGTGGCCCTGAAACTTTACCCTGGAAATATATGTGGTTTTCCTGACAGACACAGAACAGAGCAAATGACAAAATTCTGCTTTTTAGGTTTCTGGGTCAGCAGATTCAGGGCTTAGTTGCTATTTGTTTAAGAAAAAATCAGCATGAGAGGATGTGGAACATGCAATGCACTTGTTTACATTGTGTTCAGCCTTTAGGTGTCAAAAAGGTAATATAATAATTACTAGGCTGTTGTGGATGGAGAGGTGGCTAAAAAAAACATGAAATCTCATTAGAATAAACCTAAAAAAAGGTTAAGAGGAGAAGTGCTTTACAACTTAAAGCACATGCCAGTTTTTGTAAAATACAACCACGTCATATTCAAAACTCTTGCACTGCACCTAAAAAAAATCCTAAACAAAGACAACATATTCGGGAGGGGGTGGTGGGGGGGTTTATACTTAATGGGATGATAGTCCTGTAGAAAAGCTGTAGAAGTGGAATAAAACTGGAAACCTGGAGTACAACTCAAACTCAATAAAGACACAAACAATCCTGTCTTCTTAACACATCGGTAACACGTCACACCAGGGTGAAAGGTGAACCAATTATGACGGCACACACCAATCACAATTCATTCGACTGCAAATACCGTGATTCGAATTCACCGGACCGAAATAGGTTTTAAAAAAAATTTGCTGACGCCGTCTTTACTTCCGGGTTTCAACCCGGAAGTGTAGACACCGCTACACCGATCTGATTAAAACGATTCCCGTCCGATCAAAGCAATCACCATCTCCTCTAGTTTCCCTGGAGCTCCTGTTCCTCTCCCTGATGTGTATTGTTTTAAAAACACTAACACAGTTGTTAATAAGTAAACCCAACCTGTATATACAATGAAGCGGCGTTTGCTGTTTACTCCCTTCTTAATAATAAATAATCGCTTGGAACTGCGTCTTAACCAAATGCGACATAATGATCAAGGCCATTTTTTTAGGCCTGAACGACTGTCGTCGCCTTTTGTTTTACTTCAGCTCGTGTACAAATGACTTGGCATATTCAAAACCTTAACCTGGGCGATTTTAGCGAATAAGGCCCGAGTGTTAAAAAGGTCCTGCGATTATAATTCTTGATGTTTTCTTGATCGCAGTTTATTTGACTTTCTCTCACACTGGCCCACTCTCTGGCGTATCTGGCTAGTTAGCACACACCAACAGCACACTCGTGTCAACACAGTGCTGATGAACAAACAGATTATAGATTGTCCACGACGCACATTGGCACCGAAAAGAAATCGAAGTTATTATGATGAAGTCGGGAAAGTTAAGACTCTGAGGAGATGCGTAAACAGTAAGCTAAGCTGCCAACTTCCCAGCTAATGTTCGCCTTGGCAACATAAAAAAAAAAACAAAGAAAAAAAAACCGAGAGAAAAGAAAACCAATAAAACAGCCAAAGGTTTCCCCGAACCTAAATTACACAGCTATTACAGGACGCGACATGCTGCTTATGGGTCAATACGAGCATAATACATTCTAGCCAGCAAGGTACACTTAGTTAGCATTAGTCGTTAGCAAGCTAGCTGCCCTTTTATATGGCTACAGCTAACGCGAGCTAACCTTCATTTTTTGCTAATCTGCTCACTCACTCACAAACCCGCTGTATATTTTGTAGGGCTACGTTCATTATTTTGCTCATGTAGACCTAAATGTTCGTGAAGTACCGTTTCAAGGCGCTACACTGTCAGGTCGAGTTGGGAACCAAGAGAAAATCTACGTACCGTTGTTACAGAGGTTGGCCTATGTGGTTCGGGAAGGCTAACCTGATACTCAACACACATACACACACTGCTGGACGTGGATGCGTGTTCAGACCAAGGCTGTGTTCCAATACGCGTAATTGTATTCTGCCGACGGGCGCCTAACTAGTGCGCGGCGAGGAAGCGAGAGCGCGCACGCGCGTTTTAGTCGGAACGTGCGCGCGCATATTGGAGCGCAGCCCTGGCTCGAGTCGAGCCGAACGGGAAACAAACGGGCGCTCGCGCGATTGAGCTTTCAGTGTTGAGCCTTTCAGCATGACACAACGAATCGACTCGTGCCCGCCTCGGCGACTAGGCACAGTGACTACCGGGAATAGTGTATTGTGGATTCCGAATGATGTGCGATTAATCGGCAACCCATCGAGCTGTAGTACCGATTAAAAGCTCCCATAGTCTAACGTTTACCCTGACCTTATTATCGCATAATGGCGAACTACCGAACACAAGCATGACAAACTTTACCGGCGAACCAAATCTTACTTACTTACGTGCAATGGGTGTTTAGCTTAGGGGGGAAAATAATCGATTATTCACCTCTAATCGCCAGTGTCAATCTAATCAAGTGGTGTATCGTGTGTCTATTTTAGCAACAGAACACGAAAGGGTCCCTGAACACCTTCACTGCATCAGACACACAAATAAAAAGCAGGAACATGATTTCCAAAGATGACAACTGGGAAGCGTGTTCTGTCCGCGAAAACATCGCTGTTTTTCTTTCACCAGCAAACTTTCAGCTTCACAACCTCGTTCTTTTCTGAAGACGACGCAAAACAAGTGTTTTTACCTATGTTTTGTTTTGGAGTGTTGTATAGTTGCTGTTACACACAGTTGCAGCAGCTCCACTAAGATTACTGTGGGCGAAATCTCAAATAACACCCTGCTCTCTCTCTCTAGTGCACTTCATACGGTACGAAATAATGGCTTCCGCGACTACGTAGGGACGCTCTACGTTTAATAAGGTAGTGTTTTTGAGACTGGCCCCTTGTCACTAGCTGAACCCCCCC
>MU553112.1:2790571-2815456 GCA_024362625.1 Silurus asotus | reverse complement strand
CCGCCACTTCTTCGACTCCCCCCCCGAAGAATGGTTTGAACTACGCATGTGCGCAATTTTCGCGCAGGCGTACTCTGATTGATCGGGACGTCACCTAAACAGCTGAGCGACCTGCATTCTGGTCCAAAACAATCCTGGGTGTCAGAGAATTAAATAGATAATATTAAGTGCCTAAATAGGGTTAAAACAGTTTTTTTGATCAAAGTATGCAAATGACGCTTACGCTCAAACATTGTCCCTGTTTTAAAATAAAATATAAATCGCCCTGACTGATATTTATATACAGTAACCCCCACCCGCCCCCCACGATAGGGGAAAATCCGCGAAGTGGCAACCTGATATGTATACATACGGTATACAGAATACCTGTATATCTAAAGGCTTTATAAACACTCTTATAAGCCTTTCCTCTGCTCTTAAACACTTTCAATATTCGTAAACCTACGTAATTCTAACATTAAAAAGTCTATATGGGCTCACCAGTGAAGATACAACTTGAATGATGAAGATGATGATGAATTAAGTGTGCAGTACTACTCAGCTCTTCTTAAAGCTTAATTTATTAGGCTAAAAAATGCGTTTTTTTAACCTCAAAAATTACTAGGATTACTGTCCTTTTTAACGTGATTAGAAACAATAATTTAATATGAACCTTCAGCACTGACCTATGACATACATAACATTATAAGCATGTATAACGATAAATGAAGAACTTCTGTTGACTCTTGTTGGCATGGTAACCAGTGTTCATAGCATCCAAAATGGTATAGTCAAAGTTAAGCGTAGTGGTCAAGCGCAGTCACGCTACAAAGACTTCTAAACAGAGATATTCTAATTTACATGAATAGACATTCAATAATCTGTTTAGAACACATGCACAAGTATAGAAATAGGTGAGCACAACCTCTTTGTGCATATATACATCCTTAATGGCAGATTTCAGATACAACATTTTAGGTCAGTAGAGCGTTAGTCTAGTAGGAACTGCTAAGATACATTGCAGATCCCTCAAACACCCATCTGGTAGAGAACCTGAGATTAAGGAATTGTTGGTTAGAGGAAGGAGATGCAAAAATGAGAAGGAGAGCAACATTTAAACAGTGAAAGTCTTGGCTGTGCAGAACAGTAGAACCCAGATCAGATCATTTTTATTTTAAAATGCAGATCTGCTTAGGGAGGAAACCATAGTGGTGTTTTAACCACTAGCAATTTAGCAATGACAATTATTACCTTGTTGCTATCGCTGGCTACAAGTTTTTTGCTAAGTGCTCTGAATGGAGAGAATGAGCGGAAGGGTTGTCCAGTAGATGCTTAGGACAGTTGTGGATCAGTGCATTCTGTCTCAGTTGGCCGTACTGTTCCATTGCTCTTGGCAACAGAGAAAACGTCCTCATCTATGTGCTTTGCCAATCTTTACTCAGCTCTCATCATCACGTCAATGTGCCGATGCCACTCTCCTGTGCAGCACATCTGCTGTACAAGTGTGTTGTCCTGGCAGGAGAACTGTCAAATCTTGTAGCATCTTTATTATTTAAAAACTGACAAAAGTCATTATATTATATTGTCAGTATATTATTTATATATTGGCAAAAAAATGACCAATCCCACCCATAAGTGTCTCCTATTTTCTGTTCTAATAGACTCAATCATCTGGGAAGTGTTTCTATTATATTCTAGAGGGTGGCCACAAGAGCATTATTGAGCTCTGACATTAATGTCGAACAAGGTCTTTGGACTGACCTGGTCTATGCAGTGTGTCTTCCATTTTATCCCAAAGGTGATCAATAGAGTTGAGAGCTTGGCTCTGTGCAAATCATTTAAGGTTTGCAAACCACTTTTTCATTGAGTTCACATTGTGCACAGTGGAATTGTCATACTGAGACATATTTGGGTATCCATGTTTTATAGAAACAAAATTACAATGCTTCCGCTTCCAGATACAAAGACATCCCATACAACTGTGTGCTAATTGTGTGTGTTAATAATTAACTGTGTTAATAAAAAAACTACAAGCTATCATATGTTTTGCATTTCTTCTCACTTACTGTACCGAAATTGAACTTAAACCAAGGCTTAAAAACAGAGGTACGCCCCGAATCGTAAATTTTTGTACCATTTCACCCATAGTATAAATGTATAGATAATTGTACTAATGCAAATAGAAATATCCAGCAATTAAAATTAATTAAAGTAAATCCTTTACGCCACCGCAACAATGCTATTTTATGTATGTAAACAAATTATTTATGGAAAGCCTCCCTATAAGAAGGTCATTTAAAAACATAGAATGGAATGTAAGACTGATCTGATATAGATGCTACACAGTGATGAATGTCTACTGTCTATTACACTACACAGTAACAGACTTAACATTATGACATTATTAAATTATGACAGAGGAAGTAAATAACACTGATTATCTCTTCATCATGGCACCTGTTATTGGGTGGGATTTAATAGGTAGTATGTTAACATTCTGTCTTAAAAGTTGATGTGTTAAAAGCAGGGAAAACAGGCATGTGTAAGGATTTAAATGGGCTTGACAATGGCCAGATAGTGATGGCTAGACGACTGGATCAGAGCATCTCCAAAACTGAAGTTAACGCTCAATGATGCACACGGGGAGTGAAGGCTGGCCCATGTGGTCTAATCCAACAGATGAGCTACTGTAGTTCAAATTGCTAATACTGTTAATGGTTATGGGTCAGGACTGTTTTGGCAGCAAATTGGAACCAACACAATATTAGGCAGATGGTCAAAAAGTTATGCCTGGTTGATGAACTTCAAAGCACTATTTAGTGTTAGTGGAGCACTGAGGCACCGCTCGTGGCCTGGGCTCTAGGGATCATGTGACATCGACTGAACTTTTGGGTAATGATTGAGCTAAAATTGGCATTTTGGCCAGGTTGCTGTTTTCATTCCTAAGCCTTTTGTTTTCCTATACTATTTTCTCTCTGTACACATGAGTGGATGGGCAGAGTACTTTTTTCCTTTTATTAGAATTTTGTAAAAACACTGTATGTGGGTTATAGAACAGTTTGGGGTTAGTATTTTACTGATTAAAACTGAGGAAAGCCATCCTCCAGCGATACCTGGTTGGTATTATAGCATAGATTATAGCAGAATGAATACTGGAAGAAGAAATGGATGCAGAGCATGTGAGTGATGAGGTCCTGTTTAAACGCCATCGCTTTATTAATAAAAAACACAAGCACATAAGAACAATGATACTTGAGTGTCATTAGAACAGTAGTGGACTCAATGAAAGTGACAGTAACAGAGACAGTACCAGACGTAGAAGAAACAGGTGTAGTGCATACTCCTTTGAAAAAGTGAGGTCCTTTTTTAAGGTTCTCCATGTTTCTGGTTGCTTTATGTTTTTTTTCTCCTGCACCTTTTTATGAATATGGTAGGGGTGGGGAGTCAATATAAATGGGGCATGAAACATGCACAGAAAAGCACTGCTATTTGAATTAATCAAGCAAAAAATTGTCTTCATTCAGGGGACACAGTAATTGAACGATTGGTAGAGAAAATAGGGTAGAGTAGGGAGATGTGCTGCTCTCACATACAAGCTCCACTAGAGAATGTGTTGCTGCTTTCTTCATCTCCTTCGAGGTGAAACAAAAGATCTCAGGCAGATTAATAGTTATTGGAGCACAGTTTTAAAAGTTCAGCATTATCTTTATTAGTGTATGATTACATGTTCTAAAGGAGACAATTTCAATTGCACAGAGAATTATGTGCTAGATCAAAACTACATATAACCTCATGCTGCACCAGGTGGCTCACAAATTATGTAATATTTGGGGATGGTTCAATAAAAATGGTAGACAGTATATATGGGCACATGCCAAAAATAAGTGCATATCCTTGGCCAGAATGGATCGACTTTACTGTTTTAAATATCATTTCAACATTGTGAAAGGGTGTGTAATTAGTGCTGTGAGTTTTTATGATCATTCTTTTTTCACGTTATGTATACAGTGCATTCAGAAAGTATTTGCTTGTAAAAAAAAATCTTTCAAAATGATTTGAAGATTTAAAGATTGCTTTTTGCTCATTAATCTACACTCAGTACCATATAATAAAGATGAATGAATAATGACGAATAAAGTACATTCAAACAGAATTCTAGAAACATCTGTACATTTTTAAACATTTCATGTTAAAATCTTAAATATCACATGTACATAAGCATTGTTGGGGTAACGCGTTACAAGTAACATGCGTTACCTAATAATATTACTTTTCTGGAGTAAGGAGTTAAGTAGTGCGTTACTTTATAAATGTACACATTAATATCTGAGTTACTTTTTAAAAAAAGTAATGCGAGTTACTTTTCGGTAAAATAATTTGCATAAAAAAATACTGAATTAAAATGAACGTAGTCACGCAGAATCGCGCACTTATACGTGCGAGCTGCAGGAACAAAAGCTGGTCAGAAGCGGAGATGGCAAACCAGAGCATTACATTACTGTGATGGAAGTATTCTTATTATTTTGAAATAGTCGAGGAAAAGGAAAAAAGGAATAATGGTTAAGTGTAGATTATGTGTTTGTAAAAAGCTCTTGTCAACTGCAAAAAATACCATAAAAAAAAAAATAAAAAACATCTGCATGCAAAGCACAGAACTACAGAAGTGTGTGTGTGTGTGTGTGCAATTATGCAATGTTACATATATGGAAATGGAGACAGAAATATATAAAAGTTTTGCCGACTTTCCAACACTGCAGATCTATTGACTGCTCAGAATAAAAGTATTTCATGGGAGACACATGTACGATGCCATCACAGGGGAAATAGAGAGCAAATTCACAGCTCATTTGATCTTTGTGGGAAGATAAACTGCCACAGTCACAGATAATAGTGCAAACTTTGTAAAAGCATTCAGAATGTTTCGAACTGATGATGAAGCAGAGAATGATGTAGATGTAGACAAGATAGAGAACCAGGTCATATTTAGCGAATTGCACGATGTTTTACAAGATGACAGCGAAAGGTATGTTCTCCCTCCACATAATGGCGAAGGCAGATTGCAAAGCAGTGTACAGAAGTGCGACCGGAAAGTGTTCATCCTTGTGGTCAAAATTTAGTTAATCATCTTATTGTTCTCAAAGAAGTTGTTAGGCATTTTAAATGTGAAATGTATTTTGCCCTAACTTATTTCTTGTTAGTTACATCTGTAAGGCGTGAAAGAGATACAAGTAACGCAAAAGTAACGCAAAAGTAATATAACGCATTACTTTCCATAAAAAGTAACTAAGTAACTAACTAACTTACTTTTGTAAGTAACGTTGCCCAACACTGTACATAAGTATTCAGACCATTTACCCATTACTTAGTTGAAGCACCATTTCACACCTGGATTGGGGGAAGTTTCTGCCATTCTTCTTTTTTAAATCCTCTCATGATGGGTCAGCTTGGATAGGACTATTGGTGGATAGCCATTTTCAGATCTCCACAGAGATGTGAGATAGTGTTCAAATCATGGCTCTGGCTGGGCCATTCTTGGACATTTAAAGAGTTGTCCCTAAGCCACTCATGTTTTGTCTTGACTGTGTGCTTAGGGTTAGGGTTGTTGTGTAGGAAAGTGAACTTGCCGGGCCAGACTGAGGTCTTGAGTTTTTATTGAGGATTTCTCTAAACATTGCTCCATTCAGCTTTTAACCCTGACTAGTTGGCAAGTCTCTGCTGCAGAAAAACTCCCACACACCGTGATTCTGCCACCATCATGAATCACATTTGAGAAGGTTTTGTGCAGGTATACAATTCAAGGCTCTTCTCTGTTCTGGCACCGAGGTGGTGGAATGAACTTCCCCTAGATGTCCGTACAGCAGAGTCCCTCATTATCTTTAAGCGATGACTGAAGACCTACCTCTTCCTGAAATACTTAAATTAGCACTTTCCAAGTTTGTAGAATTCGAGTTATATTTATATTGAGTTTGTATTCTTGCGTACCAGTGTAAGATTTATTCACTACTAGAGATTTAAAGCACTTTTGTACGTCGCTCTGGATAAGGGCGTCTGCTAAATGCCGCAAATGTAAATGTAAATGTATAGATTTCCTGTAGACAAAACATTTAAAATTGAGGCCAACAGTTCATTCTTGGTTTCATCAAAACAAAGAATCTGGTTCTACACAGTCTGAGAATCTTTCAGGAGCCTGTTGACAAACCCCAAGCAGACTTCCTCCATGGGTTTTGTACTGAAGAGAGGCCTCTGTCTTTTCACTCTGCCATAAAGCAAAATTTAAACATGTGAAGGGGGTCTGAATACTTTGTGAATGCACTGTATATAGAGAATTTAAGGTCTAAGAGTGATTAAGGGCACTTTAATACATGCTTCCTTAGTGACCTGAATGTTTTTACATTTTAAAATAAGAAAATTTAGTTTTAAACTTGCAAGAGTGGTGGGATTATCAAAAGTTTAAATAAGATTATTGTGTCAGCAGTATACCTTCAAGGTCACTAGAAATATCACTCGAAATATAAAAACTTTTGAAGCTGAAACAAGCTTTAAAAGGGGTCGAACAGGGCAAAGCAGTATTCGAGGCTGGTATGACTAAAAAGCATTCTTGCAGACCTACTGTCTTCCTCTTCTTCTTCCTCTCGTTTTGGCTTCCCCTATTTGGGGTCGCCACAGCAGATCATTCGTCTCCATACCCCTCTGTCCTCTACATCTGACAGCCAGTGGCGCGTGCACTTCCGGTGCTTCCACTTCTGCAGCTCCCGCTTCCGCTCCCAGGGTAGCGCGAACATGCAACTGTCCCGACTGCCATCTTGCCATTGCATAAATAAAGGCAGATTCCTTGCGTTCTCCGCCAGATTGTCTCATTGGCTTCTGTATCCGTTTAAGACTTTCCTGCCCCTCGTTTTTTGCTTCCCACATTTTTGGTTTCAGTTTTGGATCTTCCGGTTTTCTCAGAATTGCACCTTGCCGCCCAGTCCTTGTTCCAGACCACTCAAGACAGGCGATCCTTAGCTGAATACGCCACAGACCTTTGCACCGCCGCGGCAGAGAGTGGGTGGGATTCCACAGCTCTCTATGACGTTTTTATCTGGGAAATTAATGCTGAGATCAAGAATAGGCTCGTGGCCAGAGATCTTTCAGAGGGTCTGGATGCCCTGATCAGCCTGGCCACACGAACTGACCGGCGGATTTGGAAATTCCGCTCTGAGGGGGAAGGGGGGGGGGGTTCCTCAGACCCTGGCAGCCCTGGCCATTTTCCGACCCACCTCGCTTCAATACTTCACCTACCCTGCCTCCGCAGCCCATCGAGTGTGCCCGCTGCCACCTCTTCACTAGCAAGAAGGAGAGGCGTCGCTCTCACAGACTCTGCCTATATTGTGGCAAGGCAGGGCACATGGTCGCCACCTGTCCAGCAAAAGAGAGGGCTCGGCGTTGAATATGGGGCCAGCGCCAGGCCAAGGACTCCCAGCCCCCTCCAAACCGTTGCTTAAGGTTCGGGTCGACGTCAAGGGCCACAGCTATGAATTAGCAGTGTTTGTTGACTCCGGGTTGGACACTGAATTTTTGGATAAGAAACTTGCTTGCCAACTAGGCATTGAGTCCGAACCACTCCCTACTCCACATGTGATTCAATCCAACAGACAAGCTACTGTAACTCAAATTGCAAAGCAAAAGGGTGGTCACACTATATTATATTATACATATGCTGTGACCACCCTTTTGCTTTGCAAAACAGCATTAATTCTTCTGGGTACACCTGTGCACTTGCACAGTTTTGGCTGGGCTGCGGTAATACATGTTCTTACCGGGCGTTCTGCAAAACAACGTCCATCTTTGCAGCCGGGCGGCAGTACAGCGTCTTGTTGGTGGCCGGGCTGCGGTACGATATCCTCTTTGCGGGCAGGCGGCAGTACAACATCCTCTTGTCGGCCGGGCTGCTGTACGACGTACTCTTGGCGGCCGGGCTGCGGGACGACGTCCTCTTGACGGCTAGGTGGCAGTACAACGTCCTCTTCGCGGCCGGCGGCAGTACGACATCCTCTTTGCGGCCGGGTGGCAATACGATGTCCCTTTTACGGCCGGGCGCTGCTAACATGTCCTCTTCGCGGCACCTTCCGTGGAACACTGGAGCTGAGTGGCACCCTCGGCGGAACTCTGAAGCAGAGTGGCACCCTCGGGGGATTTTGGCTCGTTGGGTGGGGAATTGGGACGACTACACCTCAATATATCTGCCGATGCTCCACTAGAAATTGCTCTATACGGCCACGTTGCCGGAGAAGCGAGCCGGGAATCCCGTTGGGCTCTCAGAGATGTGCGGTGAGCATGATCCACGAGGAGCGGCAGCGGGCTTCCAGGTAAAATCCGGAACGGAAACGGGTTGCCCATCCATCGCAGTAGAGCGATTTCTCGCATTTTTGTTTCAGTCGGTTCTTCTCTCATGGCGCGGACCACGCTGAGACAAATTGAGTAACTCTATCATGTTTTTTGATTTACGGAACAACGCCAGTCAGATAGAGTTACGGACCATGAAGCGGAGTGCGTCCGAAAGACCGGTAAGATCCGCGCAGCGGGTATTATCATTGGAATGTGGATAATCCACGGAACGGGGGTAATCCACGGAATGGAGATGATCCACAGGACAGAAGTAATCCGAGTGGGAACCAGCGGGAAATGGCGGTTGAGGGTCCACGAGATCGGTAGCATGACGTTCAAGAACAGACAGCCTGTGACTCTGGAACGGGCATTTATAAAGGTGCATAGTTAACGAGTGACAGGTGTCTGTAGTTAAAGCCTGGACTGGCAGAGATAGCGGCAGCATGACAGCCGCCGAGGGGGGCATGGCAGGTGGATCCCTGACACAAGCATTCTCTATATATTGCTCTTCTTTTATTTTGTGTAAATTAGTAAATACTTATGAATGTAAGGTCAGATATTTTGATAAAGCTCATGACAACAATCACAACGATGGTAAAAAACTGTGTGTGTGTGTGAGAGAGAGAGCTACAAAAGCATAAAAATGTGTAAATACATACAGCAGTGTGAAACACATGATCTGTAGTATTTTTAGGGTTTTCATAGAAACAGGAAGTATCCAAACTCTTATGTTTTTATAATACATAGTTTTGCAAATTACATTGATTGATTGATTTATTTTACTTACTCAATTATTTTGTATGTATCACAGTTAAGTAATATTAGTTGTAAAACAATACAATCAGAGAAAAGTTTGTCATCAGTTCTTGTGCACACTAAAAACCTCACTCCTAGCTATATATTAAATGCATCCTGATCTCATAATTATGACTTCCTAACTCATAATTATGACTTAGTATCTCATAATTGCGTCAATGTTAAAATATAATATTAATAATAATAATAATGATAAAATCCTCAGATGTTAAACTATAATAATAATTATAACAATGATAATAATAATAATAATAATAATAATAATAATAATAATAATAGTTAATGCCCTGTATCTGTTAACTGAAGCAAGACTTACCGTAACTTACTTACTTACTGGAATGAACTTCCCCTAGATGTTCGTACAGCAGAGTCCCTGATTATCTTTAAGCGACGACTAAAGACCTACCTCTTCCTGAAATACCTAAATTAGCACTTTCCAAGTTTGTAGAATTCGAGTTATGTTTATATTAAGTTTGTAAAATTGCGTACCAATGTAGATTTATTCATTACTAGAGATTTAAAGCACTTTTGTACGTCGCTCTGGATGAGGGCGTGTGCTAAATGCCGCAAATGTAAATGTAAATGTAAATGTAACTAAATTAATTAGCAGGAGGGGCAGGTCAGCGAGGAAATGTCCAGTAGCTAATTAAACTAATATTCTGTTAGATTATTATTATTTCATAATAACCTGAGATGTGTGAGCCCAGATAAAGACTTCCTGTAAACCTCATATACTCTCATCATAAAGACCCTATAGACACTGAACAGATAACAGTGTTTAGAGAACCAGTGTGAAAACCATTTTAACACTAACATATACAGTCATCAAGCTAAACGATATTATTGTTTTTGTTTTTTGTTTTTCTCTTTGTGAATGCAATGCGCTTTTGTATGTACCTACTACACTGGAATACATAAATAAAATCTTGTTGCATTAAAACCCCTGTCCACACCTGATACTGATAGCATAGCTCAGTTAAAAAAATCTGCATTAACAGTATAAAATTATTAAAAAAATAAATACAAATACTATATGTTTACAATTGAAGCTTTTTGGCCTGACTTTTGCTTCTTCATTTATACCATTTTCTTTAGCAGCTAAACACAATGATACCAGTTTTTATGACACGTTTGTGACATTTTAAATGTTAGCCTATTCAATATTTTATTTCAAAATATGCAACTCTGTTGAGTAGCAGAGTTTTCAGTGAAGTAAATGATTAGAAAGATTCATATAATGCTTCTTAGAGCCATGCTTAATGTTTAAGGGCCTGGTTTCTCGCCCGCGTTCACGTTTGTCTCACTGTCATCCTGGCCTTTGTTAAGAATGAAAGTGTTGTAAATCTTCTCCCAGCCAATATTTTTGGCCAGCATCTCTGTTTCGGGTGTGATCTCCATGCCACTACGCCGCACTGCCTGCTCCCATGATTGTTCAGCGTCACATGGCTGGAAACACACACACACACACACACACACACACACACACACACACACACACACACACACACACACACACATAGTAATTAAACATGAATTGTGCAGTTTAATATAAAGAGTTTCAACAAAGTTTTATTCTAACATTTGAGGTGCAAACTTTAAAAAAGCTTAAGTACCAGTAGACCACTATTTAGACATCATTTTAGCCTTAAAATGGCTGCCATGCATGTTAGGTAAAATAAAAATGAATTTTTTAAATGAAGCCAGATAAAGCTATTTAAACATAAAACTAGAGTTTGAGACAGGCCCTCAATGTTGTTTTAGGACCTCTAGGGTTTGGATGAAACCTTATGTTTTCTCAAGAACACTAAGTGGAACCTTATTTTCTGGGTACTCTCACCTGCTTTGGATCATGGGATGTCTGGCAGAGTTGGCAAATGGTCTCCAGCTTAGTAGGCAAACGCGCCAAATAATCTAAATTCCCTTCGCAGATGCCAATTATGCACTCCAGGTACTTCGACCCAAAGATTACAGAGATTTGTCCTAAATACACACACACATACACATAAATGCACATGTGGCCTCAAAGAGAAATCATGATGCATATGCTCAATTATAGTCTACAAAGACGTTTCATCTACAAACTTCAAACTAAAGGTACATAAGACGTATCCTTGAGGTTTCCATTTTTAGTAACAATGGTTTGAAAGTTATAGATGAACAACATTCAACTGACAATGTATAATCAAACTTTCTATAGCAATTTTGTTATTATTGTTGTTATTATTATTGTTATTATTAATAATAACAATAATAATAATAATAATAATAATAGTAGTAGTAGTAGAAAAATCACAATATTAAATACAGTGGAACCCGGTTATGTCGATGTCGTAGGGGGTCGCCAAAAAGCATCGAGGTAACCGATGATCGAGATAAACAAAAATCAAAATGGCGGCAGTATATTAACCTGCTTGAAATTTCTTATGTACATGATGTGCGTTAATAAATGAGAATGTGCATGCACGTGTTTTTGGAGGGTTCTTTACACAACAGCGTTGCCGCGATTTGTTTGATAAAGTCATGCTATAAAAATGTACATACTTGTTAACAACAAAAGGCATAAGTGCACCTACTAACAGCAGAGATTCACCAGTATACAATACAAACCACCGTCCATTCTCCATACAAACCTTTATTATATTCTCCAACATTATAAACACACAGATCACTCAAAAAAACCAAAAACAAAAAGGGTCTGCACAGTGGCATCTCACATTTAGTCCACATGTGGAAAAAAAGAAAAAAGAAACAGTAACAATGGGTTACTTAACGTAACCCCGGTTCTTTGATAACAGAGTGAGGTGTTTCACTATGGGAATCGCTTTGGGTGTGACCAACTACGGAAGCTCTAATGACACCACGTCTGTCTTGACAGACAGCTCCGCCCCGCCTTTATCCCTCAGGTCGACCCCTTCTAACATCATTGCAGCGAGATTTCTTCCCGTCCCCCTGCAAGGAGGGAAGTGCTGGTGAAACACCTCACTCTGTTATCAAAGAACCGGGGTTACGTTAAGTAACCCATCATTCTTTTTCTAACTTCGCTCGGTGTTTCACTATGGGAGATATAGACTGCTCCCGGATTGCACAGGTCAATCACATAGGCTCAGAACGCCTGGCACTCAGCACTGCATGTGCCAAGGATGACTCAGACACATCTAGTCTATAAAACCGCACAAAGGTGTGCGCCGTGGCCCAGCCAGCCGTCGCACAAATATCCTGAACAGAGACACCCTTAAGCAGGGCCCATGATGTCGCCATCTCTCTAGTAGAGTGGGGGACATCATTACAGCCGCATCAGTACAGCCGCTGACTCGACAGCCGCTGACTCGACAACGGCTTCCCTTTGTGAGGGGTAGCCCAAGACACAAACAGCTGGTCCGATTTTCTGAAACCCGCTGTTCTCTTGACATACGTATGGAGGGCCTGCACCGGGCACAAGGAACTTAAGCCATTCTCCTCCTGAGGTGGGTGAAAAGCCGAAAGTTCCGTAACGGGACATCTATAAGAATAATCCACCACCTTAGGCACGAACGCTGGGTTAGGGCGAAAGGAAACCTTCGTGAGTCCGGGGCAAACTGTAGACAGGACGGACTGACAGATAGGGCTTGCAGCTCGCTCACACGCTTAGCCATCACTAGAGCCACAAGCAGCACCGTCTTAAGAGAAAGAAATTTCAGCCCTACGCCATCCACCGGCTCGAAGGGGTGATGAGAAAGGGCATCCAAAACCAAGGACAGGTCCCACTGAGGCACTAACCGCCGAGACACCGGCCTTATACGGCGTGCACCTTTCATAAACCGGCTAATCAAAGGGTGCCGACCCGCAGGTTCGTTATTAAACCCGACGTGACATGCAGAAATAGCCGCCAGATACACTTTCAAAGTAGAAAAAGCTCTCTCTTTATCCAGCAAATCCTGGAGAAAACACAAAATGTCTCCCACAGAACACTGGACAGAGACAATGTGACCGCGGCCACACCACTCCTCAAAAACCCGCCATTTATTGTCATAAAGTGTGCGAGTAGACGAGGTCCTGGCACTCTGGGTAGAGTGTATAACCGACCGGGGCAAACCCGCTACACTCAAGTTCCACCTCTCACGGGCCAGGCCCAGAGAGCAATTCTGTCCGGGTGCGGATGATAAATCTCCCCGCCCGCCTGGGACAGAAGGTCCCTCCGTGGAGGGAGTGGCCAAGGCTGATCCGACAGTAGCTGAACTATTTCTGCGATCCAGTGCCTGGAAGCCCAACGTGGAGCTACCAGAATCAGTGACAAGCTGAGTTCTCTGACCCTGGCCAGGGTGGGGGAAATCAAGCTCAGTGGAGGGAACGCATAGAGAAGAACGTTTGGCCACGGGTGGGCTAACGCATCCACACCCAACGGTGCATCTTCGTCCCTCAGAGAAAAGAACAGAGGACACTGAGCGTTTTCTTGCGAGGCGAAGAGATCTACGGCGGCCCGGCCGTATCTCTGCCATATCTGCTCCACCACCTGAGTGTGCAGTTTCCATTCCCCGTACAGAGGGTTTTCCCTGGACAATAGATCTGCACCCCTGTTCCATACGCCCGGAACATGAGTCGCCCTGATGGACAAAAACCTTGTGTCGCACCACATTACCAGTTTCCTCGCCAACTGATGCAGCTGGAGGGAGCGCACACCTCCCTGCCGGTTTATGTACGCGACCACTGTGGAATTGTCTGTTTTCACCAACACATGTCGGTCCCTTATAAAAGGCAGAAAGTGCTTCAGTGCCAGAAATACTGCCAACAACTCCAAGTAGTTTATATGTCTCGGGATCAGCTGTGGTGGCCACACGCCGTTCACAGCTCTGCCCATAAGGGTCGCACCCCAGCCTTTCAAAGACGCGTCCGTCGTCATAGTAACTCGCGACGACACCGCCCCCAAGGGAATCCCCGACCGAAGAGTCGCGGGGCATCCCCATTGGCGGAGCGCTAAGACGCACGAATGTGTTATCTTTACCGGCCGATTGAGATGACGTCAGGGACATAAGAGCAACCGCGCGACCCATCTCTGAAAATCTCTCATCATGAGAAGTCCCAGACGCACCACAGAAATCACTGAGGCAATTAAACCCAGCATTCGTAGGCACACTCGGAACGGGACCATAGACCCAGCCCGGAAACGGGAGCGACACTGAATGAGAGATGCGATTCTCCTCTCTGTCAGCGTGACTCGATAAGAGAGGGAATTTATACTGAGTCCCAGATATTCCGCGCACTGCGCGGGACACAAGCGGCTCTTTTCCCTGTTTATTTTGAAACCCAAGCTGCAGAGATGAGTGACAACGCTCTCCGCATCTCTGACCGCTTGCTCTCTTGACGAGAAGCATATCAGATAATCGTCTATATAAGACAAAATCTGAATGCCGCTGTTTCTCAACGGCAAAAGAGCCGCCTCCACACACTTGCTGAAAGTTCTCGGAGCGAGAGACAGACCGAACGGAATGGTTTGAAACTCGTAGGCAGTGGTTCTGTGCGCAAACCTCAAATATTTTCTGTGCGACGGGTAAACGTTTATGTGAAAATACGCATCTGACAGATCGATCGTCACAAACCAATCGTTTGGACGGATCGACCGACAGAGTGCTTTGTGTCAACATTCTGAATAAATACTTTCTCAGGTGTTTGTTTGACACACACAAATCCAAGATCGGACGGAGAGATGCGCTCCCTCTCTTCGGGATTACAAAGTACCGGGAGTAAAAACCCTGGCGGCTTTTCGCCTCCGGAACAACTCTGATTGCCCTTTTGCTCAAAAGAGAGTCGATCTCGGTCGTTAGGACGCGAGCTGACTCCCCTTCGGCCAACACACCGTTGAATCTGGGTGGTTTCATTGCGAATTGAAGCCTGTATCCCCGTGAAACCGTGTTTAAAACCCACGAAGGAACTGCGCATGCACTCCAATTGACGAGGTGCGCAGAAAGGGAACCTGCGCGCACACAACTCTGGTCGCACATTGATGACGTCACAACCGTCGCCGCGCAGGACTTCGCTGACAGAGCGAGCGTGCCCTCCAGTGGCAAAACTGGGGGGGGGGTGCACGCTGGGATCTCGGGATTTTCGCACACTATCGCCCTCGGCTGATCGCCTGGATGCGAAAGTGCCACATTTATTGCGTTTTGCATTGTTGAACACATCGCCCTCAGCCCGTGGCTTGGATGCGATGATGTCATCTTTATTGCACAATCGTCCGAACTGACGTGCAAGGGAACAAATGTGGGGAGTGCTTGGTGACACTGAACATTTTCCCTTAAGCCTCGAACTCGAGGAAACACTAGAGAGGAAGCCCCTACGGAATTTAGAACCGGGCTGTGTTCTCTTCTCCTTTTCTTCGGCAGCGGAGAAAGGGGGACAAGAGAACATCCGCGTGTTAGGTCGCACGCTTCTTCTTCCGCTCCTCGGGGTGGGGCGGGCGGTTTTTAGCCGCCGCGGCCGCAAATGAATGCTTTCCCCACGGTCCCGATCCATCCGATCTCGGACGTTGACCAGCTTGCTGTCCGCCGAAAGTCGATCTTGAGCTCCTAGCGTGCATCGGTCTTCCCCTCGCAGCCGCGGCTGCGGCAAAACCCCGTCGCACTGGCTGAGGGGGCGTGCTCTGAGACAGCTTACGAGGCAAACAGAGGTTGAATGCTTCGTCCTCCTGTTTCCTGAGAGTGCTGGTTTCTCTCATCTTCTCTAGAGCAGAACCGAACAGACCTTTAACGGGGTCGTAGGCAGCATCCATGACGTCCGCTTTCTGTGTGTCACCCAAGCCTGACAGGTTGAGCCACAACGCCCTCTCACCTGACACAGCCAAACCCATCACGCGGCCGCAGCCCTGAACTGCGCCTCGTGAAGAGCGGAGAATTAGGTCGTTTACCACACAGATCTCGTCCCAAAGTACTGGGTTTGGTACTCCCGTGTCGAGCTGTCGTCCCATCTCCTCTAAAATCTCCGCCTGGTACGCGGACAGCAAAGTCACCGCGTTTAACGAGCACACTGACTATGCTGCGTATTTGTACACCCTCTGATGGATGGACGCCGTCAATCTCTCGATTTTCCCAGGCAGCGCAATTTGAGAGGAGGCAGATATGGAACGCCGATTCGGATGGAGGTCATAAGCCACTGAAGGCTCCACGGCTGGGGGTCCGGCCAACCCCAGCTCTTCCATCCCTTGAATCTCCAGCTTGGAGCACCCTTTTGCGGGAAGCTTGCTTTTAAAGGGGCTAGACCAGTAACGAGACATTTCCTTCATGCAAGGTGGCACGGCGGGCAGGAGCTGTCTAGCGGCGGGTTGAGCAGGCGGCAGCCTTTTTCCGTCGTAAAGGTCTCTCACAGCTCCCTCCGCGTCCTGGGCCGTGGGCCAAGCTAGTCCCAGCTTCGCCGCGGCTCGTTTGCATACCTCGTGCAGGTTACCTTCGGCCTGTGAGGTTGCACCGCCCGCGCTCTGGGGTCTCGACTGTTTGGCCGGGAAGGGACCACTGTCGTCCTCATCCTCGTCCTCCATATCCAAGTCGAGGAGGTCTGAGTTCGCGTCTGCGTCCTCGTCGCACGGTCGCTCCTCATCCTCCGCGAGGAGGTTATCAAACAGAGGCGGCATGACCGGCGATTCGGCCTCCATCAGGTCCGCCCAGCTCGTGGAAGCTCGCGGCTGATGTTCGACGACCGTAGACCTAGCGGCGGCGCCGGACAGACACGGGTCCTGTTGGTTAGCCACCGCTACTCTCAGCCGTCTCTCCAGATGTCTTACCGGCAGCGACGCGCAGTGAGCGCATGCTTGAGGGTCCGCGAGCGCCGTTTGAGCGTGCTTCGGGCCCATGCATGTGATGCACATCGGGTGAGGGTCCCTGCCCGAGATGGTCGCTCCACATGATGATGGACACGGGCGGGATACAACCTCCCTGATCTTCGCCTCATTCCCTTTGGTGGGGGGGATGATCGTAGACATGGCTGAGTATGGTTAATATTAGACTAGTCACAACACGTTAGTCCGCTGATGTTCGCAGGGTAGTTAGCCCTCCGAAAAGCTTCGCCTTAACGCGCTAAGCCCGCAATAGCTTGACGCTACTACGTCCCTACCGTGTAACTTAATACCCAGCAGGTGGAATAGGAATAGCTCGCCTCGACGCGGACGCTATTCCGTGATGACGCTCAGCACGATCCCGTATGACTGACCTCACGTTTGGTGGCGGAATCCAATGACGGCCCGCACGATGAACCGTTAAGCGAAAACCAGCCGAGAACAGGAAGTGCTGAGAGAGCTAGTGTAGTCCCTCACGGGAAGAAAGCGGGAATGATGTTAGAAGGGGTCGACCTGAGGGATAAGGGTGGGGCGGAGCCTGATCTCAGGTCGACCTGTCTGTCAAGACAGACGTGGTGTCATTAGAGCTTCCGTAGTTGGTCACGCCCAAAGCGATTCCCATAGTGAAACACCGAGCGAAGTTAGAAAAAGAACTAAGTTTCTGAAAACTTATGACCATCAGGCTGAAGTAATCCACACAAACACACAAAGCAAAGTGTCCGAAAAAACTTACGTTCGCGATGCCGAGAGAGTGAGAGAGAGAGAGAGAGAGAGAGAGAGAGAGAGAGAGAGGGAAATCCAAAATTACCGCGACCGGCGGCACGGCGCGCAGCCGGATAAAAAAAACTTAAGATGCAAAACCGAACCCGAAACCAAAAACGAGGGACAGAAAAGTCTCAAACTTACCGAGCGCACGCGCATCGCCCCTTACCTAGAGAGCCGTGCTCCTTACCCTGCTTGTGCGCGTGCTCCCAGAGAGCCGTGCTCCTTACCGGGCGCGCACGCGTCGCTCCTTACCGAGAGAGCCGTGCTCCTTACCCTGCTCGCGCTCGGTAAGGAGTTGAAGCCGGGAGCGCCGCGCTCCCGTTCGTCGCATAACATTTAACAAAAAAAGGCATATGTGCACTTACTAAGAGCAGAGATTCACCAGTATACAATACAAACCCCTGTAGCAGCTGTAAGGTTTGATTTTTCCGCCACTTTCGTGAGTTCTTCTGCGGCTGCACAGCGCCGATCCACATAACTGACGTAAAAATTTCTATTTTCCCCCCCCTTGTGCTCGAGATATTAGGGTTCCACTTCAAAAACTTCGACTTAATAGGGTTATCGAGGTAACCGAGGGCGAGATAACCGGGTTCCACTGTATATAGAAAATAACAAAAGTAATAAAACAAATAGCATAATAATAATAATAATAATAATAATAATAATAATAATAATAGTAATAATAGAATATAATTACTAGAATAAAACAAAACTTGCCATGTCACATAGAGTTAAACAAATATATATACACAGAGGGCTTGGGATAAATAAAACTATTGATCTATCGATTTGTCTGTATGTTGTTTTTCTAAATCTTACGCTGTATTCTGTCATCAGTTAGGAACTCTTCATGACTTTGCTTCATTTCTCCAGGCTTTAGACTTTGCAACCTGATACGCACCGAAATCTTCCACCACCTCCATATTATCTTCGCAGAGAGAGAGAGAGAGAGAGAGAGAGAGAGAGAGAGAGAATAAGCCCCAACATCTCAGTTCAGTTGATGTCACATGATCCCTACCAGACCATTATGCATATTCATGAGTCTTTTAATGAAGCACACAATTGTATAAGATGTCTTTGTATCCTGAAGCATTGCAATTTCCTTTCTCTAAAACATGGATAATCAAACATGTTTCAGCATGACAATTCACCTGTGCACAATCTAAGATTTCTAGAGACATGATTTGCTAAGGTTGGAGTGGATGGCACAAAGGTTAACTGTAAAACCACCATCAATTTACTGAGGGTAATATATCAGCAAATAGGAATAGCAAATACTTATGGGAGGGTTGGTCATATTTTTGGCAGTAAAGTGTATTAATCATAAGCTACAAGACAAGATGCTACAAGATTGGACAGTCCTCCTGGAAGGACTACACACTGGTACAGCAGATGTACTGCAAAGGAGAGTGGCATCAGGATGTGATGTTTGAGATCTGGTTAAGATCACAAAAGCGCATTAATAAGCCTGTCTTCCCTGAGTCCAAGAATAATGAAACAGGACAGCCAACTGATCCACAACTGGCCTCAGCATCTACTGGGGAACCATTCTGCTGATTCTCCATTCAGCACACCTAGCTAAAGAAACATGTAGCCAGTAATGGCAAGCAAGAAAATAGTTTCCAATGCTAAATTGCTAGTGTTTGAGTTTGATAGTGTTTGTACACTATCCTAGCAGTTCCTAAACTAATGATCTAACTGGACAGAGAACTAACATGAATCTGCCTAAGCCACTAAGGAAATTATATACTGTATAACCGCGATGAGCAGCATCTTTAAATACGGCACACAGTACCATGTCAGTCTGAAAAATAAAAAGATTGCTTTAATACAATAAAACCCTATTGTACGAGGGTAGCATCAGTCGCTTAGTTGATCTTGTGTCGCTCGGTTGCTCTCATTGTTCAGTGAAGCAAAAGCGTAACTTTTTTTTGTGTTCTATTTTTTTTTACTAGAAATCTTGAAAAATGTCTCCCAAGAAAATCAGTGATGGTGCTTGGAAAACAAAAGTAAATAGAATTACTAGTTTCTGCTGGTCACCATATTAATTAAAGCATAGTAGGCTATGTGTACTATTGAAAATGTTCACCAAAATTTGTAAACATATATATATGTGTGTGTGTGTGTGTGTGTGTATGTGTGTATGTATATGTATATGTGTGGTGTGTGTGTATGTATGTATATATGTGTATATTATAGGGTCTTTGTACATTTGTTAAGATGTATACATTTACTTGTCATTTAACAAAGTTGACCATTTAAATGAGCATAACTGCGCAAGTTGTATAGTTAAGAAACTCATAGCATTAACTGTACACTAAGTTCTCTCAAAAGTAAAATGACATGTAAATATGTAAAATGATTTAGTCTGGATTAAAAATCTGGCCCTCTTATATGAAGGAGAAATAATACTGGCTCTCATCACTATGAAAGTTGCGCATCCCTGCTGTATACAAAAATCATTCCTATTTGTATGTGTGTGTGTGTGTTATAACAGATTATTAAATTATATTATTAAATTGCTATTCGTGTCAAATGTAATACCTCTGTTTTTGTTACAATAAGCTGATAGAAGTCTTTAGAGGGTGATTTAGCCTGACCACTAATCTCAAACAATATCTCTTCCCGAAAAGACGCCATGTCGAATGCTACAAACAGTGGCTACCATGCCAACAAAATTACTCAACTGTTGTGACGTCACGAGCCATCGTAATACGCCTGCGCGAAAATACTGGGTGCGTGGGCGTGCTGTGGCTACGCGATTTATACTGCGCCTACTTCATGTCGAAAGTAAGTCGGAACTATTTCATGCAGTTTGGGGTTTTATTTATTGCAAAAAAACAAACAAACAAGCAAAAACACGAATTCAACAATAATTATCCGCAAGAAAGAGATAAAGAAAATAGAGAAAATACGTACAATACAAATGCATAGAAAACTATAAAACTGTCTTTATAAAAAAGTAAATAAAAGTTTCCTACAACAGATTAAATAATAATATCATTTCCCGATGCCTTTGGGTTTAAAGGTTCTTGAAGATGAAATTTAGCCAGAAGACATAGTAATAAAACAGTATCATCAAAATAATCATTTGTGTGAAAACGTGTTTTCAAAAAGCTTCTTTAAATTGTTGTTGTTGTTGTTGTTGTTGTTATTATTATTATTTAGAGCAAAGACATGTTATGAACTGACCAAAAAGACTTGGTGAATGGACGATGGTAAAACAAATGTAGATATAATTCTTAATTTTTTATTTTAATTTTTTTTTTTTTTTTACAAAAAAAGTATAAAGGACTCATTTAGGGGTAATGTCTATTAAAAATTTTAAGTGGAGTTTTTTAATCCTACTTGGGATTAATCGTTTGTGAGGAAAGGTCCATAAATTATAAAGGTTCGGTTAACAGATACTCAATTCATAGTGTGCTTTAGTATATATATATATATATATATATAACGCCACAGATTGCAAGTGTAGGCATACAATTATTTAACTGTCCACGACTTAAATGTGCTTTAATCAGATTTAGAAGCGATACTTGTGATCACCTTGTGAAAATCACTTATTAAAACTGTAGCACCGTCTAAAGACATACAATTGAAAAAAGAAAATTTTAAGGAATCCAAAACCAGGGTAGATCATTATTAGAGATCCAGTTCTTATTCCAGTTAATTTTGAATATTTGATTGAAAATCCTTTGAACACATTCTGGTTTGTTTTTTCCAAATAAAGTAAAATAACATAGAGTTAATACAGATGTGCATATATGTGTTTTTTTTGCATTTCATATTAAACTTTCTTAAAATATGTTCTACTTAACTTCTACTTATTTCAGTATACTCGAGCAAATGTCTGCATTTAAGAAACATACAAGATTGTTATTCATTTATTTATTTATTTATTCATAAACAATAAATTGTAAGTAATTTTTGTTATTTTAAAAAGAAATTCTTAACACTGTACATAAAATGCAAAAAAAAGCTATATCATTAGATAAAATGTGGCGATGAAGGGAAGTGGAAGCATTTTTGCACATGCGCAGAACAAAACCTATGGTACAAATGGTGTTTCCGGTACGGATCAGTTAGCCAAATGACCGTCTAGTGACGCGGGGTCCAGTCTCAAAACGCAATCTTTTAAGTGGCTTGCCGTTGGGTGATGTCAAGTGGTTTAAGACCACTTAGTTTTTTCACTTATCTTGTCATCTCATTTGAGCAGAGGATTGTTTTAATAACAACAACATGACTTTGTGGGATCAAAACTTTGAAGACCATTTATTCACCATGATATAGGAGACGCCGTCACTGTATGACATTACAGAAATACTTTCCACAAACCGAATAGCGAACGCTGATCTCTGGCCGAGATTGACGAGAAACTTGTTATCTAAGTTTTTCTATTTGGCCGTTTAGTTTTTTCCTGTGTGCTCATTCGCTAGGATGAACAGCCAATCGGAGTTGGCATGCAGTATCGTCTAAAAAACTGCTGACGATGTCCAAATAGAGCCAATGGTGCAGAACACATTGAAAAACTAAAGCGGGCCGACGCTTCAAAATGACCCGACATTGACCGACGGCCAACTGCCGACTAAGTCTTCAGCCAGCGGTAGTTTAGGCTACAGGTAGGGCACGGGTACCAAAACCTTGTGTTGTTCATTAAATTTGTGATTTAAGCAATTTTTTGTATCACTTCTCATTAAATAACTGTTAGATTTAATGAGATAAAAAAAGGGGGGAAAAGCATCATATATCAGCCATCGCCTGCCCTGATTTCTAAATATCCACATCGGCCAGAGAAAAACCCATATCGGTCGACCTCTAGTGCACAGCATTGCCGTCACGGAATAGTCTCTCAAAAAGGCTGAAATTCACAGATAATGATTTTGAGTGCACGTACATTTCCGCTATCAGCTGATCCTTGACTTGCAGGCTTTTATTTAGGGCTTTTTGGTGACTGGTGAACTCAACTAAAAAAGCAAGTTCTGCCAGTCAGTCAGGGTCATTGAGTTGTTCAAGACATCAAACAGAGACACGAATCAGCCGCAGGTTAGAGTGATATATATTACGTCACCGTATTCTGGATCAATATCGGATAGAAATGCCTGAAATTCTCTGTGGTTGAATGCCCTCGAGTGGATGAAGTTTGTAGTTTTCACCACAGTGGTCACTATATCATCCATCTAAAATTAGTGCTGTCATTGCATGCAAAAATGAATAAAAATCCATCTTTGTCTGCACTTGTTCTCTCAAATTTGCTGACAAGTCTTCAATTCACCACCCGGCTGTGTTTCTTGCTAGACTGTTGTTTTTAAAATCTTTCATCTTTTCTGAGCAAATTATAATTGCATCTTTCATCACACTCTCTAGGAAGGGTTTTCCATGTTGCGTTATCAGGTGAGCGACCTCATAACTAGCTAATATATCATTTCCCTGTGCTTTAAAAAGGTTATTGAACTGTCAAGGCAGCTGACTTCAGTGAAGAAATATATGTTTCTAAAACTGAAATGTCTGAAATCTCCTGTGTTCACTTCAGATTTTCCTTTTTCTTTGTTAGGTAATGACATACTAAAATGTGATCGAATATTTTTTAGCCTCTTTGTACTGTTTGCAGTGGTGATGGACGGTTGACGGACGAGGTCAGACAGGAGTCTCCCTGGACTTTGATGTTTGTGGATGATATTGTTATTTGTGATGAGAGTAGGGAGCAGGTTGAGAGGGCAGTGGAGTGGTGTGGTTGCAGGGAGAAGAGGTGGAGAAGGTGGAGTTCAGGTACCTGGGGTCAACAGTGCAAAGTAATGGAGAGTGTGTTAGAGAAGTGAAGAAAAGAGTACAGGCAGGGTGGAGTGGGTGGAGAAGAGTGATTACAGGAGTGATTTGTGATAGAAGAGTATCTGCAAGAGTGAAAGGGAAAGTTTATAGGACTGTAGTGAGACCTGAGATGTTGTATGGATTAGAGACAGTGGCATTGAGTAAAAGACAGGAGGTGGAGCTGGAGGTGGCAGAGCTGAAGATGTTGAGGTTTTCGTTGGGAGTGACGACAATGGACAGGATTAAAAACGAGTTTATTAGAGAGACAGCGCATGTAGGACGTTTTGGAGACAAGGTGAGGGAGGCGAGACTGGGATGGTTTGGACATGTGCAGAGGAGGGACATGAGGTATATCGGTAGGAGAATGCTGAGGATGGAGCCACCAGAAAGGAGGAAAAGAGGAAGGCCAAGGAAAAACTATATGAATGTGGTGAGGGAAGACATGCAGGTAGTTGGTGTGAAAGCGGCAGATGTAGAGGACAGGGGGGTATGGAGACGGATGATCTACTGTGGCGACCTCTAATGGGAGCAGCCGAAAAAAAGAAGTAGTAGTATGATTATTACATGACTAACTGCCTTGGCTGAATGTGATAGCGACATCTGACGGTTATTTAGTAAATTTCATATATTTTAAATCCTTTGTGGGCAGAGTGTAATAGTCCTTTTCCATATGTACATACTATGTACAGTGGAACCCGGTTATGTCGATGTCCTAGGGGGTCGCCAAAAAACATCGAGGTAACCGATGATCGAGATAAACGAAAATCAATATGGCGGCAGTATATTAACGTGCTTGAAATTTCTTTATGTACATGATGTGCGTTAATAAATGAGAATGTGCATGCAGGGGTTTTTTAAGGGGTTTTTTACGCAACAGCGTTGCCGCGATTTGTTTGATGAAGGCATGCTATAAAAATACATACAGTACATGTTTATTTGTCAGGAATCCTCCTGCCACGCCCCCTTCGGCCCCCTTCAGCGTGTCAGGTGCTTTCTCGGCCGCTTTCTCCGAAGCTCCGCTTCAATCGTGCACATATGGTGCTCGTTTATCATCACCACCAGCTCCTATTTAAACTTCCACACTCTCACTGTCTGTTATTGTTGGTATATGTTGGTTCACGGCGGTTGTTGTTATCGCTCATGTGTATCCCGGTACGTGTCTTCCCACCGGCACTCTCTCAGCGGCTGCGCTTTTCTTCCCAAAGCCGCACCGCACCCCTACTAACACTACAAACACTAGCACTAACTAACAGCAGAGATTCACCAGTATACAATGTAAACACCTGTAGCAGCTGTAAGGTTTGATTTTTCCGGCACTTCCGCGAGTTCTTCTGCGGCTGCACCGAGATAACCGA
>MU553112.1:2589376-2790205 GCA_024362625.1 Silurus asotus | reverse complement strand
TACAGTGGAACCCGGTTATGTCGATGTCCTAGGGGGTCGCCAAAAAGCATCAAGGTAACTGATGATCGAGATAAACGAAAATCAATATGGTGGCAATATATTAACGTGCTTGAAATTTACAATGTACATGATGTGCGTTAATAAATGAGAATGTGCATGCATGTGTTTTTGAAGGGTTTTTTACGCAACAGCGTTGCCGCGATTTGTTTGATGAATGCATGCTATAAAAATACATACAGTACATGTTTATTTGTCAAGAATCCACCTGCCACGCCCCCTTCGGCCCCCTTCAGCGTGACAGGTGCTTTCTCGGACGCTTTCTCTGAAGCTCCGCTTCAATAGCGCACATATGGTGCTCGTTTATCATCATCACCAGCTCCTATTTAAACTTCCACACTCTCACTGTCTGTTATTGTTGGTATATGTTGGTTCACGGCGGTCGTTGTTATCGCTCATGTGTATCCCGGTACGTGTCTTCCCACCGGCACTCTCTCAGCGGCTGCGCTTTTCTTCCCAAAGCCGCACCGCACCCCTACTAACACTACAAACACTAGCACTAACTAACAGCAGAGATTCACCAGTATACAATGTAAACACCTGTAGCAGCTGTAAGGTTTGATTTTTCCGGCACTTCCGCGAGTTCTTCTGCGGCTGCACCGAGATAAGTGACGTTGAATGGCAAAATTTTCCCCCCTTGTGCTCGAGATATTAGGGTTCGGCGACATAACCGATAAAAAATGCTTAGAAAAAGCGAGAATTTGGCGGTTCCACTTCAAAAACGTCGACTTAATAGGGTTGTCGAGGTAACCGAGGGCAAGATAACCGGGTTCCACTGTACTTACATTTTTTTTCTTCTGTTGAGTATTTAGTTACTAGCTAATAAATAATCACTTTTGAAAGTAACTTATAACCAACACTGCATCGGTACTGCATTTATCGATTAATTAGATATAAATAAATAATAATATTATTAACAACAAGTAATTCTTTGTGCAAAATGTAAGAAGGCAAATTATGCTGTCAGCAAAATTCAATTGCTTTCATTGCGTTGAATTGTCATTTGCAGATTTACAAAAAAATCTATATAAATATGTTAGTAATGATCCCAGTGTAACTGCTGCTTGCTTTATTTATTCACAGGTCTAGCGCTTCAGGTTTCCCTGTTTGGATTCCAAACACAGACTGCTGCCAACCGCTGGTATGGCAAAGTGACGTTCTCTCACCCATGCGCAGAACATACACACTACAGCCTACAAAGTCCTACGTGGTCATGGAGTTAATTTGTCTTATTTTGCATCGTATGAAGTGCACTAGAGAGAGCAGGATGTTTTTTGAGATTTCATCCACAGTAATCTTAGTGGAGCTGCTGCAACTGTTGGTAACAGCATTTTTTTTCTAACCTTTTTTATATCTACAAAACCTGTTATTAATGCTTTTACATATTTACTTCAATGTGCATATTAATTCAACTTTAACTAAGGCCAACACAAAAAAGAAAAGAAAGCTCTTTTTATTATTTCTGTTTTTATTTCCAATCAATCTTATATAACTTTTTCTTTAGTATTTTGATAGTCAGCTTTTGAATCAATTTCACTATTCAGTCATTCAGCTTAGATTGAAAGCGTTGTTCATAAGCAAATTTAAAGATTACGTGTCACGGCTTGTGCTGTTTTGAAGAATAAACCGGCTGGAAATAATGATCCATCTTTAAATAATGCTGATGCCATTTGGCAGAATTAGGCTCAGATTATTTTAATAAGATATAAGATAATATATACTTTTATTCGTCCCACAGTAGGGAAATTTCTTACGTTTTATTATTTATTATACATAATAATAAAATAAATACATGATGACAACTCACATAGCTGCATCCTGAGCTGTGGTTTTCTTTGTGTGCCTGTTTAGCTTTTCATTTTGCAACCCTCAAGGGATACATTCGTTTTGGCACCATCAGGTCAGTATGCAGAAAAGTTGGATTTTTTTTTCTTCTCTTTTTTTTTTTTTAATTATACAAACACAAAGCAAGTGTAAAAGTACATAAAAGTTATAGAAAAAAAGTTTACAGAATGTAAAGCCAAAAAGAATCCATGTATGAAATTCCAGACAGAATATAGATTATACAAAATCTGTCTAATCGATTTGATTTTAAAAGTTTTTAGGGATTACAAATCAAGAATATTTAATCCCCCCTCAATGTGAAGTCTCTCTGCAACCACAAACTAAATCTTATTTAGGCATCTACTTTAACAGGATCAAAATGTAGGATACATGTAATTTCTTGACTTTCTGTGATTGCAATGCCTAAATATGTGCTTCAGATTTAACTGGAATTCCATAAATAGAAAGTCCCATACAATCTTTAATGGCCATTAACTCACATTTGCCTTTGTATAGATTAAGACCTGACGCTGAAGAAAACTATTTTGTCATCAATCGTTAAAAGAGATTTAGGAAGCATCTCTTAAAAATCTGCCAATTGACTAATAATGATTCGTCGATCTGCTATACAGACACCCTGAATATAGCTTTCACTTATAAATGTTGACAGTAACTGCACAGAGAGTAGAAATAATTAGGGAAAATTGGGACATCCTTTTCATCCTGGTCATCCTTTGGTATATCCAAAACCAAATCGATGCAAGGATTTTTATAATACATCTGTGCTCCAAAGAATCAAAAGCCATTTAGAAATCTGAAACCAGAATGAAGCTGTCCTCATATATCAATTCTGAGTAAAATCCAGCTTTATATTGTTAACAATATGCCTTTTACTTGTAAAACTAGATTGTGTCTCATCTATTATAGAATCCTGTAGATATTTTAATGTTTTGGTAAATCAGAGTGCTATAATTTTGTAGTCATAGTTAAGTAAAGATACAGTGGGGGGGGGAAATATTTATTTGATCCCCTGCTGCCCCTTACAAAGAATTAAACAATCTAGAATTTTTATGGGAGGTTTATTGGAACAGAGACAAAAAAAAATGCATTAAAATTAGTTACAAATTAATTTGGATTTGTTTGAGTGAAATAAGCATTTGATCTCATACCAAATTAGCAGGAAATCCCCCCCACAGACCCAAATTAGTCCTTTCCCTTAAAAAAAAAAAAAGAACTTAAACTCGTTATGTGTATTAAAGACACCAGTCACAGAATCAACTTCTTCCATTCAAACCTCAAAGACCAATGAGCTGTCAAATGGACAAGATTGTAGACCTGCACAAGTCTGAAATGGGCTACAAGACAGTCTTGATCGTATGTTTTTGGTCATTGTTATGCTGGAAGACCCATCCATGACCCATCTTCAGTGTTCTGGCTGAGGCCAGTAGGTTCTCATTAAAGATTCTACAATACATGGCAACGTTCATGTAGTGAAGCCTTCCTGTACCCTTAGCAAAGAAACAGCCCCAAAGCAGAACGTTTTCTCCTCAATGTTTGACAGTGGGGATGATGTTCTTGGGGTCATTTCTCTGCCTCCAAAAACAGTGAGTCAAGTTGATGCCAAAGAGCTCAATTTTGTTTTCATATTACCACATCACATTTTCCTAAGCCTTCTCTGAATCATTCATGTGTTTGTTGGCAAACTTCAGACTTTGGTGTGTTACCAATGGTTTTCTTGGTGACTGTGGTCTCAGCTCCCTTGTGAACATTAACAAGCTTCTCCCATGTAATTCTTGGCTGATCCCTCACCTTTCTCAGAATCATTCTTACCCCATGAGGTGAGATTTTGCATTGAGCTCCAGCATGAGGGCGAGTGACTTATCTTGTTTTTCATCTATTTTCTAATTATTGCGCCAACAGTGGTCTCTTTCTCAACAAGTTTCTTGCTGATGGTCTTGTAGCCCATTCCAGCCTTGTGCAGGTCCTTTGATAGCTCTTTGGTCTTGCCCATGGTGGTGGAAAGGTTTGAATGGAAGAGGTTGATTCTGTGATGGTGTCTTTTATACACATAATGAGTTAATATTAGGAGTTCTATCTTAAAGGGACAGGACTAATTTGGGTGTGTGGGAGTCGGAATTCTTGCTGGTTGGTACTGTAGGGGATCAAATACTTATTTCACTCGATCAAATACAAAATAATTTATATATTATATTAATCTATCATTTTTTTCAGGGTTTTTTTTATATCCTTTCCCTTTCTGGTAATATCAACCTACCATAAACATTCTAGACTGTTCTTTATTCCACTGTATAGGATGGCAATTGTCAATTAAAAGATCTTATTGGGGTTTTGGGATAAGAAAAATGAAACCTTGAGTGAGAGTTGGGGGAGGGGCTTCATTTTATATGCTTTTTACAAAGACACCAAGTAAAAAAAAAAAAAGTATATTTCTTTAGAGAACAATTTGCAGAACTCTGCAGCAAGCCCATCAGTTCCAGGTGATTTATTGTTTTTAAGATCTGTAATAAAATGATTTATCTCTATTTAACTTTTGCAGAAACTTCTGTCATTTTCTTTTTAAATAGTCTTGCAATGTTTAACACACTCTACAAATGCACAAGCTGCCTCTTCAGAATAAATGCATTGGAAAGGTTGACTGTAAAAATCTGCACAGATCCTCTTTTTCTAACAATCATCTCCTTGAGGATTATAAGTAATAGTTCCATCACATTTAAAGATTCAATTAATGAGTTTTTGGAACAGTTCTTTTGTTATCTAAAAAAAAAAAAGAATGCTGTATTGCATTCTCCCTCCTCTATCCATTTTTCTCTAGACCTTATATAACTATGTGTCTCATCTAATTTACATTGCAGTTTAGCATATTCAAGCTTATCAGATTCACAAAGTAACCTTGGAGACTTAAAAGCTGAGACACTACCTTATTTCCTTTAGCTTCTTTAAGTTTAGCTAAATTACTACCACATTTTTTAAAGAACGTTAAAATTCCAGCAGCTCCAATTAAAAACAATATGAATCTAGCACTAAGGTTCTTCCCCAATATTGCTCTATCAACCCTATTAACCCTTAAGTAAGATGGTTTTGAACCTCTATGGTTTGTAAAGAGGAGACACATGAATATTGACTGAGTTGTAATTATTTGCTGGGCTTTGGGAACTAAAAAAAATCCCCAACTGAATTAAGTATAACATTTGGATATATGTTTATCCACTGCCGTATATTTTCACTTATCACCTACAGTGAATGAGTACAATGGGAAAAAACCTTAGCATTACGCCTCCCGTATTGCTGGGTGAGCTAGTGTATAGGATTGTTACGGTTATGAAAGCCCCACCTCTAAACCCAAGGCCCTAGCCAATTGCCTGATCTGGTTATAGTACATACAGTTATATACTGTACTATAAAATCAAATTCAGATATTATGATTGAATAGTATATACAACAGTTTAAGTCACCTATTACGAAAATAACTCGATTTTCCTTTCGACTCCAATAGCCCAAGCTATTGGTTAATGACCTGTTCAACAGTTATTGTTGTTTGAATTTCCATTGTGGTTCCATTGTGGTTCCATTACTGCCTCTACCGTTACACATTATAAAGCAGTCTTCTATTAGTTTTTCGTAAGTGTATGTGTGAAAGGCACAATATATAGAGAGACCTTTTACAATATATACACATATAACTAATGTTCAGTCTTCTTTGCAAAGTAAATCATATCGTGCAGTTCTGCATAAAATAATTTACCTATTTATCTTTTTCTTTTTTCTGGTCAGGGCCTGGGCTCAAACTGGTGTCAACTGTTGGGCATGTTAGAGAATCCAGAAAACAACTAAATCAAAGAAAATCAAGGTAACTAAAATACCAAGATACAAAAGTAGATCCATAACTTAAAAGGGGGGGAAAGTATTTCTCTGTAAAAAGCACAACAAAGCAACAAATCAATCAATACACAAAAACAAGACCTTACACAGGTACAGTGCTGGAAACTGAGGAAAACAAACCACAAAAGATTGACCACATAATATTAAGGTCAAAGCAAATGACTGACAAAAAGGGAACCGCCGTTGAAATTGACTTAAGAAACATTGGCCGCACCTGGTGGTGAAAAACAAAGAAAGCCATTGACAGAAAAAGGGGGCAGAATCATGACAGGATCCTTAAATCCTGACAGATCCAGACCATATCTTAGGAACACTGGACATGACTGGACATTAATGACTGCTATCTGGCATCATGCACAAACTCAATTTCGATGTATAATGTCTCTGCATTATATTGTCTGAAACAATACAGTGGTGTGAATTTCTTGGTTTTTTTGCATGTTTCACACGTTAATGTTTCAGATCATCAAACTAATTTAAATATTAGTAAAAGATAACACAAGTCAACACAACATGCAGTTTTTAAATAAAGGTTTTTTATTATTGAGGGAAAACAAAATCCAAAACTACATGGCCCTGTGTGAAAAAGTGTTTGCCCCTAAACCTAATGACTGGTTAGCAGCACGGCAATCAAGTGTTTGTGATAACTTGCAGTGAGTCTGTTTCAGCGCTGTGGAGGAATTTTGGTCCATCGTCTATGCAGAATTGTTGTTATTCAGCCACATTTTAGGGTTTTCGAGCATGAAAGGCCTTTTTAAGGTCATGCCACAGCATCTCAATAGGATTCAGGTCAGGACTTTGACTAGGCCACTCCAAAGTCTTCATTTTGTTTTTCTTCAGCCATTCAGAGGTGAACTTTTTGGTGTGTTCTGGATCAGTGTCCTGCTGCAGAACCCAAGTACGCTTCTGCTTAAGGTCAGGAACAGATGGCTGGACATTCTCCTTCAGGAATTTTTGGTAAACAGCAGAATTCATGGTTCCATTTATCACAGCAAGTCTTACAGGTCCTGAAGCAGCAGAACAGCCCCAGACCATCACACTACCACCACCATATTTTACTGTTGGTATGATGTTCTTTTTCTGAAATACGGTGTTACTTTAACACCAGACGTAATGGGACACACACCTTCCAAAAAAGTTCAACTTTTGTCTCAGAGTATTTTCCCAAAAGTCTTGGGGATCATCAAGATGTTTTCTGGCAGAACTGAGACGGGCCTTTATGTTCTTTTTGCTCAGCAGCTGTGAGCTGTGCTCGTGGGGTAATTTTGATCGCCGGCCACTCCTGGGAAGGTGTTCCATGTTTTTGCCATTTGTGAATAATGGCTCTCACTGTGGTTCACTGGAGTCCCAAAGCTTTAGAAATGACCTTATAACCTTTTCCACACTGATAGATCTCAATTACTTTATTTCTCATTTTGTTCTGAATTTCTTTGGCTCTCAGCATGAGGATCCTCTTTTGAGGATCTTTTGGTCTACTTCACTTTATCAGGCAGGTCCTATTTAAGAGATTTCTTGATTGTGAACAGGTATGGCAGTAATCAGGCCTGGGTGTGGTAAGAAAAATTTAACTCAGGTGTGAAAAACCCCAGTTTTAACAGCAAACACTTGCACAGGGCCTTTGAGATTAACTGGGCAACAAAGGGTCAAGATCTTAACAACAAATCATTGGTCAATCAAATGAGCAAGAATTAATCAAATGCACCACTGAGACTCTGTTTTGCTTTTGCTGTTTAGAGGAAAAGCTAGAGAGCAGGAATAAAAAGTATGAAAAAAGCATGTGCATTTCACACCTAGGGTTTCAGTGTTGTCCCACCTGAATCAATTCACCTCTTAATACGATCATTATGACACAACAGCTATAGAAACCTTCAGTATTATACAAAAATGCAGTATAACAGAGCGCTGCACCACAGACAGGAATCTCATGCAGTGAGAACAAGTGCCATTGCTAAAGCAAGAAACCCAATTAACACAAATCAACAAATCTCCTTTCACTGCAGCTTCAGTTCACTGCCTGCATACATCTCTAGCAGAAGCATCAATAATAACTTCATAAAATGACCACAGGGTTTCCTGCATTTTTGTGTGTGTTACGGTTTTCCTGGGGATTTCAAATGAAGGCAAATTGTGTGTTTTGGTGCAAATTCTACAGAAAATAAAATCTAAATGGTTCCTGAAAAAGCTTTCCGAATGTTTTGACTAAATCAGTTTAATCTCCTCTGTCAGCTATTATAGAAAAAGAAAAAAACAGCTATTGAATCTACATAAATATATATTTGAGCTTGTGTAGTTTGCTACGGATGTGGTTTGTGAGCTGACTAGTGCGCTTTTTGACCATCCAATCAAAGGAGGTGAAAATGCTGACGTTACTGTATGCCTGTTAGATGGTAATAATTTTAAACTATTTATGGATATATTAAAAATATATTAAAACATAAGTGATTTTGATGTTTAGTCCTGCAGAGAAGGCCTTGCTACCACTGACTTTACGGTATTTTTTTCTACTTTGGTAGGTATACCGCCATCTTGTGGTGAGTCGCAGGGCTGCGGTTGACCAACAGAGGGCGCGTTTATAACGAGCAAACACACACAATGTCCTGGATGACGATCAGGAACGTCATGTACGGAAAAGTAGGTGTTATTAAATTCTTCCAGTGCGGGCTTATAAACACCCAAAACAGTTATGCAACCTGCTCTGTCCGAATACAGAGAGCTAAAAATCTAGCGGTACACACACGGAGCTTAGGAACAGCGTCAGATCCACTGAAGATTTAATGTGCTGTTATATAATTTCCAGGTCAGGGATCTGGCATAAAAAAAAAAAAAGGGAGAGAGAGAGAGAGAGAGAGAGAGAGAGAAAGGCCTGACAATGACAAAGCATGTTAATAGAGATTAACAGGAAGATAATCAAAAACAGACAGAGTTAAAATGTGTGAGAGAAAGAAAGAACGAATGAGTGTGTGTGTGTTTGAGAGTAAAAGTGAGAGTGTGTGAGAGAGAAAAAAAAACCCAGAAGAGAGAGAGAGAAGACCTGACAGTGTCTGAATTATGCTAATAGGGATAAACAGTAAGATAACAGAGAAAGAGAGAAAGAAAGACAGAAGGAGAGAATGTGTGAGAGAGAGAAAAAAGAAAGCAAGAGTGTGTGCGAATAAGAAAGTAAGAAATAAGACAAAGACAGAAAGAGAGAATGTGTAAAAGAAACAAAGGAAGAACGAAAGAAAGAAAGAGATACTTATGAATGGTAATAGGGATAAAAAGTAAGAAGCACAAAGAGTAAGAAAAAGAAATAAAGAGAGAAAGACAGAAAGAAGTCCTTACAGTGGCTGCAGTGTGTTAATATGGGGATGAACAGAACGGGAAAGAAAGTCAGTCTGAGATAAATAAGATGAGATAATGAGGGATTTGTTTTCACGTACCACTCACTCTCTCTCTCTTTCTCTCTTTCATTCAACAGAGGAATGACACAGCATTTTGGGGCCAAAGGAAGGGCTGCTGCCGAGGGAAAAGAGTGCACCACAACACAAATGTGTACACACACACACAGAGTGATGCACAATGCTGCTGGTTTCGGGCTCATGACATAGTCTGAAAGAACATAATCAGGTATGAGAAACAACTTTCTCAGTTTCTCACTTTGGGAATACTTAAAATAGCACATGAGTATTGTGTTTGTGTGTGTGTGAGAGAGAGAGAGAGAGAGAGAGAGAGAGTTTTCAGATGACATTGTAGGACAGCCGTGACAGTGAATGACTCTGTGTGTGTCTGTGTGTGTGTGTGTGTGTGTGTTTTTTCCCCCCTTAAGGTTTCCAAGGTAGGATGCTATAGGAGAATGGTCCTTCATGATGTGTTAAAGCCTTCTGCATTTTACTCATCCAGCTCGTTTTCTTTTTTTATTATTATTATTCCGAATCCCCAGCAGGCGGCACTGCACGCTGCTTTGCAGACTCTGCATTTACTGTGTGGTCACAGAAGAAGCAGACAAGAGACGATCATGATCGGGACAGCTGCTCTGCAGGTTGGTACACAATTACTAACCCTACTCTGGCTGTGACACTTCACACACTTCACTAATCCTTCTGCGCTCTTTTCTCTTTGGTATTCCTGCATGATGTCATCGCCTTTGGCTGTACAGCAAACATCGAGGCGTGTGTTTTTGATGTTTTTTTTTTTTTGATGTGCCGCAGCATTTCCGTTGCATCACTGTGAATCAGACTCTTCTCGTTTTTGTTGTTTTTTTCCCCCCCAGACCTGACTGATCCTGTCACCTGCTGCGTTTCATTCCTGTTTTATAACCGCTTCTCTCATTCCCTTGTTTTCGCCTTTACCTCTTGGCTGCCCTCCATCACTCGGGCCTATCTGTTACTTTGTCAGCTCGAGTGAAGTGCATTAGATGAGGGCTAGAAGAGCTCAACTTACCCAGAAGACATTACTGCAATGCAACATTGTGTCCTTTGTGAAAGAAGGCAGCAAAAAAAATAAAATAAAGTTTTCCACGATCGGCTGTCTTGAATCAAGTCCGTGTTCCATATGTAGAGTCCGGCTATAAACGGAAGACTATAAAAGCACTAGGCGGCATTCCAGTACTGCTTTTAACATTTTTCCTTGTCCCGTTGCCCTCCTTTTCTTTCCCCTTTGGCAGTCGTCCATCCTGATGGCTGCGTGTTAGATGATTATTAGATGAGCATTGACTCAGGTCAGGAGCAAGTCATTGCTGTACATATATAGAGAACTCTGACTAATAGCAAAATCATATACATCATATAATTAATTTTTGTTTTTCTTTCTTCTTCTGTCAGCTAATGGAACTGTGCTACTGAACATGCTACTGGCTTGTGAGAGGGAGAATTGTACATTCAAGTAAACGAAACCATGTGCAAATCTCTGATGAAATTCCTTTAGTTGTTTTTACATAGTAACAAACAAGCTTCGGGCTCTCTGGTTTGACCCTGAGCTCAGTTTCTTTTTCTCCACATGGGTTTCCTTTGGGTTCTCTGGTTTCCTCCAACATTCCACATATAAGCTGGACTGGCTATACTAAATTGTACCTATGTGGGAAGAAGGGTGCATGAACATCTCATCCACTGATTATTCTTTCCTATTCGATCCCAGTGTTCCTGGGATAATCCTGGAAGCTCATTCAGTAACCCTGACCAGATGACACGATTGCTAAAGATCACGGAATGAAAAATTGGACACTCAAGTCCGCTACTTAGCACACAAACAAGCGAGCAAAGCTTTTTTTTGTAAATCTGTTTGGAACTTGCATCGGTATCTCTCCTTGCATGGTGCTGCAAGTGCACACTGGTGTCTGGTACATCAAATGCACTTCAGCAAGGGCACTTTGGCAGCAAAATGGGTGCGTAGCTCAGGGTGATTTGACACTGAATAGTCTGCACTCCTGTCTTTTCAGGATGGGTGAGTTAGTGTTAACATGTTAATGCTGTTCATGTTTAAACAGGAAGTGAGGGATGATGTGGCACACCACCTACGCCTGTGCTCAGTGACTCAGATAGAAAATAACACTGCGGTTTGCTCACTCTCTTGTAGTGTGCACTATACTTGGCGGTGTTGTTTCCTGCACCTCCAGGCCATCTCGTTCGATTATGTCTTCATCACAATGCTGATCAATATACATGTTTGGATGGAAAACAGAACTCAGCCTTTGCTCAGGGCTTATCCTGATGGCAGGTGTGTATGTGTGTGTGTGTACACACAAAGGTGGGAATGGAAACAGAATAGGAAGGCAATGAGACACCAATGATGTCATCATATTGCTGCCGCACATTCACCCGCACCAGGTGTAAATAAGCTGAACAATGAAAGACGGGCTGTCCAAACTCTGTATTGCTCAGAATTAAAGCTTTCTGCCATAACGGGTTAGTATTTTCCCATTAGTATTTTGTGCGTGCACCAAAGATCATTATGTGTCATGAGAAATTCATATTTAAAACATTTGTATAAAAGCATATAAACAAATCATCAGTTTAATTGAAAATATTCATCCAATAGCATGCCTACTCACTACAGACCTTTCATTTCCCTCTTGCCTTTCGCTCAGTGGTCCATTAATGTACTGTAGAATTAGAGGAATAAAAGAAGTAAGACGTGGTTTTAATGGCCTTCCTGACAATCTCTGCAGGACCACCTGAAATCCATAATCCCCCCTTTGCTTTGCCCTTCAAATCCTTTAGGAGCCTGTTGGTAACATACCCAAGGTCGACACTTGATTTAAAGTCAAAATCCAGGAGATTTTTTTCACAGACTTCTGCAGTAACTCTGGCTTGATGAATCTACACATTACATTTTTCAACATCTTGTGAAGATCTGCAGCTAGAAATAGGACCATTGGTTTATCTCTCTGGTACTTTGCCAGAAATAGGGTGACTTACTCACAGATTAAGCAGAATGTATCATCAAATGACTTAGTGCCAGGACTTGGTGTTCTTTTCCCTTCAACAGCACTCACATATGTGGCCAAGTTTGGCAAGATCTACAATGCTCTCTCCAAAACAGGAGCGTTTTCTACCCATCTTGCTGGGCAGAATGATAGTGGAAGAAGACCATCTTGTGCATGAGTGACTCAAATATATTCCTCTCGAAGGGGCAGGGCAATCAGGAGTTGGTATGTGGTACGTAGAAAAGCATCGGCTCTCCAACCTGTTGATGAAAGTCCTTTCTGAAATGCCCCATTCACAATATGCAGATCACAACTGCCCAAATTCAAGAGGTTCAGTCCATATTCATCTGCAAGGGACTTTTTGTCCTTGCAAAAGGACCAATTAACATTTGGTCCATCCATGGATATTTGCAACATGTTTTTCTTTGGCAATGCCTCAGTGCCTTTCTCAAAGGCCAATTTGGGATCATCTGCTCTGGCGTGCCCCATGAACTACGAACCTGAGCACCATTCCAGAATTAGACACGAAATTCGCATTGTTTTGTTTGTGATTCCCGGTTGAGAGACTCATCAAAGAGCGACACATAGTTCTCATGTGCAAATTTGAGCTTGTTGGTGAGCGAACATTTGAAATGGGGAGCTAAACCATAAATGCATACGTAAGCACACTTTGTCCGGCCACAAATTTCACTAGCAGGGAACCTTGCAGAGAAATGATGACCTGTAGAAATAAAATAAAAACTATCATCTCTCCTGAACATATAAATAATGAAAAATGTTACAAACATTTTTTTTTTACGAAATACATGAGTAAAAATCAAGCAGGCCTTTGATTAGCATTTGTTATCACTACAGTCAAGAACCACAAGATACAACCTTTACTTTATAATAAAGACATTTCTAAAGGGGTTTATGAACACTTCTTTATGATTAAGAGTCCTTAGTTTTATAATAAATTTATGCTGGTATTAACTTAAGAACTAAAGGTGTTCTAAAACATATCAGGAGTGTAACGATACACAAGTCACGGTTCGGTACACACTTTTTTGTAAAGTCACGTTTCAGTGAAATTTTTGTATGGTTGGTGGATAGAAATGCAAAGCATAAAATTGCTTATCGTTTTTTATTAAGCATCAAAAGTTTACATTTTTAAAACAATTTAAAATGCTTGTTTGAATGTTTAAATAATATGTAAAATTATATTTAATATTTTATAAAAAATAAAAAAAATCGAAATATTGCAAAACACTTTTATATTGATTGAATTGGGAAATCAATGAAATTGCCATGCAAATTAAAATAATTAAATACATTTTAAGAGAAATTCTTGAAGCTGGACATAAAACGCAAACAAATCAATAGCTAGCTTTAGCCTTAGCCACTTCCTGCCATGTACAGAAGCCTTGTACCGGAAAATTTCAGTATGAATGCGTGTACTGTTACACCCCTAATAAATACTCTATACATGTCACCTGACAAAAAAACCCACAATGTTTTATTTAAAAATAGTCACAATGTATTTGGAACAATAATTAAACTCTAATACTTTTCAAAGAAAGTACAGTCACAATTAAAACAATTAGAATCTTTTTAAAAGCACTTGAACAATATTACTCTGTATCTTCGGAACATCTTCCGTTCCTCACATCCAGTTCCACAGCTGTTCTTCTACATGCTCTAGTTACCTCGCGCATTGACTATTGTAACTCTCTTTTGTTTGGGTTACCTTACAAACTCCTTCATAAACTTCATTCAGTCCAGAACTGTACAAGATTCTGCTTCTCACTTTCAATGCAATTCATAATCTTGCACCCTTATACATCTCTGACTTGCTTCATACCTACACTCCAAAGTGCACTCCCAGATCTTCCACACCCTCTTCCGCTCACTGTACCTTCCGTATAGTCACTCTGGGGTTTAGGGCATTTAGCTGGGCTGCTCCTCATCTGTTTAATTCTCTTCCACAATCGATGTGAGATTGCGACTGTCTGACAACTTTTAAATCATGCCTCAAAACTCATCTGTTCAGACGAGCCTTTTAAAATATAAATGTATTATTATTATTATTATTATTATATTACTGCAGTAACATATTTGTGCCTATATACTTTTGTTTATATATACTTTTATACCTTATTACCTTATACCATTTTACTGTTAATTTTTTTTATATCTGCACATGGACACTTTATTGACAATCGCCATCATTCTGGGTCACTTTAATCTGTACTCTGTCTATATCTGTCATACACATCCATCCATCCTTTCTGTTTAATTTATGTAATATACATACTGAATATTATACTTTTTTTCTTCCTGTATATGTGTGTGTGTATATATATATATATATATCCTTAAAATGTAATACTCTTTAGTCTAACTATATTTTGAATATACTTTTATACTTTATTTTATTCATTTTTACATTTTCTTTACTTCAATCTTTATATTGTATTTCTTTCCATGTTTACAAGTCAGACAGTGGAAAAAAGCATTTCACTATGCCATACAGTACTTTGTATGAATGTGTATGTGACAAATTAAATTAAAATTTGAAATTGGATTTAATACAATGAGGAGAGAAAGCTGATTGAATGTACATGATGGTAAGCGAGCTGGAACGAAAGATTAAGACTGCAGCTCGATTATCCATAATTATTCCATACTAGTTTTGGTTTTCCTTTTTGGTGAATCATTACTTGGTTAAAAACATTTAAATGTAAAGATTAATATTATGAATACATTTTGCAATTGAGTGAAAAATGATGGATAATATAATTGGCAAAAAAAAAATAAAACATTAAAATAAAAATAAAAACTACTGCCTGTATATATAACTTATTTAATTAACGGTCGCCTGAGGGCGCTATACGTCCACTGTCAAGTGCAAAACGCTGCTCTGGAAAGTTCGATACTTCAATAATATATATATTGATGCATGCTGATGCATATGTTTTCTGCCTGTATATATAAAATATACAATTATAAAGAAAAATGCTCAGCATAACTTTAATGCATTAAAGACAGTGATATTATTAGAGAAAATTCAGTACACATTATATACAGGCACGCAGAATATGAACCCAAAGTGTGCATTACGTCCCTATTTCAGGCTCTTCTACTCGACTGTACATAATATGCTTTATTAATACAGTGTTCATTCTTATTCATATTAATAAGAATGTTCCTTTTGGACACAGCAAATGTCACAGGTCAAATGTGACAAATCCTAGTCTGAATAATCAAGGGGAAGTATCGCAATGGAAAATACTCGAACACGAATAGCAAGGTTAAAAAATCCCAAAACAAATATTCTAGTAGTTCTAGTTTTATAAGTTTAGCTATCCAGCTATCATTCCATTGTATCTAGACAGACTCTTAAACATTTACTGACAAGATTAATTATTATTATCATTCTCAAAATTAATATATAAAAAGAACCCCACAACAAATTGGGTTTATCTATAGTTAAATAAAACCCCATATTAAACACATAACACAACTAGACCAAATGTAGATGACCTTACACATTGGCCTTTGACAGGAAGTAACATAGTTTGGTGATTGTCCAGTAAGTTAAAATGGGGTAGAGAGGAAGAGGGGACGAAAAAAGGAAAAATGACAAGGCTTTGGTTTGCCAAAAGACTGAAGTCAGTCAATCTATAAAAAATATAGATTTAAGTAATAAAAAATTACTTAATTCCCATCACAGATTTATAAATCTTTTTTCTTGTGGTATCTTTTAATAAATAGAATCGATTATAAATGCAGAGGTCAGTGGGATCGCTTGTATTGTGTGTGTGTGTGTTATAATAAAATAAAGGATATTACTGTTAAGTCTTAAGAATGACCGCTAGATGGGTGGGGCTTTTAAAATAGCAAACAAAAATGTATATCTTTATTATATAATAAAAAGATTGACAGGTTTCATTTCAACCGTTAAATTAATCAAATAAAACTCTGTGGGAATTTTTGTGGAAAGTCGAAGCTTAAATGCTACTCTCATTTTTTGTATAATAGGAAAACATTGCAGTATGTGAAGGGTTTTCCCAGGCTGCCACATGTAGACCGTGGGTAGAAGACCTGAAGGGAGAGTACATCAAATGGCAGTGTTCATGTTTGACCATTTTGGCTTTTATATGCACAAACACAAGCACACTCACAGTGATGCTCATATCTTTTTGGAGAAAATTACGAAAAATCCTCAGTTGAGGAACACGACACTGTTTTGCTCCCTCGATCTCTTTCTTGTCCATATTTCAGTTTCTCTTCACCCAGTGCACATATTTAACCTGTTCTTGTGTTGTAACATCCGCCTGCCCTACATCTCTCCTTATTTATTTATTTCCCTTTTTTTTATAATCCCTCCTCCTGCCAGCCATCATCTTCCCTTGTGTCTTCATGCCCTCGTTCATTCTTCGCTCATGCTTTTCACGCACTGTTCCATCTGTGCCCTTGTTCTCTCCCCCATCTCGCGCTCTCTTGCTCTCTCTCGATCTCTTTCTCTCTCGCTCTGTCTGTCTCTCTCTGGTGTCACTACATTGATCAGGCTGCAGCTTAGCTGCATTAAAATATGCATTAAAAAGGGCTGAAGAAAGCGAGATGAGCCTGTCTATTCTGTGTGTGTGGGACAGACACCACTCACAAGTGTGTGTGTGTGTGTGTGTGTGTGTGTGTGTGTGTGTGTGCGTGCGCGTGCGCGTGCTTGTGTATGTGTATGTGTATGCAAATGTATAGACACTGTTTTTTTTCCCCCTAATCTCCTGCTCGCCACCACTGCTGCTAACCCGGGATCGCCATCGTTTTTTTCCCTCTGACATTAGCATCCTAGGGTTCTGCTTCTTCCGCTGTATCTTTTTTTGGTCATTTTGCCTTTCAGCTTTCCCCTCTGTTTCTTTTCTTCCTCAACCTCTACAGAGCACTCGTTCCTAGTGTACTATCATCCACCCTTTCATCCTTTTCCCTTTTTCGCAGCATGCATCTGTTCGGCTCTGCCTTTTTCTTTTCCTTGCTCTCTCTCACCGTCCATCATCTTCCCTGGTGTTTCGGCAGCGTTTCTGACGCTAGCATCGTATCCTACTCAATCCCTCGCTCTCTCTCCCTCTCACCTTCTACATCTCTCTGTCTCTCGCTCTCAACCGTTTTTCAGCCATGTTGATTAAAGTTGCAGTGGCTATTCCAGAGCAAAGTCGATGCCACCTCTGAAGCTCAGCAAAAAGAGAGCTCTGAGAAAAAATAGAGAGCGAGAGAGAGAGAGAGAGAGAGAGAGAGAGAGTGCATGAGAGAGAGAGAGAGAGAGAGAGAGATGACGCACAGACTTTGAGAGCAGTGCTAGACAGCAAGCAACGAGTCAAACGAGTCAATTTTTATTTTCGTTGCAAGATGGCGCATTTTTCTGTTTCCTCTGTTTCACCTCATTCTCTGATTAACAGAAATAAATAGTACGTTCTACGTGTTTCCTCTTCTGCAGAAAGCGCCGTGATGCGATTCTCGCTCTCCATATGACTGGACACCAGCAGCTGGGTGTCATTTTGCTGAGGTAGGGGATTTTTTTTCTAATTTTATTTTGATTTCTAATTGGTAAGAAAAAAAAAATCCGATACAATGATTGACCACCTTTTTTATTTTCCATTGCAATTTTACGATGTTTTAAATGAGGGTGTGGCAGCATTCGTTTCCGCACATCTGCAGACGGGGAGTTAGAACGCGGAAAAAAAACAAAACAACGCAATCCCTGTTAAAAACAAACAACAACTCCCAACAATTAGCTAGTGCATTGCACTATTACGCAGGTTTACTGAATTGTGCGGCGAGCCGCCATCGCAGGAAAAGATGCAGCAAGCCCACAGTGTGAGAGTCCAGAGGCTGAGCAGACAAAACCCACACACACACACACACACACACAGACACACACATTTAGGAGCAGAGCAGGCAAAGCCGCCTATCCTCCATCTTAACATATGCCACTGAGCTGATCCTTAAGCACAATTTTTACTCTGTTCGCCATTCATCACCAAGCTTAATTGCTGATAAATCTGTTGCCCTGACAACAGAGGCCTGTTTCAGCAATAATCATGCCAACTTCTCCGCCTTACTACATAAACTCTGCAGACTGACTTTACATTTTTGTATTAGTGCGTTGATTTTCTATACGCACATCAACGCACAAAATGTTATAAATCGAAACATTATTTTAAAGTGTATCCCCAATGATGACATACTTAACTCTATGTGGGTGGATGAACTGTGCCTTTTTTTTCTGCTGTGTAATTCATGTAGCGCTTCGCATGTGGTTTTCTATCTCTTTCTTTTTTCTGACTCATGCTCTCGTATTCAGAGACACACTCACGGCCCCGTAGCTTTCACAAACCGCATGCGGATTATAAAGAAAATGATTATTTCCTTTTAAAAAACACCTTCGAAAACAGGAAATCTTGCGTCTTTTTAACATAATGGCGTGTGTGTGTAGGTGTTAATATTTCTTTTGTCTGCTTTTTTTTTTTGTTCCATGCTAACTGCTAAGCAGTTTCCATTAGGTACATTGAAAGAAATTTGCAAAAATCATTTTCAAAATCTATCATAAAACCAGGATGGTACCATCTTCGTTTTTGTGGAAAACCGTGACGCGCAAGCGGCGTTCAGAATCGATAGTGATCTGAACCGTCAGCTAAACCCCAGCAGCCATTTTGTACTTACTGAGGCTGAATCATCTCTGGATCGTGATTTTAAAATGGCTGCGCTGCAGTGATGAAATGGGCAGTAGTGCAACTCACACGAAGAAAACCGAATAAGAAACGCAGGTATAAAGGAATGCAGTCAGAGGATATCGAGATGCGGAGAGAAAGGAAGAGCGATAAGATAAAAATTTATAGACAGATAAAGGTAATAACGACATAATAAGCATATAAAAAGAATGTTAATACAGTAGAATGTGAAACATATACACACAAGTGATTTTATTTGAATGTAAAAAGAAATAATATCCAAAAACTAAATACAAAAAGATGTTGGTTAATGGAATTCGAGAAACACGATACAGGAAATCAGCATTAGATACTTTCAGTTGATGCTCGTAGCATAGAATATACAAATGCCTACACACGCACGCGCACACGCACACACACACACACACACACACACACACACACAAGCACACAAGCACACAATAAATGATAGTTATCAGTATTATGACCTGCAAGTATAATAACCTCTGGATCTATAGAGAATTAAAAACCAACAACAAAATCTATGAAATATCTATGAAGTATCAGGTGGACAATGCAGGAAGCATTTTTGGGCAGCGTTTGTAGTTGTAATGAAAGATCCTTAGAGCAGCCCCTCTCTTTCATCTCCTATTTCTCCATCTGTATCTCTGATATACTGTGTATAGCTCTACAACACAGGGTTTCTTCATTAAAGAGGGCGCAACCTGTTTAGGAACCTAAGAGTCCTCGAGTGTCGCTTTGCTGAACAGTTATTGTGCTTAGCACACGAATGGCTATTAAGTCAGTAAATACTGAAGGAGAAAAGATTTTTCCATTGTTAAAGCTCTGCTGCCATCTTGTGTTTCACAACAACGGTGTAAGCCTTCATTTTGTCGATGCGGTTTACAGTTCGATGTTCAATGGCGCTGAAATAATACAAGTTAATATAACAAGATTTAAGCAACATAAGGTAAGGTAAATATAAGGTAAATATGAAATAGGGTTTGTATTTATGGTGTTTCTATGACTCAGATATATGGGTAGTTTGTTTTGCTGTCAAATATACGGTCTGTTGTGGAAAAAGAATAAATACCACATAGTTTCGATGAAGTGTCTTCATGTGCCTAATTTCTAACATCAACCTCATTTATCAATCTTGTTGTAGTTTAAAAAAAAAAATGTTCACCAGATTTACAAAATCTAATGCACGGATTTACTTTATACTCCTGTTCATAAACTGCAAATTAACTGTAAATCACCAGGCGAATGCACAACAAGGGAAACTCTATAAAAAGGCCAACGTCAATGAGTTTAAAGAATAAAATGACTACTAAATGGAAAAAAATTACTCAGAGACCGTACTGGAATTACTTTTCACTCATGTTTACAAGATTTGATTTACAGAATTTGTAAAGGCCATATATTAAAAAAATCCGAGATTCATCAAGAGTCCTCACTGATACAAATTATATACATGGATGAATTTCTGCCGTTAATAACAGAAACCTTTTTAGATACGGTAACTAGTATGTTACGGCTGAAGGGGATTGCTCTCTGATGTGTTCAGGATAAGCTGGATGATTGCAGACACCACACAAGGGAGTATATACCTCTTATTGAAGGCTAAAATGCCAGATTGGTCACTTATATTTTCGGATATGTGCCAGCAGCAAGATATCAAAGCATGGACAAAATTGGGATCGATTCAGTCAGCCAACTTGGTGCTGGTTCTAAAGAGTTGCACAGCATTAATAGATCTAATACCACAGACCTACAAGGCAGCTTTCATTGTCTGAAAAAAAAAATTCTACCAGTAAATCCATTCCCTTAAAAGGTGCAGCGTTCCACTAATATCAATTCTGCCATTTACACTGTCTCACTGTATCACGCCCATTCTTTTGTTGCAGGTAATTGCAATATATTAGAAGCCTGATGGGAGCTGAACCACCTGCCTGTCTTCCTCCATTAAATTGCATAGTTTAATTTACTTTTACCTCACTCCTGGAGGTTGAGGTATAGATGCAGACAGCCTGGAAAATTATCCTAAATGAAGAATGACAAACAAGATCACAAAAGCTCAATTAGCATTATGCTAAACCATGAAGATGGCCATTGATTTATGCACATTCACTCAGTGTTCATTTCATGCATTAAAATATTGTAAAGTCTACTGTAATAGTTTAAATAATTCAGCCACGGTGGAGCGATTTCAAGCATAAACATCTTGCCACAGAATTTTAGTGTTTAATGTAGAATTTGGAACAGGCCACTCCAAGAAATAAATGTTTTCTAAAATTAGGAATGCAGTCATGAACTTTCAAGATTTGGTGAGATTTGTTGCCTTCCCTTCTTCTCCACTGACTGAATTGGAAATGTATCTCCAGTTGAGCAGCTTTTAGCAGCAGTCTGTACTGCAAAATATGTTTTCGTATATTGGTGCTCAAAATGGTTTTGTTGTTGCTCCCTTACATTCTGGGGATCTATATTCAGTGGTCCCATTTTTTTTTTTTTTAAAGCATTGGACTTTTAGAAACTTACTTTGTTAGATCTGTGATGGGGAAAAGTTGGCTATTATCAATTGCTAGTATTGCTAGCCAACCCCAAAAGTATGTACCTATGTTTATGTCGATTTAAGTTAGATATCTACTAAATTCCTTGTGTGTGCCAACACACTTGCCCAATAAACCCGACACTGATGGTATCGTAGCCACTAACCTGCCTGGAGAACTTTGCTCTAACTGCTGTAGAAACTACATATACTTTTTTTTCATGTTACCTCATTTAAATCATACAAATCACTTTTATACAAGCTTTTGTATAGTTGTCACCATGTGTAAATAAGGTTTTGTATGGGCCACACTGTATGTTGTATGTATTTTATTTTCTATACTTAATTGACGATTTGTCCAATTAGGTATGTCTTAAGTATTTAGCATGTTAAAACCTTGGTACCTTAAGTTTATATCTCAGAAGTTCTGAGATTTAACCTAACATTAAAAAGTTCTCACAGAAATTTTCTATATAAACACTGACCATTAACTTTATGTCCATATGACATTGTTTTCTCTCTCATCCATACTTATAGATGATGGTGGTCCATTCCAGCTTTAATGGAATGATGGACAACCTGCATCCGCACACTGTCCTTTCTCGGCTTAGTGAACAACGATCACATGGCCTGTTCTGTGATGTTACCATCGTTGTAGAGGACATCAAATTCCGTGCACACAGAAACGTCTTGGCTGCAACCAGTGGGTATTTCCGCAATGCTTTCACAGCACCTGAGACTTGCAGTTCCAGCCAGGTGCTGGAAATTCCAGATTTAAAGTCAGAAGTTTTTGCCAGCATCCTTAATTTTATTTACTCCTCCAAAGTGGATTTAGCAAGTAAAGGGGACAACAAGTCTTTAATAGCTGCAGGAAAAAAGTTAGGGATCCCCTTTCTCGAGAAGCTTCTTGATATTGAAAGACAAGACTCTGGAATTGCACAAAGCCAAACCATTGCTAAATCAGAAAGTTCGCTGAACCAGACAAAACTTTCTGTTTGTTGCACTTTGAAGAATGAAGCACCACGACTTGAGGAGCAGGAGTGCTCCAAAGGTCCACGTATTACTAATGCTTTCTCCATCACAGAAGTGCCAGAAGTTAACAACCCATTTACTTCAGTGGACTCGCATAGTAATGGTCAACAGTCACCAGACATGGCGCACCAACCACTATCAGGAGTACCATCCGTTGAAAGTGATTCGGTTGATGCTATGTTTGAACACTCATATGCTGTAACCCAAGGCCATCAAACATCTGAGCAAAAAGAGAAGGTACAAGAGTATGATAAAGAGGCCCTAAAGCCTGCAGTGTTACCCTGCAAGACTATGACAAACCATAGGCTTGGTCCTATTAAAAAGCGGCATCGACATTGCAAAGCCCTGGCACCCATATCCAACCAACCTAGTGAACTTATTCAGAGTCCTGTTAGCACTTCTGTTGTGCAAAATGGTCCTCCTGACTCCACATCTATGCTGCAGTCTTCAAGCTCAAATTTAGCTTTGTGTTCTGCTCCAGAACTGTTGCCTCCACCTGAGATTTTGCCCCCACAGGATGATGATCCACCTTCTTTGGTTCCCGAGGATGTACCAACCTCTACAACATACCGATGCCTGCAATGTCCTGAGGCATTTAGCAGTTCAGCACTTCTTGCTGTCCACATGCAAAGCCACAAGAGAAGATTTGTCAGTCATTTGTTTTGCAAGTACTGCTATAAAAAGTTCATACACTTGAAACGATTGCGCAATCATGAACAAGTGTGTTTGAAAAGTCTACCACAGCTGGAGTCAAATGACATAGAGGCTTCAGTCAGTCTAGACTCAAACAGCACACCCACCCTAAATGATAAATCGTTTCCAAGTTCTGATCTTTCAGACACTCCACAACTTGATAGTACATTATTAGGCCCAATGGATGCACTTCAAGAAGAAATTACAGAATCCAACGGTCAACGAGCTTATAAGTGCAGTGTGTGCAAACGAGCCTATGTAACTCTGTCTAGCTTAAAAAGGCATGAGAATGTGCATTCATGGCAAAGGGCATATCCTTGCCACTACTGCAATAAAGTCTTTGCTTTGGCAGAATACCGGACCAAACATGAGATCTGGCACACAGGGGAGCGGCGCTATCAGTGCATTTTCTGTTTGGAGACCTTCTTGACTTACTACATCCTCAAAAACCATCAGAAGTCCTTCCATGGCATCGATCCACGTCTGGCAGTAAAAAAGAAATCTGCTAATGGTGGTTTCAAGGGAAGTGTATACCCAATAAAGCTCTACAGACTTTTGCCAATGAAGTTCAAGAAGAAAAGGTACAAGACTTACAGTCATACTTACTCTGAAGCCATCGGCAACCACGAGAATTCTTTCACTGCCCCATCAGATCTTAACTCACAAGCTGATCCACTCAAAGGCACAGCTCCTATTTGTAACTCGGAGAGTGCCACTAGTGGCCAATCATTATTTTCAATGCCTGTGACTTTTATGGCAACACCAAAAATGGTGGCTTCGGAAATGCCTCACATTACCTTTGACCAGCCATGTGATCAACATGTAGAAACTCAGTTGCCTTCGGATAAGAATTTGTCTCGTGTAGAAGAGGAAGGCTTTACATCCACTAAAACACATACTGGATTAGCAGGTTTTCAGGCCACTGTGTCACCTGTTTTTGGTTGTGGATACACCCAATCTTTGACAACAGAGGAAAACACTAAATCCTCTACAGTAAGGCACAGAAATGACTCTTCTTCCATGCAATGCAGTAGTAGCACAAGCAGGGATAGTCTGCCATTCCTAAACATACCGCCTGTGTGCTCATTTGAGGGACTGAGTAAGCTTAGTGAGTTATCAGCAGCTGCCCAAACTATTGAAGTAATGGCTAATCAATTGCTTCAGCCACAGCCGGAGACCCTGATGCAGAATCTTCACCCTAATGGAAAGACAGAAACATACATTGCCAAGCCTGCTTGTCCTGGTCCTTCAGTGAATAGCCAAGTCTTGCCACTGTGTCAGATAACTGTCAAAATCGGTAATGAGGCGATTATTCGTCGCAAGATCAAAGGATCTAAGCTGTTTCCAAAGAGGAAAAAGAGAAGAAACTGGAAGCAAGATAATAAGGAAGGTAACACTGCGGAAGACGATGCAGGTTTTCCAAACTTGCGCTTACGGACAGACGTTTCAAGCTCGGTCACAGAAGATGAGCCATACGAGGATGTGAACGATCCTGAAAATGATAAACTGTGGCGTCCTTATTACACATACAAACCTAAAAAGAAAGGCAAAAGATTCCGATCCAAGCGGAAAAGATTAAAGGTTGCTCAATACTACACAAAGCCACTGTCTCCTGAACCAGATGATGACTTCATGGAAATGGATAGTGGTCTAGAGGAAAGAGAAGGGAAACCTGAGTCCAGGATGGAACTAAGGAGTCAAAGTCCAAAAGAAACATTTACCTGCGGTCGCTGTAGTAGCTCTTTCGTGACTTCAGCATCCCTTAGCATGCATATCATCAACAGTCATCAATCTTGCTGCAAGATTTGTGGTAAACAGTGTCCTCTCGAAGAGCTTCCCAGTGCAGATGTCCCATTCGTGGAGGATTTTGCCTGCCAAAGTTGCACCGAGGACGGCTCCTGCTTTAACTCGACAGAGATGACTCGTAGCCTGAGTAGTGAAAAGCGCTACCGCTGCTCATACTGCCCGCAGCGGTTCCTCTACCTTGCCACCAAAAGAAGCCATGAAGCAAAACATCTCGAGAGGTTCAGTACAGAACACAGCTGTCGGTACTGTTCTAAAGTGTGCAAATCTGCACTGCTGCTCAGTATACACGAGAGCAAGCATTTCAATAAGGTAAAAGAGACAGAAAATAGCGAGATAAAGGCAATCTCAAGATCATATTTGCCCGCTTCAGAGAGCAAAGAACAACCGAAGATTGAACCTTGGGCAAGTCCTGAAATCTCATTACCACTTAGCCCTAAAACTGAGGAGGCACTGGATGCTACAGATGATAAGGGAATTTTCCCAAAAATTTCTAAACACCATAAAAAATCATCCATTTTGCTGTGCTATAAAGGTGACAGGACTTCATCTACATTTCATCCAGAAATACAGAGAAGAAAATCTAAGAAGAAAAGCTTTGTGGAATTTTCGAAAGACTCCACTCTAGGCTTGCTTGACACTGAAGTGCATAAAGGCCATCTTTCAAAAAGTTTAACAAACAACCATCTCAACACATCCAATCCCTATTCAACATGTCTGACAAGAGTGCCTGCTATTAAGGGAGCTCCCCTGCAGTCACCCAAGTCAGAGTGGCGTATGTGTAAAGAGGAACCTGGTTTTTACACCCACAACTGATCCTGAAAAAATGAAATGCAGAAAATGAGGTTACATAGTAAACTTTAATGAGTGTAGTACAAATACACACATTTCTAACTGACAGAAATGGAAGTTGCTATAGTCACTTTACAATGGTGTAGATATAAAGTATTTTTTAGTTGTTTTCTGCAAAATACTGTTGGTAGTTTTTTATGTTTTTTCTACGAGAGGAGAAAATTCTATTTTTTTATGATTTCATTCGTCTCCTTGGATCAAGTGGGTGTGACTTTGCTTATTGGATGCATAACAGAAGCAGGACTTAATCACATTGTAAAGACTGAATTCAAATGTTCTCATATTCACGTTCACATTATTTGTTACATGCACTTGAATGTGTTTCATTCATTTTTCATTCATTTTGAACTACTCTTTTAAATGAATTAAGCTAATTGTTTGACAGTTGACAATCGCTGCGTAGATGCCACGCCACTGTAACTGCTGTATCTTGCAAATCGGATAAATTAAAATCTTTTTTACTTAGTGTTTGATTATTTTGAGAAAAAAGGTAGTTCAAAAGGAATTGAAGTAAGTCATCATTGTGACTCAAATGGCTTGACTCAATGTTCAATTCAGCGAAATGCAATGGTTGTCGTTACAGTGATTGATACGGTATGTTAACCCAAAGTGTTTATGATGCCCTCTAGTGGCTGGCTGTATAAATTGAACCTTGCCTTTATCCAAGTGAATGGACTAAGCTATTTTTTCACTTGTTAAGTCATTTATTCCTGGCACTTAAGCGCTGTAGAATTTCTCTTCCTATTTATATTTCTTCCAGTTTTACTGTTTATGATGAGTACATATTAAAGAAGTATCATCCTGTAATAATGCACTTGCATTGAAGGCACGCAGACACTTTTGTTATCTGCCAGACTTACATAATTGGGGTCTACACAGTACATGGGGTGTTGTATTAATTAAAACTTATGTTTGTGTGCCTTCTCCTTTGTCATTGGGCACAGCTGTAATTATGGTTTCATTAGTGATTGACTAATGTTTCACTTGTAGTTTAATCTGTTTGTTTACAGTTATTAATATAGTAAAATATTTGAAGGTATTGCCAAAGTATTCCAACTGCTCAAAGTTAATAATGTGGGTTGGCTTTTAAAATAAAGTTTAAAAAATGGGCAACCTGTGCATGCCCAGTGCAGTTTTAAATGTTTTATGAATGTGATGGTTCTCTTTGGGTGTTTCTTTTTTGGGAGGGGGTTCTTTTTTTTGTTTTTGTTTTTTGCTGACCAAGTAAATCTATATAATCTGTAATTTCTGATTTGATAACATTTGTATTTTTGTGCTTTGTTTTAATATTGTGACCACCTGTAAAAACTCCAGAATATGATTTGTACTGTACTGTTCCTAAATCCACTGCTCTAGCAGTACAGATCTTGAATACATTCTTTGTAATCCAGTATAGCTTTAAGCAGTAGATCCACCTCATTTTTAATCCATACCTATAAATCATTGCATTATTATTTTGTTTCAAAACTTTTGGTCATGTTGAGATTTTTCATATTTCACCTTTTTTTGCTTCTCAGTATACATGTTTTTAGAGTTATTCTTGACACGTTAGACATAATACCATAAGACACGTTGTCGTCGCGTTGGAGTTCTCAGGTCTAATTTCTTTCTCCTATTGTTTTTGCATTAATACACATTTTGCACACCTTCAACATCTTTGAAGCGGTTATTGGTGAAGCTTGATTCATATTTGCTACTCTTGTCTGAGTTGGTTCGGAGATTGGGATTTTAGAAAGTGTTTATCATTGTAAAATATCTAAACTCTTATCTTTCTCTTCTGAATAACAGCAATGTCAATGATCGCTATAGGACCAATGTTCCAATTGTTCACACAAATGCTCCTATGAAGAATACGCAATAAATATTATTAATTGCAATAAACCTTTGAGTATTTATTTTGTAGTAATATCACCAGAAACAACAGTAAATGGTTTTTCTTATGTCAGAGACTTTTTTTTTTTTTCACCTTTATTGTGACTGGGCAAATAACATTCTGGTGAAAAACCAACATTATAGTAATTGTAAACACCTGCATTAAACTGAAGGCATAAATGTGTGCAATCTTTTTTACTGGGGCAACACAGAATTCACTAATCACATTCAATATATTGTTTAAATAATTATCATGCACCTGCTATTAATGATTTCAGTCTGGTTAATAAAATACACATCAGCTGCTTCTGTATGACTTCATGACTGAATTCATGGTCCACAGAGCTTACAAAGCATGCACAGGGTCTCTTTGTTGAAAGGTATCGATCAGCCGAGAATTTCCACATCATCAGATCATCAAATTTATCATAGAAGATCTACAACAAGTGGAGAAAATAAGGAACCCCAATCTTGAAGAAAAAGACGTCCCTATGAAATTCACAAACTTATCAAAAGAATCTATGGGATCATAAAGAAGGTGCAGGAATATCTGGTCCAGCTCTCGTCAATCTCCAAATGTCTCTCATAATCGTCACATGGGTTACATGATTGTGTGGCTGTACAGAAGACTTGTAGAACTCTAAAAATCTCCTTCACCTGAATTTGGGAAAACCGTGTGTTATTGTTAAAAGGCAGGGTTTTTTTGTTGCTAGTTCTAAATACCAGTCTGTTTTGGCATAAATCCATAAGATCTCTTTTAGACAATAAAGAAAAATCTTATCTTCCAGCATTCAAAGCACTAATCCAAGTCAGACATTTTGGAATCGCAATGCTAAAGTTCAGTTCTACAGTATACCTTAGTAAGAACCTGTGGAATGACTTGCTGAAGACTGCACAGGAAAGCCTTTTACAAATTAATTCCATTTTAATGTGTTTTTTCTATCAAGATGTGTTATATTAGTAGACAAATAAACGTGAAAGCTGTATTACATGGAACAGATTTTTACATTTTGTGGGAATGACAAATTATTATGGTGTAATGTTTATTTGGCATTTTAAGCCCATATATATATATATATATATAAAATGTATTTATTTATTTATTTTTGAATGCCACTTTAACTTATGGCTGGATGCATGAATCTTGCAGATGTTCAAATCAGATACCAGAATTTCAATGACAGGCTGTTTTTTTTTTTGTTTTTTTTTTTAAGCAGCCCTTCAGGATTTTCACACACAATAGTCTCTAGAATGTACTTTTAATGGTGCAAAATAAAGAACTAAGCATCCAGTGAGTGGCAGTTCCACAGATGGATATGGCTTGTTGAGAGTGGTTGAGGGGAACAGCCAGAATTTTAAGAGTTGGCAGAAATTTTTTGATAACTAAAATAAACACAGTGAGTAGACAAACAATCCAGAATGCATTATCGCCAAACTTGCAGAAGCAGAAGACCAGGGGTTTGTGGCTACAGTGGGCAAAATGAACAGGTGAAGATTGAGGAAAGGAAAAAAAAAAAAAACACCACCTGGTAAACTGTCAACTGTTGCACCATATTGTGTAAACTCTAGCAACTGCTGTGCATGAAAATCTCAAAAGATCAGCAGTTTCTGATGCACTCAAATGAGCCCATCTGGCAACAACCATGCCATAGTCACGGTGATCACATTTTTCCTAATCTGACTGTTGATGAATATTAACGGAAGTGCCTGTCCTGCATGGTTTTATGCATTGTGATGCTGCCTCATGATTGGCAAATTAGAAAACTGCATGACAGTGCCAGTGTACAGGTGTACAGGTGTGCCCATTTTGTGCACAAGTCTACGATTTTGTCACATGCAAATTACTTTTATTCACCCACTTATTCACTTATTGTATACTTTATCCAGTGTATATAAGCTCTTTTTAACACTCCCAAATTGAGTAGATATTCAGTTCCTCGCACTTTCACATAAAAAATGATTTAAAATGACCGAAATTAGTTTAAAAAACCTTCAAATGGTGCTGCACTTGCTATCATTGCTATGAGTTTTATTCATTATTTCATTCATTTCTATCCATTTTACAGAATGTCATTGATCTAACATTCCTCTTACCATTTAATCTTTTACCTCCATCGTATATTGTGCTTTCAATATATTATTACCCAAAATATAACTCAGTAACATAGTGACATATGGGTAACAGGGCCCACAACAAGCAAGTGATTTTAGCAAACAGCGAAAATACAAATGATTTCAATTATGGCCCCTATGTTGAAAATATATCACTTATCTTCTTCTTTCCGCTGCTCCCATTAGAGGTCGCCACAGCAGATCATCTGTCTCCATACCCCCCTGTCCTCTACATTTGTCTCTTTCAAACCAACTACACTACCTGCATGTTTTCCCTCACCACATCCATAAACCTCCTCCTTGATCTTCCTCTTTCCCTCCTTCCTGGTGGCTCCATCCACCGAATTCTCCTACTGATATACCCCATGACCCTCCTCTGCTCATGTCCAAACCATCTCAATCTGGCCTTCCTCACCTCGTCTCCAAAACGTCCTACACGCGATGTCTCTCTAATAAACTCATTTCTAATCCTGTCCATCCTCGTCACTCCCAACGAAAACCTCAACATCTTCAGCTCTGCTACCTGCAGCTCCACTTTTACTCAATGCCACTGTCTCTAATCCATACAACATCGCAGGTCTCACTACAGTCCTATAAACTTTCTTTTTCATTCTTGCAGATACTCTTCTATCACAAATCACTCCTGCTATCAATCTTCTCCACCCACTCCACCCTGCCTGCACTCTTTTCTTCACTTCTCTAACTCTCTATTACTTCGCACTGTTGACCCCAGGTACCTGAACTCCTCCACCTTCTCCACCTCTTCTCCCTGCAACCGCACCACTCCACTCCCATTCCTCTCATTTACACACATGTACTCTGTCTTACTCCTACTGACTTTTATTCATGCAAATATATCACTTACATCTCATGTATTCTCTTATTTACTTTTTGAGCCTTTTTAAAATAAGTATACATCTCCACATAAAATAATAAAAGCATAGCTATAATTTTATTCAAATATTATTAACTGATCTGTATAAAGAATTTTTTTACATGATGATGTGATTGATTTTATGTTAGTTAACACACACGCTCACTAACTCACTCACTCACAAAGATGACAAGAAAATCCAGATTCTACAGTTGTACATTTTTACTTACACTCAAAATAGCTATGCAATTTTAATAGAAATGTCTTTTTCCATTGTCATAGTCTCTGGTATGAAACACTGTAACCAATAATGTAGAGCCAATAATGCTGAAAAATATCACTTGCTCACAATCACAACGGACGTGTTTGTTCACTGATGATGATGGAGGTTGGAGGTCAACTCAGACTGTCATGAGTTTAAAACCCAGCACTACCAAGCTGTCAATGCTGGGTCCTGCTGAGCAAGCCCACTAACCATTACCTGCTCAGTTGAGTAACTGAGATTACAGTAAGTCACTCTGCATAAGTGCATCTGCTAAATGCTATAAATATAATGCAAATCTATATATTTTTTAAAGGTATACTTTCTTCGCAGGTTTGAGAGTAAATGTAGGGCCATGCCTCTATTTATTAACCTAAGACTAAAAATAAAAGAAACAGAATGAGTATGAGTATGCTTACAATAATAATAAATAAATACAGATTTTTACACTTTTATTTCTATTTAAATCTGGATACAAATTCATGTAAACATTAAAATGGCTTGAAGAATTAATACTATGTATTAAAAAAGACTCTGAGTGTATTAAAATTGCACATTATGCCAGAAATAATGCTTAATTTCTAACCAACATTGTGACAATGTTGATTTTAACATTTTGTAAGAAATTACATTACATTATATATTATCTGATATATTGATTATCAATTCCATCTGAGCTCTTAGCTTGTGGGCACATTCATTAGGTTATGAACAAAAACATAGACCGTTTGTGTAAATAAAATTCGATTTGATTTGAAACGATTAATTTACTGAACTGACTACTGAGTATTTCTGTTAAACTGGTTACAAATAAAAATATAAAAACTCAACCGTTTATTTCAGGTCTTTTACACTCAACACTGTGTCATTATAATAGAAAAATGCGTCACTTTCCTTCACAAACCTTATCAACCCCACATTAACATATACCATGCTGTATTTTCTACGAACAGCGACCATGCAGGAGAAATTAAAACTAACACGAAACACATGAGGCCAGCAAGAACATAATTTCAAACTGCTGCTCCTGCTCCATCACAGGGCAGTGGAACATTACTCTGAGGAGATTCCTGAGAAATGGTTTTCATAATGATATAGTTGTAAAAACTACACTTTTGTTGACTTGAAATTAAAATTTTGATTTAGGCAAATCTACAGAATATGCAGTCAAAATTAATATGCTGTAATAGTTATCTATCTATCTATCTATCGATCTAATTAGTTACTTTGCTAACATAAAACATTGACAATTAATATGACTAAACAGCAGGCTTTTCATAGATAAGAAACAGGATGGATGGATGGATGGAAGGATAGATAGATGGATAGATAGATGGATAGATAAGATACTAATAATAAGTTTACTAAAAAAATAACCAGCATGTTCACATTTGATTGTCTATCTATCTATCTATCTAGTTACTTTGCTAACAAAAAACATTGACAATTAATATGACTAAGCAGCAGGCTTTTCATAGATAAGGAACAGGATGGATGGATGGATGGATGGATGGATAAATGGGGTAGATAAACAATCAAATGTGAACAAACTGGTTATTTTTTAGTAAACTTATTGTTAGTATCCTATCTATCTATCTATCTATCTATCTATCTATCTATCTATCTATCTATCTATCTATGTAAGATCCAAATGATGTGCTTATAAAAACCTTATCAAATTGTTTTCTGCGCTTTCCTCATTTAGAATAAGAGTAATAACTGGCTTCATTTCAAAATCATAGTCTCAAGTCTGGTGATTGTAAGGTTTTCAAATAAATACACAAATAAAATCAACAAAATTTCCCTTAAACTTGTGTAAAAATACTCCAGTAAGTGATCTAATTGGGATCTGAATAGACTTTGTGGATTACATGCAGAAACATTACATACATTGATTTTGGATTCTTCAAGTTGACAGATTTTGGTCAGATTTCTGCTTTTCATTTTGTTTGGATAATGTATTATTTGGCTGTATCTCTAAAAACATTATTTAATATGAATAAATTAAACACCGGTCATCATTTGGCAAATATTGAGTGTGATATCTATTGTTATAATCATTTTATTTATTTATTACCCCTCTGTAATATCCTGCCTTACATTCAACACTACATTTTCATCAGCAGAATTGTAAAGGTGAAAACTAACAAATAACCACTTGCTTGTATTTTTATGTGGTGTAATGTGTGTCATTTCATAGTGTCATTTCATTGTAATTTCTATATTTATAACAAAAATAAGTAATAAATAATAATAATAATAATTTTCCTTTACTTACCCGCATGCATGTGGCTTGTTGTTCTAATCGAGCACATAAACACGAAGTGATGTAAAAAAAAAAATCACACACAAAAAATTACATTCGCGTAAATTTATATAGAAAAAAAAAAAAAAGGAAAATAAAAAACTCAGAAGTTGCTATAATTTCGACTCGTATGCCACCCCTTTCAGCCGCCGTTAAGGGTGTAATAATAACACGCATGCGCGGCAAGGTCCCGCTAGCGTCGCTGGTCGCGCCGTTTAGTGCGCAAGCGCGGAACTTGTCGCGCATGCGCGGCGTACGTCGGGTAGTGACAGCAGGCGCTCCCGATAGTTGCGCTCAGTACTCAGTGAATGTAGCTCCTGTACACGCACGCACGTACGTATACACAGACACACACACGCGCGCGCGCGCACACACGCGCACACACGCTCGCTCGCTCACTCACTCACTCATACACAAAGCTTTGACCATGGCGGAAGAAGACGACACGAAAATCAGGATTCTACAAAGTCTGCGAGGGAAAATCTGTAAGTGTGAAACCGTCCACCTTTATTACTCTGTTGTATATGTGTTTTGGTAGAGGATGAAAAAAAAAACACACACATACAAAAGTGTATGATCGACACGAAGAGGGGCGCGGTAGGAGCAAAATACACAAACATAACGTGGGTTCAGATGAGCTCGGGTCTAATCATGTTTACATTTAGACAAAATATCAACGTGATCGAGTTTTGGGAAAGTGTTGAAAGTCGGGCTGCGCCAGCATCAAGATGAGTTTACCAGCCGCTTTGGTGGAAGACTGAAACCTTTTACCAGGCACATAAAAGTTAAAACGACTTCACTTCCCTTTTTCTTGAAACACTTTAGACAGTGTAGAAGCGCAGTGAGGCTGAATGATGTGAACTGGACGTGAATCACTCACTGTACTCGGAATGAGAAACACACAGAGAAGAGAAATTCAGCGAAAACATGCCGAATTCATGTACACAGGAAGTCGTTCTGTCTTTACAAAAGTACACTTTATTTCATCTCTATCTGATAACACACCACATTATACAACCTGTCAGACTTTGAGACAAATCGCTACACTGCATATAGATATCTGTTCGTATATACAATCAGCAATAAACCTCGTGTGAGGAATATCAAATATATTAGACTACAATACATTTATATAAAGTTTACTCTATTATCTATTATATCTATTATACGATATTATTTATCTATTATTTATTTAGCTTAGTATTAATACCCTGATTGTTTATTACAGTTATTTAGGCAATTTAGGAAAAGACAAAACGATAGATAGATAGATAGATAGATAGATAGATAGATAGCGATGAGAGGAAGAGAAAGAGAAGTGGATAGAGTTAACACGTAAATTAGAAGTTTGCGATTTAAAGTTAAAAGTTTATCTAAAATCATCATTCTATCTATCTATCTATCTATCTATCTATCTATCGATCATCGTATTGTGCTAATATGAAACATTGGCAATAATAAAATAATACACAACAGGCGATAATGATAGATAGATAGATAGATAGATAGATAGATAGATAGATAGATAGATAGATAGATAGATTGATAGTTTTTCTATCCATCAACTGTGAACAAACTGGTAACTTGAGATAAACTTTTATTCACAGTCTTAATTTACATTTACATTATCTATATATCTATCTATCTATCTATTTATCTATCTATCTATCATAATGTGTAATTGTCAACTAATGTAAAGAAGCAGCAGGCTATAATTCATATAATAATAATTTTAGATAGATAGAGAGGACTGTAATTTTGGCAACTAATGTTTAGCCAAAGCTACGAGTTTGTTCATGGATTCTGCTTACTTTAGAAGGCAGAACATTGCAATTGTGATTAAAATAGTATTAAGAGTTTTAAGTACCTTTCAAAAACTGAAGCCAGTCTTCCACTCTGTCATACGAGCTATATACGTTATGAGATTGTAAACGAGAAACGTTTCAGTATTAGTTTGAACATAAGTACATGTTTCAGGCTTAAACAAACCATTTAACTTGAATCATGTAATTATACACTACATCCTCAACGAAAGGCTCTCTAACATGGCATATATTTATTTATTTATGAAAATGTTATTACATTTCTGGAGAGTTCCTAAAAATGTCGGTAAATGTTTATGACACTCTAAAGTTTATTTACTCCTTCATTGCCTATTTCCGACATGTAATTATCATATCAGTAGGTAAGATGATATTTAATCACAATCTCCCCAGGACTGTGATCTGATGTATGTTTGGTTTACAATATCAAACACGATTTAAAATAATAAAAAAAAACATCATTAATAAACTATTGTTCATTCTGGCAGAACTTTCATGGTCTGGTGAACAGATTTTTGGGATTGCTTTGTGGCAATCTGTCCTCAAACCTGTCCAAGAGAAGGACAGAAGAGAGCTGTCCTTCTGCTCGCTTCCCTTTCAAACAGGACAGACTTTATCCCCAGAGCACAAACAGTGCCCAAAAATGCTGCCTAATTTCACAGCACCCTACTGAGTGCCTGCGTTCTCACATGACTGCAATATTGTACAGGTTAAATATTGTGCTGTTTAATGTACACAGTGCCACACATTTCTTCTTATGATGATGATGATGATATGACATTAACACATTAAGAGTTCCTTCTTGGCTATTTAACATTATGCACACAAGCAAACAAACAAACATTACACAATAAATGTCAGTCATTTGTCTTCCTTAGATTTTTTAATACACATTATAAAACTATATTGGAGTTTATTTGCTGATTGGGTTTATCCATATTTATCCTGCTATACTACATTTTTCATATTTCCTTGAAAACCTTTAGGCCAGGGATCAGTACGCTAATGGATTTTCCCTTGATCCTAATGCTGGGGGCTGTTAGATAGTTTCAGTAAATCTAATATCACATGCACTTTTTGTTTTCACTACCACTTTTTTTTTTTATAAACACCGCACCGTCCTGCTCTTCGTCATTGGCATGTGGACAAAAATCGACTTTTCTGTGTCGTCTCTTTAATGTGTGTGTATGTATGCAGTAAAACATTTTTCCCAAAGCTTCTCCAAATTGGATGAGGTCACTTACACCTGCACTCGATTTTAATGCTTATTATCTCTATTCATATATTTATGGATTACTATTTCATATCAAACGCAACCGGTCACGCAGTGTAATATCGTCTTTTAATATCGTTATAGTGGCCACTTTGAAATTCCATCAGAGGAGACTATCAGTGTGTGCAGCATTGCGTTCCTCATGTTTGTCATGTTTGCAGAGCAGCATAAGGGTCCAAGTATCCCTATTATGGAGCATGTGTGTCCTGTAAGGAGAAAACAGTCCCGCTTGGAGTTCACAGGGATCACGCAGCGTCAAATAAGCACAAATTGTAGGCTTTCGGGATGCAACAATGTAGATTTGCTTATACTCATAAAAAAAAAAAAAAAAAAAGGTCTGATAGCACGTGAAATTATATGAAGTGAGCATAGCATGCATTACTGCACTGATGAACACACTGCAAATTATATAATACAAGCAACCGGTGATTTTATGACGTTTAAACAGTATGTTTAATGAAGAGCTTTAAGGATGGATATCCTGTGCATGCAGAGGACACTCAAGTGCGAGAAAGAATTGCACGTGAGACTCCTGTAAGCACTTAGACATCAAGGCACCGAGGCACATGGTTTCCAATTTAGGCTTTGCCTGGCTTTCCTTGTGCTCTCTCCACTGTTTAAATATCATTACATTAAACTCGTTTTTAGATGATATTCTAGGCTGTATTTTTTTCCGTTTGTTGTTTATTCGACAATACAGAAAACAATTCTGTATTTATAACTCGTGCATTCCCACAACAATTATTCCATGCCTGTACTTTCCATCTGTTTCATAGTGATATCAAGATCGGTATGATGTCAGGATACTTGTTATATATGTTATGTATGTTATATATGTACCAGTTCACTACGACGTGTTATTGTACTATAGTATATAGTGGTGCGTGTGTGTTTTAGACTATCAGCATGTCTGTTTTCAGTCAAAGTGTTTGTGTTGTTTATTGGGTGTTATTCAGGTGCTAGACCTCAATCTTTGTTCTTCGCTGTTAACCTTTTGCCACGTCGGGAAAATTGTTAATTGTCTGCGATGTTATATTTAAAAATCAAAGTTAAATCAATACGTTTTTCCTGTAAACCTTTTAATATTTTAGTTGCTTTGCAAAGTGCATCTGTTTATGTCAGAGTTGCCCAAATTAGGGCCTTCAGGCTGAAGTTGGACCATGGTGACCTTTGATTTGGCCCGCCGTGCCATATGAGAATGGCATATAAGAACAATGCCATTTGGAAAAACCTTTGAAAAAAATAAGGACCGGCTTCATGTCTCTCATTAGAGGTCAATAGAAAGCTGTGTTAGGCAGAGAACTGTACAATAAATTGAATTGGGTTGCTTTTCATTGTAGAATTAATTTTAACAAACTAGAAAATAAAAAATATAACTGCGATAGTTAAGCAAATTACAGAGTAATGTTTATTTATTTATGTAATATTATTGAACAATGGCTTCTTTCATTTGAATGTAATGTTTTATATAATACAAAATCTTCTCTCTGGCTCACAGCCCAAACCAATGAAGTACAATTTTTTGACTCTTGATAGAAAAATGTGTGGGCACCTCTGATCTTTATCAATCATTTAAAAGCAGAAACTCTCTATATATATATATATATATATATGTGTGTGTGTGTGTGTGTGTACATGTATGTATGTGTGTACATGTATGTATGTTATGGTTCTGCTATAACTGAGTGAAAAAAAACTAAATACTAAGCTTTAAGTCAGAAATATGTCACATCACACAAGGCTTCTTGACTTCCGCTTCCTGTTGTCGTTAATGTGTGCTCATGTGGCCTGTAGTGAATAGAATGTGTCATTTGGGACACATCCAGTGTGAGTGGACTTACAATGGCAGTGTTTAATAGAAGTGTATAAAGGCAGTGTTTGTATCACCAGAAGTGTATGTGTGTGTATGTGTGACCGTGTGAAAGGTTGATTCAGTTTTGAACTGAATGAGTCTGGTGCTGAATGGATCGTGTTCATTCACAAAATCACTTTGCACTTTCATTATGAATAGCAGAGTATTCTCTGCTAACACTCCTTACCTTAAATCATATCCCCCGGTCTCAGTCTATTTATGCCTCTCCTTATCATGATACATTAGAAATGCAGGACTCACTGTCACATGGTTCAAGCTCATGGACTAGGCTAAAAGGCTAACACTGACAGCGGTGGCTCATTAAGGAGCTGAGCAGCTGAACAGCATGCAGTTCTTCTGAGAGTTGCGCTTCAAATTGTCTGGTAGTAAAAATGTGTTTGTAAATGTGTCTGAGCAGCTCTTGCGAGGAGTAGGAGTTAATCCTGAGTGTAAAGGCTTGATGTGCATGACAGTACAACATTGCCATAATATTGCTCAACTGCTTGCGTGGTTGAAGTACAAAAAAGTATGTTAAACACAACGGACAGTCATGCTAGTGCTGGATTCTATCTCATGGGTAGGAATAATAATAATAATAGTAGTAGTAGTAGTAGTAGTAGTAGTAGTAGTAGTAGTAGTAATAGTAATAACAGCTGTAAGCATCAATGAAGGGGACCAAGCATTTTTTTAAGACTCACCCCTATAGCGACAGAGCACAACCAGAAGCCATTGGGATTATGAGTTCTTGTTCCCAGGGAGATTCAGTAAATTTGACGGCAGTACGTCAAAGCTGTTGCTGAGATATTGCCTCACTTCCTTTTTTTCAGTAGCCCTCCCAAGTTGCAAATGAACTCGAAGCTTGTTTAAAAATATATTTTTCACAGAAATGATATAAAATATCGAAATTTGTGTACCATTGCACCCCTAGCGCCTGTATTCTTACTGGTTTCATGATGTTTACATTGTTGCTTACAAGGGCAAAAGTCCACATTCACATATTTTATATAGCAGGATCTATACAGTAGAGATATATAGATATGTATTATATGTAAGCCTAATGAAGTGACCTTATTATCTTATACCAATATAAGAAGATATATATTTATATTAAAAGGAGAACATTATACGCGTGGTGTAATCGAGTATTGTTTTTGCGCTGCAATTACGCCTTCTTTCTGCCTGTCCTGCTGGTGCAAATTTTTCTGTTTTGAGAAATGTAATGTTGAGAAAGAATGAACAGAAATTCAGGGAGGAATATCGAGTCAGTATTTCATTCTGTACCTTGCTGTCACAATGCAAATGATTTAAGTTAAAATGCAACTGAAAGTATAATTAGATGAAAAGAACCACTGTGTGATGGGAGCGGTAATTATACAAATTGCTTAAGGTGAGTGAAACATTATTTCAGTTTTGAGAGCCAAAACTGGTGTATAAAATGTGTTTGAGATGTGCCACATTACAAATCTTTTTGTAAACTTTTGTCAAGTTGCTGTAAGGTGTCATTTTTTAAATGTCATTGCATTTTTATTTATTTATTTCCCCCAGAAGCTCCTTATCTAATGAGTTGCTTTCCAGACATTTTTTTTTTTTAAACATGTTTCTATATACACACCATCAACATGTGCACCACTATCAACAAAACACCATCGGACTGGTTTCTTTTCATTTTTGTTCATTGGCTTGGTGTGGAGCTAGGGCACAAATTCCCCTCAGGGATCAATAAAGCATATCTGCCTATATCTGACTAATGAATATCTGAATACTGCTTTCTGTATTCAAATACTGACACGTCAAAGAATTAACCTGGAAATTTGAATGACTGTGCGCATCCCTGATTGAAGCTTGGCTATATAAATTGTGTTTCCTGATCTGTGACAATAGCAATAGTGTGTTCTATTTAATATAGGGGTGGAACTATACACAATATTCATGGTTCGGTACGTACCTCGTATTTTAAGCCCTGGTTTTACAATTTCGGTACGGTTAGGTGCAAGAAATGCAAAAAAGAATGATAATAATTGCCTGTAATTTTTTATTAACACCGTTTTTTTTATCATTATTAACAGTTGTGATCATTAACATTTAAATTGTTTACATTTTAAAACATTTTCCAATAAAATGCCTGCTTGGTTAAATTAAATACAAAATAATATTTTATAAAAATAAAACATAATAAATCAAATGAATGCAATACACTTTTTATTATGTAGATTAAATTGAGTAATCAATTAAATTTACACATTACATTGATTAAATACAATTTATTAAATGGAAAAATGTAATTAAATAGTTTACATTTTTTAGACCCTATTTGGGTAATACAGATGTGTGTGTGTGTGTGTGTGTGTGTGTGTGTGTGTGTGTGTGTGTGTGTGTGTGTGTGTTTTACATTTAATATTTGATCTTAACTGTTCTACTTATTTCAGCATACTTGAACTTATGTCTTCATTCCTTCTATTCTTTATTCATTTACTCCCTCGACATGCAGAATTGTCCGGATTTTCTCCTTTTGAGAAAAATTATTGCAGCTGGACATAAAACGCTGAAGAATCCATAGCACTAGTGTTAGCCACTTCCTGGTTAGCCGCTAAACAGGAAGTGGGTTCTTTAGCGTTTTCATGCATGCGCAAAACAAATCTTATTTCCAGTACGGAGTGAGTATCCACAGTGACACTGCTCTAACTGTAGTTTCTTTTTTTTATACCCCTGGCATTGTTGTGAATGTTTTCAAGTTTAATCATAATAATAATAATAATAATAATAATAATAATAATAATAATAATAATACAAAATTAAATGCACTCAAAGTGCAAGGCAGAGACTAAACAAACTCAGTGAACTCAGATTTTAACTCTGATGATCCTCACGTAAAAAGGATTGCACCAAAAGCCCTGTACCAAAAATTTCATCAGGAATACATGTACTGTTACACCCTTATTTAATAATTAAATGTAGAATCCTAGACATACAAAATAGACCAAACAACAAAGAGAGAAAATCAGAATCAGCTTTATTGGCCATGTATGCCTGAGCCTGCAAGGAAATCAGTTTCTGGTTTAGAGTTCACCAACAGTGCACATTTATCATACAGGTACTGCACAGCAGGGCCGGACTGAACAACATAGACTAATACAAACCTGATTAAAACACATCTGAATGACCAAGCATAGAAGACAGACGTTGACCTGAGACAGAAAGTAAGAAAGTAGTGCAGTGGTTAACCAGTTGGTTAAATAAGCATATTGCACATTGATATATGAAATATACAAATTGATATGAAGCTTTTAACAAGAAATCATTGGTTAGAAAATGAGCAAGAATTCGACACATGCGATCCTGAGACTGCCTGTGCTATCATTTACTTGTTTACCTTTTGCTGCAGTGAACTGGTTAAAAAACTAGAAACAGGAAAATTCACTTCTGCTACACAAAGTTCAAATCATTATAATGATTCAATTAGTGTGTTTTTTTTTTTTTACACTATCTAAGCTCATCATTTAATAGAACAATATAGAATGTAAATGAATCATCCACATGTTTAAATAGAAGGAAAGGGGATCATGTATATTACTTTTTGTCTAATTCTAGCTTTTATTTTACCTGGAAATGTAAACAAACTAAAACAAAAGCTTTATTTGCAGGAATTTGTCTACTATAACTTTTATGAGATGTATTATCGTAGAGTTATATTAGAAGTCAACTTCACTGTGTAGGCATAACACCACTGATCTCATGTTCTTTACAGTAAATAGAAATCAGTTTGGCAGTCGCCACAGCAGATCATCCGTCTCCATACCCCTCTGTCCTCTACATCTGCCTCTTTCAAATTAACCACTTGCATGCAACCTCCTCCTTGGCCTTCCACCTTTTCTCCCGCCTGTTGGCTCCATCCTCAGCATTCTCCTACTGATATACCCCATGTCCCTCCTCTGCAGATGACCAAACTTCTCAATCTCGCCTACCTCACCTTGTCTCCAAAACGTCCTACATGTACAACGTCCTCTAATGAACTAATTTCTAATCCTGTCCGTCCTCGTCACTAAATAATAACATTGAGCATGCGTTTCCAAGGAATATGACAATGCAGGCATATACCGTTAATCCAGGCAACGTTTAAAAGCCATGGTTGTTTAAGAGGAGACGTCTGATTATGATGCGATGTGCACCGATGCACTAAAGAATGGTAACTTGTGTAAGAGTCATTCATGCAGATTTATTTCCGGCTGCTCCAGCTGTGCCCTCAGCCATCGATGCTTAAAATCCCTTTTGGGACTGAGAGTAATGTGTGTGTTTTGACAGCGTTGTTTCCTGAAGCAACAAATGAACTCGGGTAGTGTTTTACCTCTGCGGCGAATCAGCGGATTGGTTGCTACAAAGGCTTTCTCTCTTCCGTTGTCGCAGGCTGTCCCTCTAGATTTCACAGCAAACTCCCAAGTCTGTCTTTTCCCCATTCCAGAAAACTGTTCTGATGAAATTGGAACCACAAAGGGGATAAGATACAGCTAACATCACATTTGTGTTTCGATTTCCACACCCTGAGGCTTTTAACTTTTTTTATAACAAATACCAATTGCTTTTGTTCTAACTGATGCCTTTTAGCTCTCAATAATCTAAACAACATCTCTAAAAGAAACGTGATTACAAATGTAGTCTGATTAGCATTGTCTGCATGTGTGGTTAACAGTATAACACTCTGCGTCGTCTTTCTAACCTCCATTCATGTCATTTACTAATTCATACCCACTAACTAATTCTCCCCATCACATTACAAACAACCCAGCGGGGAGTCTGAAAGCTGGCTTGTGCCTCTACCAAGACACAAACCCGTGTTTTTCACCATTATAGTTCAAAAAGTCTCTAGCTGATGTCATACATATTCATTAAATCAACACTATCATTTGCATGTCAGAGCATTGAATAAGCCTTTCAGAAGAGGCTTACAGCACAATATTTCTATTATATATTTTTTTGGGAAAAAAAAAAAATTTTAGTATTTCAGTCTATTAATTTATTCTATAGTTAGTCTTAAATTGTAATGTCATGCACATGAATGTATGAATAAGCTGTTGTTATTATTAGAAACAGTAACACATTGGACACAACACCAATCAGTGATGGAATAATGGCAGTCAATGGTTGGTCATTGGGTACAGTGGAGATCAGTGATTGGTTAGATGAAAACATTGGTGACCAATGATTGTCATGTGGAAACATGATCGACGATTAGGCATTGGGAACACTGGTAATCCGTGATCGGGTGTTGGGAAGAGTAATGATCAGTGATTGGTTGGTGCAAAGAATAGAGATCAGTGACTGGTTGTTAGAAAACGGTCAATGAAAATCTTGATGATCAGTGATTGACTGTTGGGAACAGTGGTGATTAGTGATGTGTCATTAGGAAACATAATGATCTGTGTTTGGGTGGGAAAAAGATTAATCAGTGATACATTTTGATAGAAAAATAGTGATTAGTGATCATTAAGAGCATAGACTCACAATCATGACACACTCGCATCATGTCTAGATATTAGCCAATCCCAGCTATCAACCGTCTTTTCGTCTGTAAATGAGCTTAAACACTGTTCATCTCAGCTGTTCTAGAATGTCCTATAATGCTGGAGCACTGGAGTTCTGCAACCGTTTTGCTTTAAAGTGGCTGTAGTAGTGTTTATGTGCGCATGTGTGTGTGTGTGTGTGTGTGTGTTTGTAACTTGTTTGTTCAGGCTTTGCCCTCTTGGTTTGCGTACACTTCCGTTCCTATGTGGCACATGCTCGTTTCCCTACAGATCGCACCTGTGTGTGTGTGCGCGTGTGTGTGCGCGTGTGTGTGCGCGTGTGTGTGCGCGTGTGTGTGTGCGTGGTGTGGTTATGTGTGTGAGAAAGAATACGTGTTAGATAAAGTTGACTGCAGGGCATTGGTTGCTGTCACACACTCTCTAAAGCTTTACTTGTGGGAGATTATACTTCCTCTCTGTATGTGTGCATATGACATCACGCACTCATGTCAGAAAGGTATGTACCGAAGAATGTGTGTGTGTGTGTGAGTGTGTGTGAGTGTGTGTGAGTGTGTGTGAGTGTGTGTGAGTGTGTGTGAGTGTGTGTGTGTGAGAGTGTGTGAGTGTGTGTGTGTGAGAGTGTGTGAGAGTGTGTTTGTGAGTGTGTGTGAGTGTGTGTGAGTGTGTGTGAGTGTGTGTGTGAGTGTGTGTGTGAGTGTGTGTGTGAGTGTGTGTGTGAGTGTGTGTGAGTGTGTGTGTGTGTCTTTTTGTGTCTTTTTGTGTGTGAGTATAGATTGGTTTCTCTTCTAGAATTACCTGGAATAGAGAACTGTGCTTGCATAGACAGAGGCATGAACCGAAATTTTGAAACTCTAGTATCGTTACAGTGTATATGGGTGGGGTGTGTGGGGGTCGGGTAAAGGATTACATAGGCTATTCAACTAGTTGATTCAGTGCAAAATACTTTTATTAGATTTGACTGTGGAAATGTCAATTATTTGGTCGGCGGATGAAAAACATCAAAGCAGACAGGACTCTACTTCTTTTGCTTTTAAGTTACTTCAACACTTTAATATCATTGTACATGAAGTAAAGAGGTGACTGTGTAAAACTAAGCAAGATTCCATTCGGCTGGTTTAGAGTCTGACCAGTGCCACACGCCGACTCGCAGAGGCCCGTTCAGGCTTTTCAGACAAAAGGTTAAAAACGGTCCCTGGTGCTCCCGTAGGCACTGCAGCCTCCATTCATAAAGAAGCTAGCATTTTATTACTTAACTAGAGGTTCCACATCACCCATTTATCTCCAAAAGCACATTCTTAGAACAAATTCTTCAATCTGTAAGAATGGTGATTAGATTTGTTGAGGAAATGATGGTTATTAGTGATTGTTCAATGTAAAACCATGACAATCAGTGATTGGTTATTGGGAACCATAGTGATCAGTGATTAGATGTTGGTAAGAACGGAGATGAGTGATAAGCAAAATTAATTGTGTGCCATGATTTGCAGATTATACAGAAATGACTAGGACTGTGGTTATCAATAATTTTAGTATTCGAGCATTCTACCGATTATTCCATCAATTAATCGAGTAATCGGATAAAAAGTACTTTTACTTTTGTATTTGCTGAAATTGCATGCAAGAGTATCTGTGAAACCTAAACTCATTAAGTGCATTTAATTGCCATATTAGATCAAAATTCAAACACAAATATATCAATAAAACTATCAAAATCAATTTCAAATTACTTTCAAAACTGTGACGGTGTTTTCTTTATGTTTTAGATTGAAATAATTTCTACTTTGAAAACTTTTCACCCCGTTCCTCTAGTTTCAGCTTAAGATATGACCAGCATATTTATTGCAATTTAATTTTTTGACTATTCAGGCAACGTCAAATTAGAATATATCCACAATATTCATTAACAATGCGCAAGAGTCGTTTTATACAGTTTTCAGATTCAGATTTATCCATTTAACTAAACACAGCACCGTTTTTCCCACGGACTGTTATTACTGACGCACCGGCTGCTAAACTCTTAAGAGCCCTGTACAGGTAACACAGGAGACGCCTGTAGAATGCAAAACATAGGTACAGGGAGAAAACAGCGAGGGGCGAAGAGAGGATTCAGGCCAAAGAAAACACCAGAAAGTTTCCAAAGCTTGGGTTAATTTCAAACTAAAACATAAAGAAAACACAGTTCAGTTTATTTACCGTTTATAAAGTAATTGATTTCTATATTTTTTATTAATATACAGTGCGTTCAAAGAGTCCCTCCACAGTAGAGCAGGTAGTGGAGCATGTTTTTAAAGCTTTCGACAAATACACGTATTTACTACGTGGAATATTTCAAGCAACTTTCCCGGAGACAAGAAAACCACATCGCGATACTGTGCGAGATCCAATAAATAAATACGAGAGTGAGAATAATAATGAGTCTCATTAAACAAATAATTTCCCATAACCTACTTAAACTGCAGAGGGACTTTTTGAACCGTGTTTGTATTTTCATGTAATGTGGCAATTAAATGCACTAAACGTTTTTTAGTTTTTACAGATATTCTTGTGTGCAAATTCAGCAATCGAAATGTACATAAAAAAAAAAAAGAAAAACAAATTGCTCGTTAATTTTATGAGACCCGTCTTAGTTCCTCTCTCTTATTTAGTATCCCTCTTTATTAAAGAAAAGGTACTTCTTATCCGATTAATCGATGGAATAACCGTAGAATACAGTGGAACCTCGAGCTGCCCAAAACGCTAGTTTTAGCATTTCTAAAATTGTTTAAAATTTAAAATTGTTTAAAATTTAAAATTGTCTAAAAAATGCTTTAAAACTTTTTTTTTTATGTAAATGGTGAAATAGTGTTATTTACTCATTTAAATCGATTTCGTATAGTGTTCTTTGGTTTTTTACTGGGTTGAAAGGGGCGTATCAAAAGGTCGCAAAAATTCGGAACTCGCGACCGGTCTAGGTCCCTAACCCTCGCAAGCTCCGAGGTTCCACTGTACTCGATTTCTAAAATAATCAATAGCAGAAGCCCCAGATACAATACATCATACTTAATTCACAAAACAATTTGCACTATACAGCATTCACAATATTCATAATATGTACAAAAATCATATACGATGCTTAAATGAAAGTCACAATACATATAAAATTCATAATAGATGAACCTCTTGTGATCTTTACAGCATGATATCCGTAGCATGTATTATGATTTTTGAATGATGTTTTAAGACTTTCAACTGAACTAGAAATGCATCATGATGGATAACTAATGTATGTATCTATGACTGTACTGTATGATTTACATACACACATCTGTGAGTGGAGACACTTGCTGTAAATATAGTAGTAAACTTGTAAGGTCTGACATGAACTGACAAAAACTGGACTGGACTTGATTTTAGATTTCAGTTTTTATTTTTTTCCCCTGAATATTATAGACTTACCCTAAATCATACTCCACTCCAAGTTTGTGCTTTAATTACTGGCTTGTATTTGTGCAACGTGTAATAAATATGGATGATATGTGGCGTTTGTGTGTGTGTGTGTGTGTGTGTGTGTGTGTGTGTGTGTGTGTGTGTGTGTGTGTGTGCGCTCTTGTTTTTCTGAATCACTGTTTTGCTGGAAGTTGCAGTGCATTCTGGGAGGAAGTGAATACTTCTCGCCTTTAACCACATCTTACACACGATGCAGTTTAATATACAGTTCTGCGTACATGCGCACACTGAGACACACACACACATACACACACTGTTTTTTGTGACAAAACCTGCAACTTTAATAAAACAACTTAAAAGAGCCAAGCGATTTCCTTTTGATTACTGAGGTTAGGATTAGGGTTTTGGCTCATGCCTAGTGCTTTAGGGTCACCTCTGCATCCAGTACAGCTATGACCAGGATAAACTCTCACATCTTTTTTTTTTTCCTATTACGAAAGGTTCTTAAGCCTAGAAAAGCAAAGACAGCAGTATCGCTATCAAAAAATCTGCTTCGACTTCCTATTCATTAGATACACTCAGTACCTGTGTTGTGATCAGATGTTGGTGTGAACTTTTGAATGCAATAAATCGGGAATTTCTAAGCACAAGCTTTTTCTTAGATTTGTACACACGTACATATAATGCACAGCTTTGACAGTATGTACACAAAGTTCTTAGGTTGAAGAATGTTTTTGCTCATAAATCTACCATCATGCTCGATGCCACCATGCCTTCTGGCCCAAATGATCTAATTCCCTCTATACAAATGGCATCCTTGTTGCTCTTATATTTGACATTTTCAGCATTTAGCAGACACTGTTATCCAGAGCGACTTACAAAGTGCTTTGAAGTCTCTATAAAGCATCCTAATGCTAGTTCACTAGATCAGGACTAAGAATAACATAAAGCTAAAAACCCTGTTCAGGGGGGGGTTCGACATAAAAAGCAAACATAAGAGTGAAGGGATTTTTTTAAATAACTGTTTACTCAAGTGCCCAGTGAAGAGGTAGGTCTTTAGTCTTTGTTTTGAAGGCTGTCAGTGACTCAGCTCTTCAGACAGCCAAGGAGAAGTTTGTTCCCCCACCTGGGTGCCAATACCGAGAAACATCTTGACATGTGCCTTCCTTGTAACTTTGCTGACGGTGGGGTCAAATGAGGTGTGTTAATGACTGAACGGAAGTGAGGTGGTGAGCAGGGTAGCACTAAAAGCACCATTAGAAAATAAATTGGCCAAGATAACCCCAGGCACCTCCCCTACAGCCACCCCCCTCCCTCCACGGGGTTTTTTTTTCTATTAAATGCACACGTATGCACGTATTATTATTTTTTTTATACAATAAGTCACAAAAATAAGAAACAGCAAAGGTTAATACCTTGTCAACTGCTTATCAAATCACAAATCTTGCATTTGACTGTTTCCAGATGGCGGTAACAAAATGTCAAGGGTTATTTTATAACGCCAAATAGTTTGAACGTACATGTTATGACCTACATTCCATATATGGTTAACCGTATTATCAAACGGTCATTAACTGTTTTAAATAAACAGTGACATAGGGGCTACACATAACTGGTTCAACTTCATTACTTACTTGTGTATGTGTGGGTGTATCTGTGTGTAGGTCTCATTTAGCCTTATTTTTGTGATGGTTAATAAGGACCACTTTAAAACTTGCATCCCTCCTCTGGGATTTCATATTTAATTTGGGCAAGTAAAAAAAAGCAAGTTTTGCCATTATTGATGTGCAGTTGGTTTTTTTTTAAACTGTAATTTGCATTTGCATATTCCTTGTGTTTTTCAGGTGAAGGCCGGAACCTCGGCATCGGTTCTGTATCGAATCGTCTCCGAGACATTGGAACATTTTGCACCATCAGTCTGGACCAAGAGGAAGTGTTCCGCACTAAAGTGTATGACAAGAGTCTGAGGTGAGGCGTGTTCTTTCATGGTTTGTACTTTTACTGGGCACCGTGTATTTCATCGCCTGTGTAGTACTTCGATAGGAAGTAGGGAGCTGACTCATTCAAGCCAGTATTTCATATGCTAAGTAGTGTGTCGTGTACACTGAGTGTGTACACACACACACACACACAGACACAAATATGCACAAACGCATTCAGTAAGTGTATGAATGAATCCCAGTTTAGTTTTCTGGTTTTGTGAGTAAAATCTTGCATCTAATTTTTTTCCTCAATCTTTTACCATCTTTCTCTCACTCATTCACTCGCTCTCTCTCTCTCTCTCTCTCTCTCTGTGCCACTGTCTCTGTCATTTTATCAGTGTTTCACAACAGTGTGTTGTTCTCTGTGCTCACAGGATTGTGACTCAGGAAGTGTTTCCACCCACGTGTTTCTCTCTCTCTTTCAGTCTCTCTATCCATTTCTAAATCTCTCTCGATGTTACGCTTAGTACAGTTCGATTTTGTCTGCTTTATTGGCATGACATATAATGGATTGTATCGACAAATCTGTCTGCGTTAGTCTGTTTCTTCTCTGTCTCTATATATCTCCATGTCTCTGTGCCTTTTTTGTCATCTTTCAAAATCTCTTAGACTCATTTTCTCTCTCATCCTCTCTCTCTCTCTCTCTCTTTCTCTCTTTCTCTGTGTGTGTGTGTCCTTGTTTTCTACATGGGCTGCACAGTTTGAACCTTTTTCCACCTGTGATATTTGTGTGTGTGTGTGTGTGTGTGTGTGTGTGTGTGTGTGTGTGTGTGTGTGTGTGTGTGTGTGTGTTTTCACAAGTGCGCGCATGCGTACTGGACTGCGTGGGCTGTGAGTGTGTAATGTGTTGCATGTGTGTGTGGGCGGATGTTCGTTCTCGTCTGCAGTATGTGCTGAGGTATTCGACCGCACTGACTCCATTCGTACACGGTCATTCTCCCCACTCTCTAAAATCTGGAGCTTTATTCTTATAATATTATAGCAGTTTTATACATTATTTAACAAGTTCATTTCTGAATCTTAAATGTCTAAATGATATTGTACAAATAGACCACAATTTTCTGCAAGATAACAGAATTATCATCCCTGCGTGATATTATATTGCCATGATACTGTATCAGTAGCATTAATGGCTGATTATAATGTACAATATCACCAGATCTGCTAATCGCTACACACTTGCCATAGAAATCTTTTTCTTCCCAATAAAACAGGAACTGAGCCAACCGACATGTGAATGTGGAACAATTTGCACAGGTGTTATGAACTCTCTTATATTAACACTCACTTCCTGGAAGCTGTGTCCCCTTTCCCCAAATTCATGTGCTTTTGATTAGCACAGAGATGCTCTCGTGGGTTCGTATTGTATAAATTGTATTTAGTACGTTTATTAGGGATACACCAAAAAAAAATTTTAAATGTCCAAAAAGCTTTTTCAGTTTTCAGCTCAAAAAGAAACCGTAGCCATACATCAAACTAAATTCATACTTTGCAAATAATGGCAATGGTAATAATCAATAATATTTGTGTTTTTGTGTTTGTTGTGACAGACATTTGTAAAGATTATACATGTCAAACCATGCATAACTGCAAAATCACTTCACAATCTGCCACTTGACTGATATTTCTCTGATTGCCCCAGTAATCGACCGTGCAGCTGATAATATCGCAACACCTCCTCTGCTCTCCTTAAACCTGAAATGTTGTACATGCTCATTTTCTTGTCTTTCCTGTTCCGAACGATTCAATAATTTATCATGATTGTTTACAAAGCGAAAATCGTGATCGGGGAAAAACCTATACTTGCGCATCTACATCGCATAGAAGGTTTTATCATTATCATGCAGCAAATACAAACTAAATACCAGTAAGTATATCAGTCTCTGCAGGACACCAAGTTCACATAATGTTTATTAACACTTCTGGTAGGTAGTGAGGAGCTGAAATCTCAGTTTCTGATTGATTAATGCATTGTGTATGTAAAAAAATAAATAAATAAGGCATAAATATTCAAGCTGATTTACTAGCACTCTATGGAGGATTGGGTCCTTGAAGCAAAAAAAAAAAGGAGCACAAATTGTTTCGGTTTCTGTGTTTTAATTAAGGAAAAATGCTAAATGAGTGCATTTCTACATGACAGATTTTGTATAGGCGAGTTCATTTTGCACCCTCAGTGTGATTTATTAAGGTTATTTTTGAGTAGGTTTGCCTGCCAGTCGAATGACTGTTAAACCACTGACTCATTTTGAATGAGAAGGATCTTCAAGGTTATGTCAAAATGCTCAGGAACTTTGCTCTGTTACAGTTATGACAACATAATTGTGTCAGAGTTAGTTTCATATTACCTGCAATGCAAAACATGAAAGCCCATTTGAATCCTGTGAATAATAATTTTTTTTTATTTTTTTTTAACTCCAGTGGTCATGACTTTTGGATGGTGAACGATTCAAACGTGAAGTAATCCCTCGTCTTGACTATGTGTACAACTTTTTGAGTTGGAACAAAGGTTATGTTCAAGTTGACTCACGTCTTTAAGGCAGCAGGCAAACTTTCATTTCAAAGTTTAAACACCTTCAAAATGTTTAGCGTGTTCACCAGACATTCACACCTTCGCCCTGTGACAAGTATTATTTTTTTATTATTATTATTATTTTTTTTTTTTTCGCACATCAAATCGTTCAAATCACACTGCTTTGTTTTTTCATCAGCTCTATACGTTTAGTTTCAGTTTTGCTGTTTTGGAAATCTCTCAGGGATCTGTTCTCACCATGGCTATCAAGAAAAGCAGCATGTGAAAAAACCTGATTTACATACTGTTTCCTGCCCCTGCTTTGTAAGTGAAGATCTTGGCTGCGATTGTAAATCACCCACATCATCCACGCTTTATTCACAATTTATCCGATTGTGCATGTGACTTTCAAAAAAAGATGCTTGTAAGTAGGCTGGCTGTGTCTAATTCTCCCTTGGTGTCAATGAGTGTGTGAATGTGTACTTGTATGATGTCACGCAATGACTGGAGGCCAATCACACCTCATGCACAGTATTACAGGGATAAACTCCCCTCCCTCCTACTGAAAATGAATGAATGAATGAACGAACAGACAAACAAATAAATGCATGAGTGAATGAATAAATGACATAAAGGACATTATTGACAATAAAAAAGTATTTGCACACTGTATTGAATCTGGACATTAAAACTACACACTGTTGTTCAGTTTGCACCTGATGTCCTTGTAAAAGACCACAGCAAAGATCCCAATTAGTACAGGTCCAATAATTAGTGAGTGGAACATTTATTGAATTATAACTAATAATCCCTGGACACATAGAGCAGATTTAATGGTAAGGAAGGAAAGAAAAAAGCCTGCAGTGAATCAAAAAAGTTGCAGGATGACCTGAAAGCAGCCAGAATAGCAGTTACTCAGAGAGCAACAAGTAATCTTTTTGTGTCTTTTTGACACCTTAAAAAAAAATCTACATTTCAGAGACTGTCTACACTTTTTTATTTTTATTCGTAAAGCATGTTTGACAATTCAGGTCAGATGAAACAAAATAGAATACACGGAAAATGATTTCGCTTGTCATATGATTCCCTAAACAGTAAGGTATCGAAGTGAGATCTATATGATGTGAGGCTGTTTCTCTGTACTGGTGCATTACAGGCCATTGAGAGAAGCAGAAACAGAGTTTTGTCTCTATTAGAGGAGATTTTCCCAAGAAACCAAATCTGGTGAGAAGATGGATGTGTTAACAAGATAAACACCCTACACATGCAGCCAAACCAGCTCAGTAAGGCCCTTACAAAAACTTTGTGAAGGATTTATGTGGGATTTTTAAATTGTGAGTCCATCTGGGTATTATTCCAACCTTAATGAATTGAAGATAAACTTGCTATGAGTTATAGGCAAAAATTTATCCACAATGCTGCCAATGACTTCTTACTTTAGGCACCTTGAAGCCATAATTAAATACTAATGATGCTGAAATGAATTGTTGGTGTTTGAATACTTTAATCCTCTGACTCTTTGCTTTTATAAACATATCTTTGTTGATGGTGATGAACACACAAGTATACACAAATGTATTGGGAGACCTGACTTTTTCAGCCATGTCATTATTTTCCAAATTGTTACCACAAAGTTAGAGGTAAACAATTGCATAGGATGTCTTTGGGTGTGGTAGAATTAAATGTTTCTTTCACTTAAAGTCGGAAACCCCAAGCTGTTTCATTATGACGATACCCTTATACACAAAGTGAGCTACATGTAGATGTGGTTTACATGGGTTGGAGTGGAAAATCTTTATTCGTCTGCTACAGAGCTCTGACTTCAATCCTACTGAACACCTTTTGGATGAATCGGAACGCTGACTGCACCCCAAGACTCTTCACCTACATCAGCACCTGACTTTGCCTAACAGCCTTGTGGATAAATGAGCATTATTCTCCACTAGCACTCTAAAAAATCTAGTGGAACATCTTCCCAGCATAGTGGAGGCTATTAGAACAACAAATAGGGACTAAATGCAGGATAGCATCTTTATAAAGCACAATCGTATGGTCAGGTGTCCACAAACTTTTGTCCATGTGATATATTTATATGTCTAACAAAATCAAACTGAGAATTGTACGTGTGTAAAGTGGATGTATACACTAGAAGTGTTGTGTTATAAATAGCCAGAGCAAACTTTTTATATCCGTTCAGTGTAGTATTAATATCAGTGTAATAGTAATATATATATAGGGCATTGGTTTGACTGTTGTCCGGGACGTTTCCCTTTAATGTACCCTTGGAGAACAGTTGTCCTTATGCTACTTTCAGACTGGAAGACACATTATCTCACTGCCCAGTAATGTTGCCTTTCTGAAACGTGTGTGAACATTAGCGTGCAGAAGCCCTGCACTGCGTTGCATGTCCTCATCTCCTCTATGTGTTTTTCAGCCCGTTTTATGGAGAAGATTTCTACTTCGAGATCCCACGGCCGTTCCAGTGTCTGTCCTTCTACGTTTACGGCAAGAGTGTGTTTCAGAGGGACCTGACTATCGGTTAGTGTACTGTATACATCAAACACACACAAATAAATAGTGTGAATTTCAGATCTATATTATATATCAGTATTGAAATCGAGTAGCAGCATATTGTACGCCTCTGTGTTCAATTCCTTGGAGAGCGAATTTACAGAAGACAAAACAGTGTGCTAACTTATAACTTTAGTGACAACAGGATGAAAAGTCAACAACAGAGGGGATTCAAAAATGTCTGAAAGAATCAGAAGAAGCTTTAGGCAATTTGTACCAAGGCTAATCATTTGTCAGGTGAATTGCGCTGTAGGGGATCTATTTTTTTGTTGTTGTTGGTTTTTTTTGTTTTGTTTGTTTTTTTTTTGTTAAGAAAACCGTAAGACACTTTTGGGGATTTTGGAACGAGGGAAAGGAAATTGAAGATAAACAAGGGCAAGAATTTGAAACATATGGAATAATCAAAGAATGAAGGAAATAATGCATAAATATAAACCATAAAGAACCTATAAAGCACACACTTTTGTCTTTGTTATTATTTAAATTATCTTAAAAATAATCTTTTCACAGACCTAGATAGAACAGGATGCTGATATGATTATAGATTTCACTTATACAGTATAATGCCCACATGAAATGTTAGGTGTGATTGATGTGTGTGTATATATATATATATATGTGTGTGTGTGTGTGTGTGTGTGTGTGTGTGTGTGTGTGTGTGTGTAGGGAAGGTAGCCCTCAGGAAGGAGGAGTTGTGTAATTACAGTGGGAAGGAGAACTGGTTCCCACTGCAGCCTGTGGATCCAAACTCAGAGGTGCAGGTAAGGTGTGTGTGTGTGTGTGTGTGTGTGTGTGTGTGTGTGTGTGTGTGTGTCTGCGCGCGCACGCACAGATTGTGCACATTTGTACGTGTGCAGGGAAGGTAGCCCTCAGGAAGGAGGAGTTGTGTAATTACAGTGGGAAGGAGAACTGGTTCCCACTGCAGCCTGTGGATCCAAACTCAGAGGTGCAGGTAAGGTGTGTGTGTGTGTGTGTGTGTGTGTGTGTGTGTGTGTCTGCGCGCGCACGCACAGATTGTGCACATTTTACGTGTGCCTGCATGTGTATGTGTGTTGGTGTGGTTTGTCATAGATTAAAGCATGTGGTATGCGGCTCACATATTAACTTTGCACATGAAACATTGCATTTCTGCATTTATAAAAGCACAAACAACCCAAAGCCAAAAGAGCAAAATTTTTAATCATAGAATACAAAAAAAAAATAATTAATGTAATCTGTATTGGACCAAATTTAAATAAGAATATTAATAAAAAAAATCTTAACAAACAGAAAGAGACATATTATGTTCCATAAAACCTAAAAAAAATTAAATAAATAACCAGTGACATTTAAACAGTTTACTTTTTTTTTTTTTTTTTCATAAAATGCCTGTTTGGTTAAATAATATATGAAATATTTTATATAAAAAAAAAGAAAGAAAATAGAATAAATCAAATTATGCAATAGACTTATGATATTGATTACATTGAGTAAGCAATTAAATGCCACAAATTAAATTGGTTAAATAAATGGAAAAATTGAATATGTTTACATTTGTTAGACCCCATTCAGGTAATACAAATGTGTGTGTGTGTGTGTGTGTGTGTGTGTGTGTGTGTGTTTGAGTGTGTTTTTCATTTTCAATTAAATTTTCTGAAGATGTGATCAATTTAACTGTTCTACTTATTTCAGTATACTTTAACTAATGTCTTCATTCCTTCCGTCCTTCATTCATTTATGCGGAATTGTCAGAAATTTCTTCTTTTAAGACAAATTCTTGAGGCTGGATATAATACGCTAAAGAAGCCATAGCTCTAGCTTTAGCTGCTAGCCACTTCCTGGTTAGTGGTTAATGCTAGTGCTTTGGATTCTTTAGCGTTTTTATGCATGCGCAAAGAAAATCTTATTTCCGGTATGGAGTAGCCACAGTGACACTGCTCTAACTCTAGTTTCTTTTTTAATACCCCTGGTATTGTTATGTATGTTTTCAAGTTGAATTATTATAATAATAAATTAAATTGTTGTGCGAGGTGGAGACCAAACAAATTTGCGGTCCGCCACTTAATGTGTTCCTGAGGGAACTTAGATTTTAACTATGTTCCGCACGTAAATAGGATTGGATTCGGTACACGTGTACCGATCCAAAAGCCCAGTACCGAAACATTTCTGTATGAATTTGTGTACCGTTACACCCCCTGCATAAATGTTTATGAATACAGTGCCTTTAATCTTGAACAGATTTAAAAAAGAATTTACCATTGTACTAAAGCAATACAATTTAATGTAAAAATGTAACTAATAGTAGTGATTGCACAAGTATTTCTCCTTGTTTGTGCCATACATTTTAAATAAGTTGCTATCTGAGGTCATTAGATTTAAAATTACTGAATGGAGCTCAGATGGGTGATTATTATAATAGTTGTGTGGTCACAGTGTAAATACACTTGTTCTTGGAGGAACTCAGAACATGTTTTAGTATTACGAAGACCCAGGAGCTATCAGGTACAAGTGAAGAACAAAGTTATGAAAAAGTCATAATTAGATTTTGGTTATAAAAAAACATTAATTTTAAATGGAAAGAATATCCCTCAATCTTGATGCAAGCTGTCCAGCAAAGGCAATGACTTGGTAAGATGAGCTTAAGTCAGGAAAGCAACCAATAGGTCAAAGCCAGTGGGATTACCATAGCTATGACAGTCCAATCCTGGGCTCAATGGAATAATGCTAAAAAAAAACAAAATAATTGGGGGTTTGCGAATGAGTATTTACATGACTCACTCACACAAAGCCTTTTTGGACTTTAATTCTTTGGAAATTTGACTGTTGTTCCAGTGAGTATGAATTAAAAGCAAAACTTTCGATTTAGATTTTCTTTATAAAGTTTGAATCAACACTGTACATTAAGCACTTCCACCTGGTCGCATATCTCGATAATACAAATAAAATTGTTTAATTCTGGAACCGAGTAGAAATGAGAATTTGCAGTTTAATATGGTAAAATCAAAAATCAAACCATGAATTAAATTTAGAGTAGGGCAGGCTGAAATGTTAATCGTCTGCTTAAACTAAACACACATCCACACATATGGCCTCATTTATGTCTATGTGGTTAGTCACTGGTACTCATATTTAGATGTTAGACCACCAGATCACATCCTGGCTGTTCATCATCACTCTTTGAGCTAATCAGACGCGTGTATGTGTTTTGAGTCGGGCACAGAGCTGTTCTGCTCCATTTCCGTTGTATGTGTAAAGTCTATTCTCTGTTTAGTACACACATTTCACCCTTCAGCAGCAGTGAGGACGGAAAACTCAGTCATAAAAAGTGTGTGTGTGGGTGCACATGCAAAGATGTTCATATGGGTGCCTGTGGTTCATAAACATGAGATGTCATTGCTGTATTAGTACGACGGTGCACTCGTACTATACTAAGGAGAATGATGTGCTTGATAGTGATGGTAAACGTATTCATACACAGTTAATGTCAGAAAATACGGAATGGGTGGATATGGTGACCTCCCTTATCCGGTCTAAATGGTAAATTCAGTTTGTTTTTCCGCCATTTTAAAATGAGGTACCATACATAACATAGACACGTGGCATGCTGGTATGTGACACAGATAACAGTGGTTTTAACACTGCATATGTGTTATCTGACGGAACAACCAGCACAAGCAAACAACATATACTTTGTGGAAAGAAAAGACACAATGTTGTGGAAAAGAGACTTTCTTTTTGAATTAAAAGTGTTATGTGTGTGTGTGTGTGTGTGTGTGTGTGTGTGTGTGCCTGTGTGTGTGGGTCATTTTTAAGGGGAAGGTTCATCTAGAGATGAAACTTAATGAAGTGATCACAGATAACGGGCCTCCTTCGCGCCTGCAGGTCAGGTGAGTCAGCATGTGTGTGTGTGTGTGTGTGTGTGTGTGTGTGTGTGTGTGTGTGTGTGTGTGTGTGTGTGTGTGTGTGTGAGAGATGTTGTTATGAAAGAGGAAGTGATGCCACCAAAACAGGAAGTCTGACTTGCTCTTCTTCTGCTGCAACTGTGCTTCTGTTTTAGCTTCACTGTTAGTGCATGTAATACAAATCCACTGCCTTTTATCTTTCACTAGTTAGTATCTCTCTTTCTCTCTCTCTCTCTCTCTCTCTCTCTCTCTCTCTCTCTCTTTCTCTCTCTCTCTTTCTCTCTCTCTCTTTTTTTCTCTGTGTGTGTGTCTGTCTGTCTGTTTCTACCTCTCTGTTTATTTTTCTTTCTTCCATTCACACATAAAAAAGAAAAACACATACAGGATGTGATGTCATTCATTTTCGCACCATTTTTATTAGTCAGTATAAAATGTCACAGTTTGGCAGGCGTAGATAATGATTGTGTAATAACACTTACTCTATGTGTGTGTGTCTTTGTGTATCTGTGTATAGGATAATCGAGTGCCAAGGTTTACCGTTAATCAGTGGGCAGGCTTGCGACTCTTACGCTTCTGTAACACTCATTGGCCCTGCAAGGTAATTTACACTCTCTCTCTCTCACACACACACACACCACACACACACACACACACACACACACACACACACACACACTACAAAGTATGATTAAATACAATAGTTTTTAAAAGAATATCCAAGTAAATATTGCTTATGTATTCATGCATCTCTCTAGTACTTTCAACTTTGTTTTTTTATTTTTTTATTTTTTTTACAAAGTTAAACATTATTTCTGATGTAAGATTCACACAATATATGTAACAAATGAAGGTAAATTTTTTTTACTGAGGCATAAGACATTAAACAAAAACAGAAGATTATTGGTATTTACTTCTCTGGGTCAGTAGTTTGTAAAAGGGCTATTGGTTGCAATAACAGCTGCATGTTCTAGAATGTTCTACAATATGCAGATTCCGATTATCCATCCTTCTTGGCAAAATTCTTCAAGTTATGATCAATTCTATGGATACACAAGTCAACAGCACTTTTCACATCTTGCCAGAGATTCTCAACCAGGTCGAATTCTGGTCTCGGAACGCATCACACTCAAGGTTGATTTTTACTTGCTGTTAACTGCTTGTATGCAAAGTGGCTACCGAATGCATTAATGTCCTCATAAATTAATTTAACACGTAAACATAAATAGTGAAGGCATTGCAGCACCACGTGACAGTTTTGCCAACGATGTACACGGACTAACGGCGTGTCTCTAGACTGGTTTTGGGTACCACTCTTTTCCATTTTCAAGATTAGTGAATATTTGTTTATGGGGTGAGAGTTTGGAAGTGGAGACCCGACATCGTGACATTTTACATTCACATTTGCGGCATTCACCAGAGCGACGTACAAAAGTGCTTTGAGTCTCTAGTAATGAATAAATCTACACTGGTACACAAGATTACAAACTTAATATAAATATAACACTTTAATTCTACAAACTTAAAAAGTGCTAAGTTAAGTGTTTCAGGAAGATGTAGGTCTTCTGTGACAACAGTCAGGCACACCGCAGGACATTTTTAAAGAGCAACGGAGCCCGTCGGTCCGTTTAACGTGTCTACCCATGAAAACGCAGGAGCTTACAGTTTGACCTGGAAGCCAGCAGGATTGAGATGTTTTTGCTTTGAAATTCGGTGAATGCTGCTTTTACTCCAGATGTACAAAACATACACAAGCGAGTGAGTGAACAATGCTGTTCAGGTAGCTCCTGTGTGGGTACATACACATGGTAAAAGTATACTATATTTGCACCTTTTAGAGATGTTTTCATGTTGCCAGATGAACCTTCACCTCATTCTCTTTTGAACCGAAAGAGGTTTTTCTTTTGTGCTTGTCCTGTATTTTTGACGTCATCCTTTTTTGTGCTCAACCCTCACCAATTTCCCACTCTGTTGAAGAAAAGCATCTCCAAAACATTATAGTATTTGCACCATGCTTTACTGTTGTGAAGGTTTTCCCAGGGTAATGAGCAGTGATGAGTTCCCTCCCCATATTAGAACCATTTCTCAGGACTAACAATTTATTTATTTATTTATTTATTAAAAATAATCAGTTGATGAAACCACAAATTTATTTCTCCAACAATAGTAGTCCTTTTACCATTCTTTTTTTTTATTTCTAAACATTTTTGCAAACAATATAGGGCTTTCTATTTATATCTTGGGTTGCAGCCATTAAAACTGCCATCTGGAAACTGTACTTCTCCAGTTGTTAATCATGTTTGTAAATCAAACATCGACTTTGGATACAGTATGTGGGACGTCATTACAAAATAAAACTTTAAAGATTAAGCAATTGGGCCAAATCTTCCTTAAAAAAATAAATAAATAAATGTTAAAGGAGGTAGGAGGCTCTTTCTGCCTCCGTATTATAAGTCCGCCCAATGTTTGGATGTTCTTTGAGATTGGCATGTTTAATTAGACTGATGATGAGAGCTCCAACAAGTTTTGGGATATCTATACAAAAATATCTGACACACTGTTGATTTGTCTATCAAAACATTTTTGACTAGTGGACTAGAGATACGTATGTGGTTCATTTTTTGCCATAAGCGTGGAGATTATTTTCATGTTACCTGATTATATTACAAAGAGAGAAGTACAGAGGTTCTAGAACAATGCTCTGTGGACCTTTTCCATGAATCGTTGAATTATTATAATGAAGAAATTTTATAGACACCAAACGTGAATTAGTCTCTTAAATATATGTAAACTATCTCTGAGAGCTACCCAATTTTCAAAATAATGGATAAGCCTCTTGAGAACCACTGTAAAAAAAAGCCATGCTGAGATCCTGCAAGATTAAAATCTATAACTCGTGCACCACCATGAAGTTTCAGGTCATTGTTTTAAACTGTTAACACAAAAATTATGAATCATGAGTTTGCAAAGAAAAAAGACTTTATAATGGAATTATAAAGTCTGGTAAATTCAAGGAATTCAGGTTAAATGTAAGAAGAAAAATTAATTTTAGTCATTACCTCCCCAACATAAGGTGTGAAAGGATTCTGGGTGCATGGTAACCAGAGACAAACACTGTGACACAGAGGTGAGAGTGAGACAGAGAGTGTGTATAAACAAAGCAAATAAGTGTCAAAGTGTCAAATATGATACTGTAAAAGGCAATAATACTCAGAACAGTGTGAAGGGTTTTATTTTTATTATTGTTGTTATTATTATTATTATTAGTGTTATTCTTTTTGAAAAAGTGAATACTAATTAATTGATTTGTCTTCTAGAGATTGTACCCTTTTGTAAAATTATTTCCTTTGAATGATTATATTTTAGCCAACATATAGCGAGCAGTCACAAGTCACAACCACAATAATTGTACTAAACACGTGTCACTACAACTTTCATAGTTTGAATTCGTCATATGGGTTCACCCTATCAGACAGACACAAACACACACACACACACACAAGCAGAAGGTGACTGATGATGTCTCCCTCTTGCTGCCCTGTTTACACTGGCTACAGACAGAGATGAGACTTTCCACAACACGCATATAGTTTGTGCCAGTTTTGCTGGTGTGTGTGTGTGTGTGTGTGTGTGTGTGTGTGTGTGTGTGTGTGTGTGTGTGTGTTTGTTTATGGAAACTGTGCAGGAAGTTTTTATGTAAAGCTTGCGGAAAGCTGTGTAACAGACGCGTGGTAAATAAAGCCTCAATAAAGGGTCTACATAACAATCTCGCTTCACCTCCTTCTGTCTCTTTCACTCTCACTTACATATTCTGTCTGTCACTTTATCTCTCTCTCTGTCTCTCTCTGTGATTATGTACACAGGTCAGATCAGAAAAAGACAAAGGTGAAGAAGAAAACCAGTGACCCTCATTTTGATGAGACAGTTTACTTTGAGGTAAACAGACATACATATTTCTCTCTCTTTTCCTCTTCCCCCATTGTTTTCTGTACTAATTCCAGCCCAGAGCACTTCAGCAGAGTCCCTGTTTTAAATTTGTCAATCGAAGTCAATTGTGAAACATTTCCATTGAAGCAATCTGAATAATGATGACAGTGAAATCCAGCTGCTAGCTGATCATCATTACGGGTGTTTCATCAGCTTTGCTAACCATGCGCTCAGTGGAACCGCACCACATTAGACACCTAATACCCACATGTTATAATTAAACCAGTGAACAACAGAATGAAGCTGTGTGTGTGTGTGTGTGTGTGGGGGTGTGTGTATGATTGCACAGGTTTCCAGACCGAGCAATCACAACAGGAAGAACTTCCAGGTAGAGGATGAAGACATTGAGAAACTAGAGATCAAGTGAGTTTCTTTATTCATCTATTTTCTCTGACTAATTATACAGTCTTTGCAATTCGATTTAGCATTTTACATTTACATGTATAGCATTTGGCAGAACACCTTTATATTCTCACACATCTGAGTAGTTGAGAGTTAAGGGTCTCGCCCAAGGGCCCAGCAGTGGAGAATTTACAAGCTTATGATTAAAAGTCTGACATTTTAACGACTGATTTACAGCATCCCACAATGTCTAAAACCGTCAAAAGCAACTTTTCATGCATAGATAAAGTTAAAGCCTTGAAAAAAAAAGGGTTGCTAACATTTATTCAGTGAGTAAACTTGACAATCCACATGTATCCGCAGACTGTATAAGAAAAGAGGTCGCAAAAACCGATGAAACATTTTTAGTCAACGAAAAATAAACAACAATCTTATTTCCCATCTCATACATATTTTTACGAGGAGACAAGGTTCCTGTTCCCAAATAGACACAATTCCTAAACCCCTGCTAAGGTCTCATCAACTAGTTGTGCTTATAATACTGATATTTGGTATGATGGTCAGTTGGTGATAAAACATAATACACAAATAAACCCAATCATTTTGTTTCCATCCATATCATGTTGACATTAAAACCGGGGCTAATATATAAGAAGAAAGTCTGCAGAAGAAATAATATCTAATAATCTGTTTAATTTTGCAAAGCTGCTTTGAACGCCGCTATGGAACAATTACGAAATCGAAAAGAATTGAAACACAACAGAAAAAGAGAAATCAAAATAGCTTTGTGGAATATTAATCCTCTGCTGTTAGGTCCAAAGAATTAATGAATGTTTGTAGGTTTTTATAGATTATTACGACTGTTAACCCGAGATGAATTTATTAGCTTTTGGTTTTGATCCAGACAAGGCCAAGGTCACAGCAAGGTCAAGTGTGGGAAAATTGCCCATTGGCCTTGATTTTATACTTGTTAACTACATACTAATGAATCAACTGATTTTAGTATAATGTTACGTGAAAATGAGTGCCTTGATGGAAAAAGAGATATGTGCAGTTACTGGTACTTGCAGTTTCATAGAGAATGCATGTACAAGTAATGATATAAGTGCACCTGTTTTGTCTGGAAACAACTGAAGATTAGTCACGTTTCCTTTCTCGGTTTGGTCAGATTTAGACAGTTGTCCACTAGAGGGCGAGCAAAACTTCTACAGGATGTCTGTGTAGTAACTAAAGCAAAGTCAGTGTTAAAACCTGAGGTTGGAGAACAGATTTTCTCTCTGTCTTTTATGTTATTAGCTTTCATACTGAGGGTCAGATAGAGGTTTAGGAATAATATATTGCATGTGTTGAACTTCAATCTCTCTTTCCCTCTCTCTCTCTCTCTCTCTTTCTCTCTCTCTCTCTCTCTCTCTCTCTCTCTCTTTGTCTCACAGGGTGGAGTTATGGAATAATGGAAATCTGGCTCAGGATGTGTTTCTGGGTGAAACAAGAGTTTCAGTGAAGATCCTGAGAAATGACCTCGTACACAAAGCTTGGTGAGCGTGGGCGCGCGAGCACACACACACACACACACACACACACACACACACACACACACACACACTCACACACACACACACTCAGACGGTAGAATATGCGTTGGCAGTACAGGGCGGTAATGAGTGAGCTCTGCTCATGACCAGATGAAGGTGCATGATAAAAACCAATCAGCTCGCAGCTGCTCTTATCTGCTCAACCAGTCAGCTCACAACTTATCTGCCCAATCATCCGGATTCAGCACTACTCTCTTTGAATGGCCAAAATGTTTGTGTTTTGGGGCCGACTCTTCCGGCTTGTGTCCTCTGTGTCCTCAAGCCACTTTAAACATAGTCTCCTGCTGGTAGTGTTTTGTAAATAGTGTGTGTGTGTGTGTGTGTGTGTGTGTGTGTGTGTGTTCGAGAGAGCAAAGGGAGAGATAAGGGACCTTGTTGATACTGATCTGCATGTTTTGAATGAGGCCATTGAGTCTGGTGCACGGCTAAGCTTCTGTGTGGAGGCAGAAGAGAACACACACATACACACTTTTTCAAAAGCAAACATTTTCTTTCTGCTACTGATTCATAACGTGAAAGATCTGTGTGTGTGGTTTAATTGGCTGTCAGTTGGCTGTCTAAGTAAAAGCAACTATACACTTTTTGCTTGTATTTATCAAAGTTGTATAGAAATCGTGAATAAAATGTGTGTGCACAGAAAGACTACAAACACATTTAATTCATGTAACTGGGACTAGCACCAACAATTGATTCAAGTTCAACTCAATTGAGGAAATCCTTTTAGCTAAATGGAGATAAGACCCCTCCCAGCAGTGTCTTATTTACAGGTTATATATGGGTTTTCCACACTGATAAAGCAAAGAATTCATCAAGCCACTGCTCTCCAAGCTCCAAAGAAAGATGTGGATGAATTGAAGTAAGGGTATAACGCTTACAAAATTCGATTACAAAAATTCAAGATACAAAAAATTATTTGCCTCGATGCTTCATATAGTCCATTTAACTACGCACGGAGCACTGCGTTTCCCACGGACCATTATTACTGATGCACCACCCGCCGAACTCTGGAGCGCTCTGTAGAGGTAACACAGAAGACGATGCAGAATGAAAAATGGAGGAACAGCCAGGAGAAGATTCATATAAAAGCCATATTAAATAAAAAGTTTGTCTAATTCTACGTTTTTATCTCTAGCAATTATGACTTTTTTTCTCACAATTCCAACTTTATTTCTCGCATTTTAGAGGGTTTTTGTCAGACAACTGGGCCTCGTCACCCCTTCTGTAGGTTCAGAAAGCTTAATATGTCGCAAATGAAATGGGCTACAATCAATAATATGGCATGGTTTTAAACTAAGCCTCTGAACCCCAGAGAGAACTCTGTATTACAATCAGCTCTGGAGGAGACGGAACAAGATGAAGCAGAGGAGCTTCATTCATACACCAACAGATCAACCTTCAGGCAGACCACGTAGTTACTGGTGGATGCCTCAGAAATGTCGGATGATTCCGAAAAAAAAGTCAGAATTATGAGGAAAGAAGTCAGAATTACGAGGAAAATCTCGGTATTAGTTCGGGATCGTTTTAATGTAAAACATAAAGAAAACACGGTGCGTTGATTTGAAATTTATTTTTATTTATGATTTTTTATTGTATATATTAGTATTTATATTTGAATGTAATATGGTAATTAAATGCACTTAATAAGTTTTATTTCAGCAATAAAAATTTACATTTAAAAAAAAAAGGAAACGTAACTTGTTCATATTAAAAGACGCATTTTATTTTATAAATCTATACTTAGTATTTCTCTTTAATGAAGAAAAAGTTTCTATCTGATTACTCTATTAATCTTTGGAATAATCGGTCGAATACTCTAGGTATTAAAATAATCAATAGCAACAGCCATAAACTGAAGTAAAGCTGGTAAGGTGGGTTTTTTTTTTTTTTTTTTTTGTGGGGGGGGGTTAATGGCACAAAGCACAAGGTGAAATTTAAATCACTTGTGTACAGCAGGAAAAACATTGTGCTCCTTTTATATCTGACAGGAATCAAACCCTAAATTGCTATTCTGCTGTTAAAGGTTTTCTGTTTTGAGTTGCAAATCCAGTATGTCTCTGAGACCCTCTAGTGGCTGGCATCAGTACTACATTTAACCGCACCCATTTCCCAGTTAGTTCTTGCAAAAAGACTCAAATTTACATTTTATTTTAATTCTGCAAAAAATATTTTCAGGAAGAGCTTTCTGTTGTTTAATTCTTTTCCAGTTGTAAACATCAATTAGTTGCAGACAGGATATGGTTAAAGACTGCTACAGAGTTCCTGAGAAGGTTGTTTTTAAATGACATTTGTTTGCAAGAGTGAAGGAACATGCACACAGGTGGACTATGTTCTATGTAGGAGATGCAACATGAAAGAGATTGTAGACTGTAAGGTGTTGACAGGTGACAGTGTAGCTAGACAGCATCGGATGGTGGTCTGTAGAATGGCTTTGGAGGTGAAGAAGAAAAGGAAGAGAGCGAGGACTGAAAGAATAAAAAGATGGTGGAAACTGAAGGAGGAAGACTGTAGTGTGAGATTCAGGGAAGAGGTTAGACAGGGGCTCAGTGGTGGTGAAGAGGTGCTGGATGATTGGGAAACTACTGCAGGAGTGATGAGGGAGGCAGCTAGAAAGGTATTTGTTGTGACATCTGGAAATAGAAAGGAAGACAAAGAGACGTGGTGGTGAAATGAGGAAGTGCAGGAGAGCATAAGGAGAAAGAAGTTGGCAAAACAGAATTGGGATTAACAGAGTGATGAGAAAAGTATGAGTGGACCAGTAATATATGAGTCTGTGTGACTTTGTAAAATTAGTTTTACATATTTATATGAAGTGTGCAATTAGTTTCGGAGGGCCCAGTATTACATTTTTTATTATACTGCATTTGATGGACTCGTATCAAGCTTTTTTCTTTCAAAAGTAACTAAATATGAGAAGAGGAACAGCAAAATTTTAATGGGTCGAGAGGATACGGGTAGCTGAACTTTGATAGACCAGTAAAATAATAGTAGCTAAAGGCTAATAGGTAAGGGGGATAAGCACAGCTGGACTCTGATAGGCCAGCAGATTTAGAGCATCTCATTCACTTGTTTAATATGTAGATTGGTAAGAATAATACTGACGTCTTAAAGAGAAATGTGTATCCGTGCAGGTATCTCCTCCAACCAAGAGGTAATGGTGTGAAGTGTAAGCCTGATGATCTTGGCTCTTTGCGTTTGAACGTGTGTTACACCGAGGACAACGTGCTGCCGTCACACAGCTACATTAACCTGAGAAACCTACTGCTCAAATCACCTGATGTACAGGTAACACACACACACACAGAGAGCACACAGAACACCTGCTACATTAAGTAAGCAGACCGAATATGACAGATAGAATCGATGAAGGCTGTCTTAAGCCTTTTTATTTTTTTAACAGCAAAAAGAGTGTTTTATTTTTATAATAAAAGGGCCTGATCTATAAAAATTGATCTTGAGCCCTATGTCCCCTATGTACCTTTTTAAAAGCATACACTGAGACAGGCTTTTTCCCTCCCCCTCTCTCTCTCTCTCTCCTCTCTCTTTTTATGCCTGTAGCCGATCTCTGCATCTGCTGCTCATATTCTGGGTGATGTGTGTCGAGATCGATCAGAAGCCTCACTGCCTTTAGTGCGACTTTTACTGCACCACAACAGACTGCTGCCTTTTCTCACGGCTATTGCTGCCTTAGAGCTGGAGAACACGCAGTGAGTCTCTTTCTCTCTCTCACACACACACACACACACACACACACACACACACACTACGTATTATAAGAGAATATATCTATAAAATTGCTCTGTAAGTTATTAAATACTATAATATCTTCAATAGTAAATATCTGTTTTTCACAGACTTAATCATGCGTTATTCTTATATTTAAGTTATTCAAGTAGTTTAATGTAGTAATATTTAACACTTGTTTGCAGTGAATCTTTACACTACATACATTTGCAAGGGGTAAATCGCAATGGGCAAATGTTTTTCACGTTCGTGAGAAGCACAAACTACAATGCAAGACATGGTGTATAGCTGAGCTTTATTCGTTTAGTACAACTGTCTAGTACATTTGTAACCATGGGTTGGATATTCAGGAGCATGAGGAAGAAACATTTCCTGCTGAGACAAGTGTACAAACGATTGGTTTTAGTGTGAAATCGTAAAAAGCCGATTCAATGGGAGCGCGATTTAATATAAAGAGTTTCATTGGTTCACCTGAACCCGTTTAGCAATTTCATTGGTCTAATGTTATGGGGCTATCTTTATTTTATGTACACACTATATTTTAAAATGACCACAACAGAACCAAGTCAATGACTTCATTTTGTCAATAAACTGAACTAAATGTAACACGACTGGCAACCCATAATTTTCGTTTTACATAATTTGGTGATCTGAATGTCTGTTTCTTCACACATGAAGTGAAATTAGTTATTACTCATGTGCCTTCTGTCACAACCCAGAGTTTAATTACAAGTTATATGCAGACTAAGAGCTTCATTCTCACACTGAGAGAGATGCTGTTCAGTGTAAAACTGGAATATATGCACAACAAGCTGTAGTTACTACCTCATATGTCTTACCCTTAATGTTATCTTTAATTCAAACTCTGGTTTGAATATACTGCTATACTATGAATTGTATACTGTATAAATATAATACACACATCTCATCCTTTTCCCATGCAGAGAAGCGAACACCATCTTCCGTGGGAATTCTCTGGCCACACGCTGTATCGATGATATGATGAAGATGGTGGGACGAAACTATTTGAATATCACACTGAAGCCTGTGCTGGATGAGGTAATGGCCAGAGGGGGGCGCTGCCTGTGCATCACACTTACTCGAATACGTTTTGTCTTACTATTTCTTTTTTCTTGCTTTTTTTTAGATTTGTGAATCCAACAAATCATGTGAAATTGATCCAATTAAATTGAAAGAGGGAGATAATGTTGAGGTCAATAAGGTCAGCACATGCACACACTCACACTCACACTCACAAACACACTCTCGTATACATATACAAAGTTTAACCTGTGTGTGTGTGTGTGTGTGTGTGAGTAGGAGAACCTGCAGATCTATGTTCAGAAAGTATTCTCGTCCATTACCGAGTCAAGTGCGAGTTGTCCACCTCTGATGTGTGACGTGTTCCGATCTCTACGTCAGCTTGCCTCAGACCGCTTTCCCAGTGAGTCACACACACACATATATACATACACACATGCACAAGCCAATCTGTTGACAGACAGGGACATGGGGCTGGGGGTTGTCATGCACAATGACCTACCGTATATATTATTTTATTATGCATATTATATGATTTTATTATTAATGTTATTATCATATATAATATAATATATATAAAAAAATACATAAAACACCATGCAAACTGCAAAAGTCATAAAATAAAATGGAAAAAATGTGAATAAAATAAAAATTAGGGTTCCACTCTACAAATGTATTTATTTTTTGCTGTGTGGCCTGGTACTAAATGACTCATTGCCCGGTACCGGTTCACGACCCACTGGTTTAGGACCCCTGCTCTAAACAACCCTCTACAAACAAACACATATTGAATAAGGCACGGAAGTCAACTATATTAACATCGATATTGTGATGAATTATGTCATAATTCAGTTAAGTGACACATTAAAATGATCATTATTATATATTTATTCTTAATCATTTTTTCTTTTGAAGTAATTTATTTTTGTAGAAAAATGTTTTTCTTGATTGATTGTAAAGCAACACTCTGATTTTGTTGGCAGTATATTGACAGTATATTATAGTAGATATTATACATTATTTATTTTGATTGATTTAATAATGTATGATTGTTGCAACAATAATGCTAATTATATAATAATAATAATAATAATAATTCTCTCTCTCTCTTTCTCTCTCTCTCTCTCTTTTGTTCTCCATGTTATTGCCCCCTCACCTCTCACTGTCTCTTTCACTATGTCTCTCTCTCTCTCTCTTCCCATTCACCTTTTTTTCTATTTTTTTCTTTCTATTTAAACATCATCTATTCTATATAGGTGATCCTCATGTTCAGTATTCCGCTGTGAGCAGTTTTGTGTTCTTGAGGTTTTTCGCTGTAGCTGTGGTCTCTCCACACACCTTCCAGCTACGGCAACACCATCCAGTGAGTCTGCACAACTGCACACACAAAGAAAAATACACAAGACATTGAATTTGTGATTCGAAATAATGTGACATGGCTTCATGTTTTCAGTGAGTGTTGCCGAAGTTTACATTTACTCTACATACTTTTTTAGTATTCGGTGTAATTTTTTTTTTCCATTTGCCTAATGTGAATAATTCTTGAATCAAAGGCGTCTCACTTTGCTGAAATTCTTATTTAACTCTATTCTATAAAAGACATGCATACCTTTTCCAGCCAAACAGCCCACTACATGATGCTGCCACCCTCATGCTTCACAGTTGGGATGGTGATATTTGAAATCAAAGCATCACATTTTTTCTTTTTCTTCATCGCACTTGAAGTAGGCTTTTTTCCAGCCATCACAATATATAAAACTTTCTTAATGGTGAATGTACATGATTTAATACCTGATTCTTACATAAGTTTTTTTTTTCTTTTCAGTTTCAGTTTGGTCGGGGATTCAGATTAAACTTTTGCTTCAAAATGTGTTCATCATTACAGTTTGCGCTTCTGTTACATAAACAAAGGCCAGGCAGATGCAAGTGTCTATAAAGGAACAGTTTATTTAATATAAATATACAAAGCAGTCAAATCCAGAATTATAATCTGAGGGCATAAACATGAAACAGGCATAGGTCAGGTGATTAGCAAACAATGTGATCTAGACAGTGACAAAGATGAAAACAAGGAACCAAAACGAGACATGAAAACCGTAGAATCAAAACAATAAACTGAAGTTTGGCATTCGACAGATAACTGAAAGAAAATACTTTGCAGATGATAAATCAATCACAGGGGTGTTTGTATGCATAGTTTCATACACAGTTTCTATGACGTGTTTGTGCTGACATGCTGTGTTCAGTTTTCACCAAGCATGGCACTGTGCTTTATGGCCAGACTTCATGTTGGTCTCTTCTTTCCAAAGGACACTATTCCAGAAGTGTTGTTTTTTTTTTTTTTCTTCACATGCAACTTTGGAAACCTGAACTGTGCAGCCATGTTTTTTTGTTTTTGTTTTTTTTTTTAAGAAGGGGCTTTCTCCTCAAAAATATTTCCAAATTAACCATACTTGTTTGGCCATTTTCTAGTTGTTTTGTCATGAACTACAGCATTTAGCATGCTAACTGAGACCAGCAGAGCCTGATTTTTCTTTACAAATTGGAAATCACAAGTGAATAACGTTCCTAAATGTAGAATGATGGATTTTAAATGGTATGAAAATGGCCTTATAACCCTTCCCAGATTGATGGGCAGCAACAATTGCTATTCTAAGATCATTGCTGATCTCTAGCCTCCTTGTTAAAACACACCTTAATGCTCCAGAAGGAGCAATCTGCTAAAACCTTGGGCTTTTAATAATGATAATCAGTTTATCAAGAGCACTTGATTAGCATCACCTGGCTGCTAATTACTTTCTTAATTTCTATGGAAGCAGCGATTAGTGTACTTCACACATGGGTTTTCCTGAAATATGTCCTAAAAAGTAAAACCATAGAATTCAAAGAGTCTGTACTTTCTTTTCTTTCTGGGTCTTATATGCAAACATTTATCTGCTCCTTAAATCAGGCCAATCAGTGAAAGCCTAATTATGGCATTGGCCAAACAGAAGCTTTTAAAAGTAATTGGAGTACTTTAAGAAATATCCATTTTTACGTCTGGTTTTCTTTCTCAGGAGCTAACCATAGCTTAACATATTGCTGTTTTCTTTCTTTAAGGATACAGACGTTTCCCGAACCCTCACACTTATCTCCAAAACCATCCAGACGTTGGGCAGCTGGAGCAGTCTCTCTAAAAACAAACTGGTAAACACATGCACAAACATGAGTCCACTACATTCTCATTGGCCTGTCTGAACCTTATAGTATTCTTGTATTCATTATATGTTTTGTCGAATGTCTTTGAAATGTCTACATGCATTGTGTCAAAATCTCTCCCCTTTTTAACATAAAAAGCAAGTGAAGCGAATCTTGGGGGACTGCATTGTAAGCTTCTTGGGAAGAAATAAGTAACCAGACGTACAAAGCTTTTACGTCTAATTAATTATTAAATATTATATTACAACAAAATACACACACCGTCTATTTTAATAAGAATGCCAGCGCCAGTGCATCCAATCATACACAGGTGTTGGTGCCAGCCTGGCTGGTATGATTGTATCTGAAACTGCTGATGACAGGGTGAAAAAAAAACACCCTGTGAGTAAACACCAACATTGAGAAATCAATAAAGAATAGCCAGATTGGTTTGAGCTAACAGGGAGCTTATAAGCACTCTTTACAAATGTATTTCTGCTCACCACTTTTGTAAAGATATTGATTTTCTCACATTTGTAAAGAGTGCTTACAGTGTAAATGTACCATAAAATACCACAAATGTAAATGTTCTAAGAACATTTACATTTATGGTATGTCAAATGCCTTTATCCACAGCAACTTACAACTGAGCACTTGAGGGTTTAAGGGCCTTGCTCAAGGGCCCAGCAGTTTTAGCTTGGTGGTGCTGGAATTTCAACTTGTGACCTTTTACAATCAAGAGTCCAATGCCTTGAGCACGGACTCACCCAAAACTGGACGGTTAAAGAAAAATTAAAAGATTAAATGGGGAAAAAAAAGAGTGGAATTTGAGGTGGTCTTTTGCTTTTGCAGTGTTTAATGTTTTGTGCATTTTTGAGGTGCTTTTCATTTCACTATTGTAGAGTGCCTATTTTCCTTTGCCATCAGAAAGACACTTTCACCCACAGAACTGTTGCTCACTCAGTGTTTTTCGCACCATTCGGAGATTTTTGTGTGAAAATCTCAGAAGATAGGCAGTTTCTAGAATAATTAAACCAGCTCATCTAGTACCCGCAATCTTGACATGATCAAAGTCATAGAAATCACACTTGATTTCATTCTAAAGAGCCATGTAATCATTAACTAAAGTGATTGACCAATGTTTGCATAATTCTTTGCATTTGCACTGCCAGGTGAATGGCTGATTACATGTGCATGAATGGTCCGGTGATCTTAATAAAGTGGATGACGTGTACATTTTGACAGCGTATGTAAGTGCTGTCTTTTTGGCTGTAAGATTGTCAGCCAAACAATTTGAGACTCCCAAAAGATGTAAAACATAGAAAGTGTGGAACTGATAGTGTTGAAATGTACATGGATATAAGTTTAGTATTAAATCTGCCTGGATTATTCGATTTATTTCACTTGAAGCTGAATAGACTGACAAAAGTAGGTACATTTTTTTCCCTGTCCATTCGTACGCCATTAATAAGAATGGCACAACAGAAATGCATTCAGCTTGTTGTCAGGAGATTGTGCAATCACAGGTGCCTGTGAGCTCATGTATGTAGTGTCCAGTTAGCATCAAACTTTAGCATGTTCATCACTAATTTAAAAAGTAGTAATAGCAGATATGCATATACAGAATCTCAAACAAGCCCCTAATATCCCCAATAACCAAGTTGGTAGAAATGGTGTGCTAGATGTGCAAGGTACTACCCTAGACTGCTCCATTAAGGTTTCCCAAAAATGCTGTTTCAGCATTAGTACATGGGAAACAAAATATATAAAGTGGACTTTTTTAGTAAAACATTTGTCATGTGTCTGATGCTCACTGATATGTATGTATTCTGTGTGCAGTCAAGCTTCAAAGAGACCTTCATGTGTGATTTCTTCAAATTATTCCAGGAAGATAAATGTATTGAGAGAGTGAAGAAGGTAAGACTAATCCTCCCTTTTATTTATATTTATATTTGTTTAAATCATATAAAATATTGAATCGCAATTAATTGCACGATTGTCATGAGGTAACTCTTGAATTCACAACTTAATCGCACATTTTGATCTGTTCTAAATTATCCTTTAATTAATACTTTTTATGTTTTTAATACTCTAATCAACATGGACTTGGACAAATATGGATGCTTTATGCAAATGTATGTTTGTTATTAGTGAAACAATACTAGATATAAGTAACTTAGTTATTTTTTTTGCATGTTTGTCACACTTCAAGTTTCAGATCATCAAACTAATTTAGATATTCGTAAAACAACACAAGTGAACACAACATGCAGTTTATAAATAAAGGTTTTTATTATTGAGGGAAACCAAAATACAAAACTGCATAGCCCTGTGTGAAAAAGAGTTTGCCCCCCCTGTTAAAACTGTGGTTATCACACCTGAGTTGAATATCTCCAGCCACACCCAGGCCTGATTACTGCCACACTTGTTCACGCTCAAAAAATCTCTTAAATAGGACCTGCCTGACAAAGTGAAGTAGATCAAAAGATCCTCAAAAGCTAGACATCATGCTGAGATCCAAAGAAATTCAGAAACAAATGAGAAAGTATGTAATTGAGATCTATCAGTGTAGAAAAGCCATTTCTAAAGCTTTAGGAACCCCAAAGAACCACAGTGAGAGCCATTATTCACAAATAGAAAAAACATGGAACAGTGGAGAACCTTTCCAGAGTGGCCGGGTGACCAAAATTACCCCAAGATCACAGCGTTGACTCATCCAAGAGGTCACAAAAGACCTGACAACAACATCCAAAGAACTGCAGTTCCACTTGCCTCAGTTAAGGTCAGTGTTCATGACTCCACCATGAGAAAGAGACGGCAAAAATGGTCAGTATGGCAGAGTTCCAAGACCAAAACCGCTGCTGAGCAAAAAGAACATAAAGGCCCGTCTCAGTTTTGCCAGAAAACATCTTGATGATCCCCAAGACTTTTGGAGAAATACTTGGTGGACTGATGAGACAAAAGTTTAACTTATTGGAAAGTCTGTGTCCCATTACGTCTGGCTTAAAAGTAACACCGTATTTCAGAAAAAGATCCTCATACCAACAGAAAAATATGGTGGTGGTCTGGAGCTGTTTTGCTGCTTCAGTACCTGGAAGACTTGCTGTGATAAATGGAACCATGAATTTAGCAGTTTACCAAAAAATCCTGAAGGAGAATGTCAGGCCATCTGTTCATTACCTCAAACTGAAGCAAATTTGGGTTCTGCAGCAGGACAATGATCCAAAACACACCAGCAAGTCCACCTCTGAGTAGCTAAAGAAAAACAAAATGAAGACTTTGGAGTGGCCTAGTCAAAGGATTCCTGACCTGATTCCTGTTGAGATGCTGTGGCATGACCTTAAAAAGGGGGTTCACGCTCGAAAACCCTCCAATGTGGCTGAATTACAACGATTCTGCATATATGAGTGGGCCAAAATTCTTCCACAGTGCTGTAACAGACTCACTGCAAGTTATCACAAACGTTTGATTGCAGTTATGGCTGCTAAGGGCGGCCCAACCAGTTATTAGGTTTAGGGGCAAACACTTTTTCACACAGGGCCATGTAGTTTTGGATTTTGTTTTCCCTCAATAATAAAAACCTTAATTTAAAAACTGGATGTTGTGTTGACTTGTGTTATCTTTTACTAATATTTTAATTAGTTTGATGATCTGAAACTTTAAAGTGTGAAACATGCAAAAAAAAATAAAGAAATTCACACCACTGTATTTAAACAGTGTACGTGTGTGTGTGTGTGTGTGTGTGTGTGTGTGTGTGTGTGTGTGTGTGTGTGTGTGTGTGTGTGTGTGTGTGTGTGCGTGCGTGGGTGCACATACACACCTTCCGTCTCATTTGCCCTCTCATCCTATAGTTTTTAGACGACATCTCGTCCAACGTGTGTAAAGGTACCAGCGGAGCAGAAGATTCGGTTGTGCTGAAAGAGGGGTGAAGCACCATTCTACACTTTGATGCACAGATAGCAGGTTTCTAGGTCTAATGACTGTGTAAAAAAAAGTGTGTGTGTGTGTTTTAGAGAGGTCCACAAACGTGCCCAAGGAAGAAAGAACTTTCTTCAAAGTAGAAAGAACTTTAAGAAGCGCTGGTTGAGAGTGACCAATCGAGAACTGTCATACCATAAACAATATATATATATATATATATATATGGCAATATGGTTGGGGTTTTCACCAAACAGTTACTTTGAGGCACTCTAAGTGTATAGTGTATGATGTCTTGATCCAGCAAAGCATGTTTTCTGGCTGTAACATTGTTATAGCACGCAAAGGTTTATTGAAGAATGTGCATACAAGTGTAAATATTTTAAAGAAACCACTCTAGCGGCTTATAGTCCGAAAAATACGGTATTTTTTTTTTTTATAAACATGGTGGCTTTTGTGGGCCAAATGTCCTGTCTATCACTTGTCTGTTTTATATTTAGCAATTTGTCTGTCTAAGTAGATATTTTGATGGATAGTATTAAATGTTTTTCATGTATCTTGTTTGTGTGTTTTGCAGGGAAAGATCCACTATTTTTGGTTTCTGTAAAGAACATCAGTGGAGTAGAAAAACTTGATGAGAGCATTTTTAACCGCAAAAATGTAAGCAGCATTCTGCCTTACTGTCCGGTTCATTTTAAAAATAGAATCGTTTTTAAGAATAATGTTAACAATCTGTCTGTCTGCCTGTCTCACTCTCTGTGTCTGTCCAGATGTTCCAGGTGATTTTCAGCGATAAGCCCCTCTATGTTCAGGCAGGGAACTGTGTTGAGGCAAGTGAGTGGATCGAAGTGCTGACTCAGCTCATCCGCTGCAATACTGACCGACTCGGTGTGTTCCAGCCAGTCAGCAGTAGAGAGTATGCGCACACACACACACACACACCCACACACACACAGTAACTTGGTAGCCCTGTTGTGACCAATAGTGTTGTCTAATCCTGCTTAACAACACATTTTATCATTTATCATCTATTTCCAGCTAACCCTTCAGTTTAATCTGAAACATTTACCATAGTAGAGTTCACATTAGCCAGATATCCCACAATAATAGAACAATTATGCAAAGTACTAATATCAAATGTTGTAGCCAATAAAAATTATTTGTATTTGGTCCAGAATATTTTGATTTAGCCTTATGAGTTCATACCACATATATTATATTATTTTAAATAGGGATATGACAATGCACATGAATAATCACACAGCAGGAATTATAACATGTAAGTGCTTACCTGCAGGAGGAACTCTTATTTATTTCTATTGACAGATTTCAAACATAGAGATATAAACCAATACTGTACATTTTTGACTCAATAGCATACCGGAGGTAGAACATTTCCATTAGTTAAAGACTGACACAGTATTGTTGTTACAAGGTGCTATCTGTAATTCTTTCTTTATGTCAAACCTTTTGATTCAACATTCAAAAGGTCACAACTTGTTTTTCACGCATTTGGTTGGAATGAAACTCTCTAATGATGTTCAACAGTGCAACAACAGAGCCGTTATGTATAACTTGTTAGTGTAATATGTAATATTTTTTAGAAGCCTGTTTGGAGGGTTAGACATTATACATCTGTGATAATTACATTTGTGTGTGTGTGTGTGTGTGTAGCAGCACACTGGCAAACATCCAACTGGAGATCGACTATGACAGAGAGACAGAGAGAATTTTCTCACTGTTCAATGCCAATTTACACCATCTGCAGAAAATGGAAGGTCAGTGTGGGCTTGATCTTTTCAGGGGTCACTGTCTTTCTCATTGTGGGAAATGTGAGATGGAGAAAGTGTGTGTTAAGGAGCCTGATGGCTTGAGGGAAATAAAGTTGCACAGTCTGGATGTGAGGGCCCAGGTGCTTCGGAAGCTCTTACCCGATGGTAGGAGAGTGAAAAGTGTGTGTGAGAGGTGTGTATGTGCATGATAGAGGGGGAAGAGACTTTGATGATCTTCTCGGCTGTCCTCACTATCCTCTGTAGGGTCTTGCGATCCGTGCAGTTTTCAAGCTCTTGACGTTCAGAGACAGGCTTCCAAGTTGTTAGCTGTTGCACCTCCTTTCTGTTATGCTGATTTGACGTTCTTGCTGATGAGACCCACCACGGTCGTGTCATGGGCGAACTTAATGATGTGGTTTGAGCTGTGCATTGCTACACAAATGTGAGTCAGCAGAGTGAACAGCAGGATGCAGGATTACAACATCTTTCCTCTAATTTGAGTGTGCAGAGAAAACAGTCCACATGTAGATGCACTCCAGGCTGAAAAAAGTGACCAATTACTGATATGGAGGCGTCTTATCCCTCACCAAAAGTCTGCTGGGATCGATTTACATACTTTGGTGTGTGTGGAGAAATGAAACATGCACATTAGTGGGATTTGTGGAAAGTCTTTCCTGCAATCTCTAATACATTTCCATTATGCCATAAGTGTAAAATAAAAGTATTTTCTCCAAATGTGTTCATTAATAATAGATTTTATGATTAAATAGAATCTGTATTTACATATTGCCTGTTTACTATGTTTTCTAAATGACTAGAATGTTCCGAAACAGCGGCTTTGCATCATAACTGTGAGTGGCGAATACATCAAGTGTAGTCAAATAGTCAGAAATGCAAAAAGGTGGCTTTGAATGTTACACCACAGTGGTGAAAAGACAGAGAACTGTAATGATTAATGAAGGTGGACACTCATCGGCAAAGCTGACTTTGTGTGTGGGTGTGTGTTTATAGAGGCCTGTGCCGGTATGTCGGTTTACCTGGGCCAGCAGAAGGAGCAGGAAGAGTACTCTGCCTTCATCATTCAGGACCCGAAGGAGACATTCCGCACCATCAAGGAGATCAGAGATGTCCTTGAAGATCTGAAACGCAAGCATAATGCAACCGAGCTCACGGACAAACCAGGGACAATGTAAATACACACATATACCCACCTTTTTTTTTTTTCCTCCATGTTACACACAGAGACCATATAGTATAGGGGGATAACAGTAGCAGTACATTAAAAAACAAATATATGAAATTCTTATTTGTACCAATAATCTGGAGGACGTAAAGGACATTATGAAAAACAATGGATTAAGACCTCGTGTTTGTTTGCTTATGCCTCTTGTTATTCATTTTACAGACACTTTAAAACACAATGAGGTGAAAGAGCTGTTTTAAACACAGCCGGGAATCATTTAAATGTCAAACCCAACTAACTACACTAAATGGACAATAGTATTCGAATATTTGACTTTTCCAGCCATATGTGGTTCTTTCCCAAACTGTTAACACAAAGTTGGAGGCACACAGTTGTATAGGATGTCTTTGGATGACCTCAATCCTGCCTCTTAACCCTAAATCTGTACCTGACTTTATTAATGCTCTTGTGGCTGAATGAGCCTAAATCTCCACAACCACTTTTCAAAGGCTAGTCTTATATCGTCCCAGAAGAGTGAAGGTTATTATACCCACAAATGGGGACTAAATGTAGAATGGAAACATTTTCAAAAAGCACATACAAATTTTTGTGTCAGGTGTCCACAAACATTTGTCCATATAGTGTATTAAAGACTAATATTAAAAAAGTTTAATCAACCAATATAAATGTTGCTAAGAGAAAGTCAATGAAAGTGTGATAGTATCATTTTGGAGCTTTCAGAAACTTTACATGTTGGTAACAAGTTATTATTATTATCACCCCTTCATTGTGCCCATGAAATAATAATATGAGACTAGACTGCACACATAGTAATACTACTATTACTATTACTACAGTAAACCAGAATCCTAACAGACATAAGAGAATAAGAAAATTAAGTTTAGATGTTAATTTCTTCTTTTTTTTTTTTTTTTTTTTTTTTTTTTTTTTTTTTTTTTTTTAGCGAGAATCCGATCGTAGGGAAGAGGTCCTGACACTCCGACAGCATTTCATCCCTCCACACCAGCAGGTGACACTGCCCAAAGCGAGACGCAGAGACACACTCAGTGAGGAATGGAGTGACAGCTGCAGACTCACAATGAAGAAAAAGACTAATGGAGAGAATCATCTCAGACTCTTACACTCCATGCTGCGCCTTAAATCACCTCTGACAAATGTGTGTTAGACTTTTTTTTCCTGAGATAAGTACACACTGTCGATCAGAATGCTGTGACAGACGGGACTCCAACAGTGAATCTGAATATGGCTGCTAAACCGACAAACTCAACCTCCATTTTGAAAACATTCTTTCCATATTTTTTAAGCCTACGATGTCTTATGTCTTTGATGTGCATCAAAGGGAATTTTCCCACCTTTTCTATTGTCTTTTATATTTGTATTTGGAATGTGTGGATGTGCACACACTTTGTTTGGGGAAAAGACACACATCCACACATAAATGGCACTTTAGACATTTGGAATGTTCCAAATGAATATATTTGATACACTGTATCATCTCTTCATTGATCAGTTGAATGATCACTTCGTTATAATGCTTTTGTCTCTGTAAAGTTTGTAATCAATTTGCCTCTCATGCCAAAGACAGTGATGTATAAATGGCATTATTTTTGAAATATTTACCTTTTAATGATGATCTATATTTCTCATGCCACAAAAAAACAAAAAAAAATCAATATTTTTTCTTAAATTTATGATGAACACATGATAATCAGACCTGCTCTGTGATTTTGCACAAATCAGTTTCTCAGACGGAGGAATGGAGACATTGGAAACGTGGAATGATATTCAGATAGAGGGACAGATGGTGAGATTCTCGAAGTGACAGTAATGGAGTTAATACATTTCTGTTTAATCATCTCATGATTAGTGTGTGTAGACAATAAGGCTTTTTTTCCCCCTACTTCTCAGTGCACATTCATTCAGAAAGACAATGGTCTGTTACCTGTAGTAAACTTTTTTTTCTGTTTTTCTATTACCTTCACAACACGGTTAACTCCATCATGTGTAACCTGTATCTGTTTTATTTTTTATGTTTATTTTATTTTCTAATGTTTGTGTTCAAGTTGGATATGCAGTTGAATATGCAGGGATCTGTTGGGATCTGTTGGTACACTGATTACGCTGATCAGCTAAAAATTGTTACATTAGGTACGAAAAGGAGAGGCATTTTAGCCAGATATTTCGGTGCCACGTCTTCAAGCCAGGCCTCATGGATCTGGTGTAATATCGTTTTTCTCCTGATCAGTTTCAATTTGTTAATGCTGTCCTAACCCCACCCCTGCTCATTTAAGCTTATCTGACATCCCTCTGAATAAATGAAGGATCTGTAATGTGCTTAGGTTTTTTGTTGTTTTCCATTTCCATTTATCTTTTCTCTAGAATATGATTGGGAAGCAACTGCTTAAACATATGTGTTTGTAGCTTTACATATTTGTTACATATGTGATTACATGATGCACACTTGCTTCATGCCTTGTGTTTCTAAGAGGCTGCAGACCCAAACCATACCTGGGAAGGATAATGCACTTACTAAAAAGGTACCATATTCAGAATAATCATATGCAATATTGCTTTTATTCAACAGTTCTATAAGCAAATTAAGAATTAATTAATATTAATCTGACAATTAGGCCAAATATATACACACATACAGTGAGGAAAATAAGTACTTGAACACCCTGCTATTTTACAAGTTCTCCCACTTAGAAATCATGGAGGGGTCTGAAATTGTCATCGTAGGTGCATGTCCACTGTGAGAGACATAATCTAAAAAGAAAATCGAGAAATCACAATGTATGATTTTTGTAACTATTTATTTGTATTATACAGCTGCAAATAAGTATTTGAACACCTGAGAAAGTCAATGTTAATATTTGGAACAGTAGTCTTTGTTTGCAATTACAGAGGTCAAATGTTTCCTGTAGTTTTTCACCAATTTTGCACACACTGCAGGAGGAATTTTAGCCCACTTCTCCACACAGATCTTCTCTAGATCAGTCAGGTTTCTGGCCTGTCACTTAGAAACACGGACTTTGAGCTCCCTCCAAAGATTCTCTATTGGGTTTAGGTCTGGAGACTGGCTAGGCCATGCCAGAACCTTGATATGCTTCTTACAGAGCCACTCCTTGGTTATCCTGGCTGTGTGCTTCAGGTCATTGTCATGTTGGAAGACCCAGCCTCGATCCATCTTCAATGCTCTAACTAAGGGAAGGAGGTTGTTCCCCAAAATCTCGCTATACATGGCCCCAGTCATCCTCTCCTTAATACAGTGCAGTCGCCCTGTCCCATGTGCAAAAAAACACCCCCAAAGCATGATGCTACCACCCCCATGCTTCACAGTAGGGATGGTGTTCTTGGTCCCAGCTCTTTTTAGGTCATTGACCAGCTCCTCCCGTGTATTTCTGGGCTGATTTCTCACCTTTCTTAGGATCATTGGACCCCACAAGGTGAGATCTTGCATGGAGCCCCAGTCCGAGGGATATTTACAGTCTTGTTTAGCTTTTTCCATTTTCTAATGATTGCTCCAACAGTGGACCTTTTTTCACCAAGCTGCTTGGCAATTTCCCCGTAGCCCTTTCCAGGCTTGTGGAGGTGTTCAATTTTGTCTCTAGTGTCTTTGGACAGCTCTTTGGTCTTGGCCATGTTAGTAGTTGGATTCTTACTGATTGTATGGTGTGGACAGGTGTCTTTATGCAGCTAACGACCTCAAACAGGTGCATCTAATTTAGGATAATAAATGTAGTGGAGGTGGACATTTTAAAGGCAGACTAACAGGTCTTTGAGGGTCAGAATTCTGGCTGATAGACAGGTGTTCAAATACTTATTTGCAGCTGTATTATACAAATAAATAATTTAAAAAATCATATATTGTGATTTCTGGGGTATTTTTTAGATTATGTCTCTGTGACATCTATGTGACATGCAACTACGATGACAATTTCAGACCCCCTCCATGATTTCTAAGTGGGAGAACTTGCAAAATAGCAGGGTGTTCAAATACTTATTTTTCTCACTGTATATTTATATTTATATATAATTATTATATATTGCTCTGCTAGTCAATATTTATCATGTAACTTTAGAATTACAGTCAAGTCAAAAAGCTTTTATTGTCATTTCTAACATATATAGTTGACACACTACAACCCTGGTGCTTCATTAGACAACATAAAGCTACATAAAAGAAAACACAGAGCTAAGGACTAGTAAGTGTCCTCGCCACATAAAGTGCATCGTGTGCAACCTGGTGCAAACAGTGCAAGACACAAAAATACCACCGCCAGTATACCTACTGTATAATATACAGTGTAGTGTGCAGAGAGAACTGAGTACAGGAGTGTACCTTGTAACAGAATGTAAATAAAAGGGTTTGTGCAAAACAGTGACATATTACATGGCAAACACAAGGGAGCAGAGTGATACACACCATGAACAGTTCCAGATTAAATGAGGTTACAGTATGTACTATAGAAGGCAATATGTACTATACATCGTCTACCCACATCAAAATGTTTTAAATACAGTATGTCACTAAAGTGAGAATACCCCTTACATTTTAGCCACCATTTTAGTAAATCATTTTCATGGAACCAAACTATAGAAATTCAACTTGTATATATTTTAGAGTAGTCAATGTGTAGCTTGTAAAGCAGTACAGATTTACTGTCCTCTGAAAAATTCTCAACATACAGCCATTATTGTTAAAATAGCAAAACAACAGTGAATACATCCTAAGTGAAAATGTCAAAACTGTGTCCAAAGTGTCAATATTTTGTGTGAGCACTATTGTTATCTCGCTTGAGGATCCCCCACATGTGCTCTCAAGGGGTAAGGTCTGGAGAGACAACCCTGGCCATTTAATCACCTTCAGCAAAGCAGTTGCCATCTTGCCGGTGTGTTAAGGGTTGTTTTCATGTTTAAAAATTGCTGTTCGGCCCAGTTTCTGAAGGGAGGGCATCATTTTCTGCTTTAAAATGACACAGTACATGTTGGAATCCATGTTTCCCCTTAATTATTCACAGCCCCCAAGTACAAGCAGCACTCATGCAGCCCGAGACCATGATGCTACCACCACCATGCTTTACTGTAGGCAAGACACAAATCTTTTGGTATTCCTCACCACACATGCTGGACACCATCTAAACCAAACGAGTAAATTATAAATTATAATTCATGTGCAAATATAACCCAAACGACCAGCAAAGGCAGAATGTTATACAGTATGTTGCTTTAGATTTAATTTCAGGTGCAGTTCTGTCCTCCGGCCGCGCGGTGTCCCTCTATCAAAACAATAGCTTGTGAACAAAACGCGCGCATGTGCACTGTTCTCATCACTCTTCGGTGTAGCGGTGTTACTTGTTTGTTTTCGGTACTATCCTCTTATAAAAGGGTGGATATGGATTTGGAAAGCGGCACGTATGAGCCCGGGTTCGTGGGGATCAGGTTCTGTCAGGAATGGTGAGTTAGATTTTGATTATTATGATTGAGTGCGTTAGATTAAAGACAGAAGAGTGTATAAACTGATCCTCATCAGGGGTCAGGGTTTCGTCACAGGACTAACTGAGAGGAGATTTCACACACTGAGCTTTATTAATAAACACAAACACACCTGATCTTTTAGGAACCTCTAGAAGACCCAATCTCACACCAATGATCTGCTCTAAATAGAGATAAGAGACGTGTAGGCAGAAATGAGGCATTGTTTCAACTGTTCTATACAATAATAAAACTAATGTCATGAAATGCGAGACAGCGCTTTTTCTCCATGATCTGTAATAATGTTATAAATGCATTTTTCTCTACTGTTTTATTTTCAAAAATAATTCGCGGTAAAGCACAATAAAGCGCCTCACCTCGGATTGCGCAATCCCCAATCCCATTCACACTGACCTGAGCCGGGAATCGTCTTCTGTCGGCTTCTCCCATTAGGGGGCGCCACAGCGGATCATCCTTCTCCAAACCCCCATGTCCTCTACATCTGCCTCTTTCACCCCCAACTACCTGCATGTCTTCCCTCACCACATCCATAAACCTCCTCCTTGGTCTTCCTCTTTTCCTCCCTCCTGAGCCGGGAATAATGTGACTTTGTGCAAATATCACCAAAATACTTAGCATTTGTGGATGAAGAACACAAACCATATACTTGAGTTAAAGTAGAGATACAGTACGTAAAATATGACTCCAGTAAAAGTAAGAGTGCTCCCTTTATATCTTTCACTTGAGCAAAAGTATTTGCGTTAAAATGTACTTAAGTATCCAAAGTACCATGATTTATGATGGCTGTATTCTTCCTATTATCATTTTTTTTGTCACAAGACTCTGCTTAATCAACTCAGTTTATGTGAAAAGACTCTGTGACTCTCAGCACACCAGTCTATTAATAGGATAATATTAATGAGTCAAACACTAATTGATATCTATTAAAATTATCATGAGCCCACCATCTTTTTTTTTTTACTACTTAATCACACCAATAATTCCACAGGTGTTAAGTTAGTGTTAGGAGTTTCTTCCATTATTTATTACCCTCAAAAGTTCTGCTTTAGGTTGACCTGCATGTTTGTGATGAGCGTCAGTCAAAACAGGTTTGAAACAGAGAGCGCGTTTTCTACCCTGATTGAGCGCTTGATATGTTTTTATCCACTTAAATAAAAAGGAACGACTAATTTTAGCAAAAATGTAGTTGAAAAAAAATTCAAACTCCCTGAATAGAAATACTTCAGTAAAGTAATAACAGTAACAACATTTTGTTTGCTTTGTTACAGTCCACTACTGTATACTGGTCATCGCCTTCCTATAGTATATGTCACTTATTTTGCATATCTTCATAAAAGATAAAAGGCTTGTTGCTGTAAAAAACTGCAATTAAAAAAAGGAGCATGAGAAGCAGCTATTACCAAAGTCACATGACCACATGTGTGAGAGCCCGAGTACTAATGACTGTCCCATTCCTAAAATTCTACAGTTAGTGAAATGTTGGCAAATGGCCTACAAACATTTGCACCTCGCGTTACAACACGTCTTAATTTAACTCAGCTTTCCTTTATTTTAAATGACACTGCACCAAAAAGGGAAAATACTCAAATTAACCCCCAAATGTTAGATTTCGAAGTGAAAGGGCAGTGATAAGTAATGGCAGACCCACGCTAGAACCACTAGACTGTTTTAAACTTTTTCCAGAATGATAGGCGTGTGGTTTTCATTTATGAATAAAGGTTGCAGTGTATATTTGAATCCAAAATATACTGCCAACCGGAGCCATTCAAAGTATTAAAATATTAACGGGCAGATAAAAGAATGTGTTATTAAATAGGGAAAATAACACTGAATAATCAAACCAAGTTATTGAGAATTTAATCCTTTAATCTCTTTTGGGGTTTAAGTGTAAATCTGGCTCTGTGTGTCTAGTGCCTCACCTGCACGTGATCTCACTGCATGTCACTGATGCAGAAAGATGTGAAGGGAAATACTTTACGAAGCTGCTTTATAGCTCCTACACTATTCATCTCCATCCATATGTCCTTTTTGGCCAAATCTTTGTAGACATCTGACCATCACACTTGCATGTCTTCACTGAAAGCACCTAATTGGATGCGATGTGTTGTATGTTTCAGCATTTCAAATTCATTTTACTAGAACTAAAACACAAAAGTGCTCCAGTTTTCTGTTGAAAACGGTTTTGAATCATGAACATTTGTTAAATGAAATCAATATGAATTATATGAACAAATATTGGAGGAAAATAAGACATGCATTTAAACAGGAAAAAAAAGTAGCACTAAAACTTAGCTCTAAATAAATAAACCCAGTTACAGTTACTCTCATACTGTATAACGCAACCCGGAAAAACTATCAGTATGTATTTTTGCCAATTTCTTCCCAGCAACAAATATCGGTTCCAACCTCTACATAAAAGTACATTAATGTAATGGTACTGTATCAATAACCATGTTTCTAAAAATGTTGATTATGTTCATCAGTTTTGCCAGCTAGTTGTTGAACTGTTTATTCATAAACATGACTGTTGTCGATGTGTGTGTTTACAGTAACAACATGCTGTATCCAAAAGAGGACAAAGAGAACCGCATTCTCCTCTACGCTGTGAGTCACTACAACACAACCCTGTCTGTCTATATATCAGTAATCACTCCTGTTCAGGCCTAATCATTTGTGTGTGCGTGTACAGTGCAGGAATTGTGATTATCAGCAGGAAGCCGATAACAGTTGCATCTACGTGAACAAAATCACACACGAAGTCGAGTGAGTACAGACGCAACCTCATGGCTGTCATTTATCATGGCCATATTTTTAATAAGCGTGCAGTTGGATTAGGAAAATGATGTAATACAAGATGCAGATGTGAGTTTGCTGCTGCAAATGAACATCTAATCACGATGTGCAATTACCATAATATATTTATATATAATTATTATCTATATATAATTACCCTGGGTATTGTGTTCTGGTGTTGACTGCATGTTGTGTTTTTACAGTGAGCTCACACAGATAATCGCTGATGTATCTCAAGATCCAACACTGCCTCGTACTGAAGATCATCCATGCCCGAAGTACACAACACAAGCACACACAACAATTAGTACACGTAGCATTATTAGTGTAGACAGTTTATATATATTTATTACACATTTATTCATGACGTCCTTTCTTTACTCGGATACACAAAAAAAACTCGCCAAGTGTCAAATCAGGCACCAAAACCCACCATGGTGCACAAATCTGCCAAACATAGCAAAAGCTCAGTTTGGTGTCCTGATGGGTGTTAGGTAAAAACACCACAATTACTTGAAACCATTTACAAGAGTATTTTTTTTACGAGCTGCCCTGTCATCCGAAAATGTAAACAGTAACGTGAATCTTGTCCGTCTGAGCAGCTTTGCTCAATGCATAGAAAGAGAAGTAATAAGAACCTGTGATTTATCTTTTTTTCCATGTAAATATATATTTTTTTCTGCCGTCTTTAAAACATGTCGATGTCGTTCTGGTATGGTATCACTAAAAAACATACATTTGCATAAAGCATCCATATTTGTCCATGCCCAGGTTGATTAGAGTATTTAAAACTTTAAAAGTATGAATTCAAGGTCCATTTAGAACAAAATGCGATTAAATTTCACAAAGTTACCTCATGACAATCATGCGATTAATCGGCATTAAATATTTGAATGAATTGACACCCCTAAGATAGACAGAGACAGAAAGATATATTTTTTTTAATATCTGAGTAAAGAAAGGACGTAATGAATAAATGTGTTTTGTTGAAGGTTTGAATTTTGCCTCTTCTATATTTAATATTAATATTTTTTATAAAAATGGTCAAACAGAAATGTGCACTGCATTAATCGCATTAATCGCATTAAAATTCATTTGTTAACACGCAGATTTTGACAGCCCTTATTTTGACAGATCGGATAATCGGCTGTTTTGCTTATTATAATTATATACAACACTAATTCAGGGTAATTGTGTATCAAAGTGTACTTTAAAAAAAAGCAATAGCTACATAACTTTACACATCTTTCATTTTGACAGTAAGTGTACAGTAGCTGCATTTTGAGGGGAGCATGGGGGATTTCTAGATATTCACTCATGCTGGGTTGTTTATTTCTGTAAAAAAAAAAAAAAAAAAGCATTAGAGTATGCAACGTGTAAATCATCATCATTTGTATGGCCTTTAATAATAATTGCAGATGGCAAGTTGACAACGATGCTCAAAAAAAAGACATTGTGTGTTCAGTTGTGAAAACTGAAATTTGGTGTAATAATGAAATGATGTATGCATAAGTTAAAATGTAGTAAAGTCGCAGTAATTCACGTTCAAAAAGACGGCTGTAGAAGACAAATGCTATAAAATGAGAATGGAACAGAGAAATGCAGCAAGCTAACAGGCTTAATTAAAGAAAAATATAAATATGCATTGGTGTACAAGTGCAAAATCATTCGCTGAAAACCGCATCAGTGACTAATAAATATAATTGTTTACTGCTGCTATTTGCTGCATTTAGATTTAGTGTTTGTTCACACCGGTTTAACTGAATCCATCACTGTGTCGTGTGTTTTTAATGCGCTGTTATTTTACCGTCACGCTAAACCGAAACTTGAGAAGCCCAACTAATTGGTAATGGCATTTATTGACAACGAATTTCATTGCCGATTATTATATAGTTGTTGCAGCCCTAATATACATATATAACAAACACACACACACACACACACACACACACACACACACACACACACATATGAGAGTTTTACTAGCCATTGTTTTATACTCTTTTCTTTTTTTCCCAGATGTGGCCACAAGGAGGCAGTATTCTTCCAGTCACACAGCATGAAGGCTGAGGTACACATTTATAAAGCATCATGGATATAGTAGTTTAACAAAATGTATACAATTACACAACCGTTACGAGACACAGGCAGGATGTGTAGAACAGATATTTTAGGTCACAACCAGAGAGAATAAATGATGTGTGGGGAACAGCTATTATTGTACAAACAAACAAAATGCCTTATCTTGACGTTGAGCTAAAAGTGTGTGTTTGTGTGTTATAGGATGCTATGAGGCTGTACTATGTGTGTACTGCTCCACACTGTGGACACCGGTGGACAGAGTGAGGGAGAGGTGGAGAGATAAACTCACTCACTTCATCACTGGGGCTAATAAGAGACATCTTTTTCGGTGTGTTGTCTGTTAACTGGGCTAAATCTGTGTGTGTTTGTGTGTTCAGAGGACGTGTGTGTCTGTAAAATTGGATGCTTATAGTGAATTTCTTATTAAATATTTTTTAGAAATGTTGTGGTTTTTGATTTGTATGTGAAAGTCATGTACTAAAAAAAACATCGAAATAAATTACATTTTTAAAGATTTTTTTAAAGAGCATTACGTTAATGTAGAATCCTCTCCAGAAGTTTTGGAAAGGAAATGCAAATACTTTCATTTTTGTTATACATTCAAACATTTCTTTCCTGATATTTACATCTACATGTGGAACGTAAACCACCGAACCAACTGTAGAAGACCAAACAATTTTGTTCCTTTTTTGTGTGTGAATCTTTTCCAGGCTTGTACCACAATTTTTTCAGTTGTTGCTTGTTGTGTGTGTGTTTCCTTCTTTCAGTCTTCGTTTAAAGGAGTTGGTAAATCAGTTGTCCAGTGTTAAACCTTTGTTTCTCACCCATAATAAAGTGCTCTATTATATGCTATTATATGATGAAGATCCTGGCTATTCGACTGGATTGGTTGCATTTATTTGTAAATTAGCAGACAGAATGTTTCTGTAAACTTCTGAATTCATTCTGCTGCTGCTACTATGAGGTAAATGATCAATAAAGAATCGTGAGAGTTCTAGAAGAATTCATGCAACCCCAAGCAGTGACACTCCTTTTAAAGTAGTGTATGTTTTGGCTCATGAGCAGATTTTTATTTATTTTTTCTCCACACTGGCATTTTTATCATTTTGTAGGTTAATCCTGGGCAACTAGAAATACCTGTAAGTCACATGCTCAGTTACAAAATGGGTGGGTTCAAACACAGTATCCTGTTCAAGCTGTCCTCTTGATCTGGAATCTAATCTGTAAATGAGATCTAAAATTCTGGTTTATTGCCTAATTCATCTCCAAAGTACAGTAAAAACAAATAAATTTGCCTTCTTCAATTACATTGAGGTACTTCCTTACTGCACACATCTGTTTATATAGTAAGGCTGAAAAATTAAGTTTTTCAAATATTTATTTAGAAAAATGTGTACGATATAACTGGCATTAGGACACAAAAAATGATTAACATCAACGGTAATAATCAATGATAAGAAATATTTATAATGCACTTTTAAAACAATTCACAATTAATCATTGGTAGGGTAATGCTGACCCCTTGCTTCATGCATTCACAAAATGAAAACTCGTGTTTAGGATAATAGAAAAAATGAAACTATGAAAATCTTTGTAGATAAACATTTTTTTAAAAAAGCACAAATACATTGACTTGAATCTAGACCTAAAGTTTTAACTGCTCAAATTGATTCAAGTCTTATGGTGGGTCCCTAGTTGTTGTGTAATTCATATATTTTTTGCTGAATAATCTTGGGGATACTTAGATTTGCCTTATGGGGGGTCCCGGATCCCCCCAGCCCTCCTTAAATTTAAGCACCGAGTTCAAATAAGCTGTGGCTAAAGGTACACATCTGATTGTCATTCGTGGATTTTCCCAAAACTTACCACAAAGTAGAAAGAGTACAGTTGTCTCGGATGTCTTTGTATGTTGTGGCATTACAATTTCCCTTTACTGGGGAACAAATATGTTCCAGCATGACCGTACACCTGACCACAAAGCGATGCTTATGCAGACATGATTTGCACATGTAGAAATGTAGGAGATGTCTGCACAGAGATCTTTTGGTTAAATTTTGGAAACTTTCTGTTGTGTTCTTTGGTCTGAATCTTCTCACCCCTGGCTGTTTTCTCTCTGTTCCTCATTTTTTCATTCTGCAGCATCTCCTGTGTTTACCTGTCCAGGGGTCTCATTCAAAAACGTGGAATACGCCACTTTCTGACTTTTAGAAATGAAACCCCAGGGCGGTCCAGTGTTTAGTGGAAGGTGCGTCAGTAATAACGGTCCGTGGAGAAACACATTGATCTGTGCGTAGTTAAAGTTAAATGTACTGATGTACATCTGTGAGTACATGATGTTAAACATGCTAAATGTACACCTAGTCTGATGAATTTAGCAACTACTGGAGGACATACACAATTATCACAGCAACCACTGTTTCCTTATCAGTTTTAATTCATTATTTCTGCTCTCAGTCCTGTGAGGGAAAAATAAATCTCCTTTAGTTTGACATTAGGTGAGTCTGAAATGGAGGCAGTTATGTTGCCCTATGAAGTCAATGTTAAATATAGAATTTGTGTATCACAAAAATGAATGTGTTTAACTCCAAAGGCTTGTGGACACCTGACCATAACGATAACTTTTTTTTTAGAGAATTTGTTAATTAAAATTACAGTGCAGGAATATTACAATTCTAACAGAAGGTGTTCAGAACCTGATGCACTTATTCACCTTATGGTTCCTATAAAAACTCATACGTGATCTTGTACAGCACACCCTCCATATAATCAAAGACTCATAGGATAGAAATTTATTTTTATAAAACAAAGAGAAATTTGGAACAGTTAATAATCACTAATCTGATTAAATCTGGGAGAAGCAGCGAATTCTATTTATGTAATATCAGTTAAGTTTATGTCAGCGCTTTGTAAAATTAGAACATTAAGTTCTTGTTTCCAAAGAATGGTTTCGACTATAAATAACATCAAAAACTTTCAGCTGTTAACAATACAAACCAACCTCAAATGGTTTCTATTTGGTAGTTTGTGCACATGATTCAGTCATTAATATGATACCAAAGAAACATTTGTAGAAAATTATAGAGACACTTAACTGGTGTCCATTACATACCACCATGCAATTTACAAACCCTGCAGTATCTATGTACAATAAGGACCCCTCATAAGAACATTTTTAGTGTTTAGATTTCAAATGGTTTTCCAGTTGGTTTGTGGTACATAAACACACCATGTAATGGAAACCATTTAGTAATGTGTTAATTGGATAAATGCTGATATGGTGGTAATTGTAGTGGAAACCATTAGAATTTGTTGGGGGTGGGCTTTCAGTAGATTTGCCAAAGATTGGGGTTTTTATTCACTTTGCACACATATTTACAGAAACAAACAGGTTTTATGTCTCCTCAACACACTGCATGTCTTCACACCGGCAATTCCTGCCTGCGTCCAAGTCATGAAATTCATGTGCAAATCTGCTGATGTGTGTGTGTGTGTGTGTGTGTGTGTGTGTGTGTGTGATGTTGCTGACTCATGCGGAAATTCCACGAGGAAATACTAATGCAAACAAACAAAACTTGATTTACCATGCGCGGCGGGGTTGGGGTTTAATATCGTTCTCGTTATTGGACGGACACACAACCACAGAGAGAGAGAGAGAGAGAGAGAGAGAGAGAGAGAGAGAGAGAGAGAGAGAGAGAGAGACATGACAGGAGTAGACGAACCCAGTACAGGTGAGAGTGTGGATTTTTGGAGTATGTAAATTCTGTGTGTGTGTGTGTGCGTGCGCGCGCGCGCGTGCGCGTGTGCGCATGTGGTGACTTTTTTCTTTGTCTTTTTATCAGAATTCTTCTACTTTAGTTGGTATATTGTGTGTGTCGCTGTTGCTAAGAAACAACAGAGGATTTGCAGCGTGTGAGTTTTGCCACAGTTTTACGTCAGCAGGATTTTTGGCTCGCTTTCAGGAAGTGTAGTCAGACTTTAAGAGTGTAATCTGGTTTTAATAGATTTTTGCCTTAAAAATAAGCTAATGCTAAAAGTTAATGTGGTAACTAATAATAAATATCTAAAGATCATGGCAATGTATGTCGTTATTTTGCATACATTTATGTAACTTTTTGTAAAAATTGATTAACAAAAAACTGCAACTGCATTTACTGCAGAACAGTAAATTGGAGGCTCTGGTTTGAACACTGAGCTCATTAGTGGATGATGCTAACGTCTAATGTACAAGAACAAGTTTTATTAAACGTGTTTACATTAACTGTACTTAGCAGACGCCCTTATCAGGAGCAACTTAAAATTATCTTATACAACTAAAACAACTGAACAGTCAAGGGCTACAGGTGTTGCTCAAGTGCCCAGTGGTGCCCAGTGGTGCCTAGTAGTGGGATTTGAACTCACAACCTTCTGTTTAGAAGTCCAACATCTTAACCACTGAGATACCCATTCCCTGTGTATGTTCAGGGCTTTGGGTTACTGCACCATTTACAAATCATTACTGTTCATTATTTTATATAATAGTTTTTCTTTCCGGTTATCTGAGTGTGCTGTAATGTATTTCCAGTAGTAAAAAACCATCCAAACAGGAAGTGGATATACTTGAGTTTTTATAGATGTTAAAAACATCTAAGCCTATAAATAATGTCATCTTGGATCTAATTGCATTACCAAGGCGTTCCTGGTAAGAAAAACTTTTGATAAAGCTCTATAGAGTAGAGTAGTGAGTGATGAATTGTTATTGAAAGCTTTCATACCAAGGGCCAAACAACTCAATTTCTTGAGTTAATTCATTAATAATAAATGCAAATAGTTTCTTTCATTAACTTCATTTTTTTGATCTGTTTAGAGATAATTTAATATAATTCATTTATTTATTCATATACATTTGCTGGCATGAGTATGTGGCTGTTGTTGAGCCGTCTCTATCGTGTGCAGTGATGGTGATGCCCCGCAGGGCCTGGAAGGCAATGGATGTTCAGGTCAGAGAACGACTGCATCAACCTGCTGATGAGGTTATTATCCATCACACGGCACTGTGGAGCTGCTGGAATGAGACCCAGAGCATCGGGCAGCTAATACACATTCAGCAAATGCACATCCACGAGCGCAGCTTCACAGACATCGGCTACAAGTCAGTGATTGTTATAGTAAACCTTCCTGTAATGTATACAATTTGAAAGTACTTACATTTTACTTTTATTTGTTTGTTACTTTTCTCTGTAAATGCACTGTATGGACAAAACACCTGACAATAAGATTTGTGTGTTTATTTTTACGAACATCCCATTCCATATTTATTTACCATTCACTGTTATAAAAGCCTTAACTTTTCTAGGAAGATGTCCCACTAGATTTTGGAGTGTGGTTGTGGAGATTTGTGCTCATTCAGCTACAAGGGTGTTAGTAAACTCAGCTACTGATACAGGGTGAGGAGGCATTGGGTGCAGCCTGCATTAAAATTCATCCCGAAGGTGTTCAGTGGGGTTGAGGTCTGAGTTCGGTAGCCGGCAATTTCATTGAGCTGGCTTTGTGCACAGGGATATTGTCATGCTGGAACAGATTTGGGTCTCTTAGTTCAAGTTAAGGGAAAATGAAAGATACCACATCCAAAGACATCCTATAAAATTGCCTGCCTCCAACTCTGTAGTTGTAGTTTATAGAACCACACATGTCTGGTAAAGACAGGAGTTCCAATATTTTTGTTCATACAGTGTATTTGTACAATGTAGTTGTTCCAATCATTACAACTTAAAAGTCAAGATTTTAAGTTAACTGTTAATTTGGCACGTTCAGCTTTTTGGTGGACCAGGCTGGTGTGTTGTATGAAGGTCGTGGCTGGGGCGTCGTTGGAGCGCATGCAAAAACACATAACCACAATTCTGTAGGTGTTGCTTTTATGGGAAACTTTAATGGTAAGAGCACAAACCTGATGCAATTAAACATTCACCCTCACATGTTTAATCTTGTTTTAGCATTCAGTTGTAATTATTTAATCTTCTCCTCTCAGATGAATCACCGAGCTTGAAGGCTCTGTCAGCTGTACATGCTTTAATCCAACACGGAGTGGCCAGTGGATATTTACAGCCCAATGTTGAGATTTTGGGACATAGAGACGTTGCAGACACGCAGTGTCCAGGGGAGAAGCTGTATACTTCACTACACATACTCAAGACACCAACTGACCAGACATTATGAAGGTTTTATTGTCTAAACCTTGTGGTTTAATGGCATCTCTCTTGTGATTTCGGGACTCTTGTGTCCTGCACATACTGTACTTTTTATATTTATTAAAATCCTTGCGTAAATTCCATTTGATTATTACGTCATCATTCATTCTGTAAAGTTTATCGTAACCTGCTTTGTGTATATCAGATCCAACTAAAATAAATTCCATGTACATAAAAGGTGATTCTGATTTTTTTTTAACTTTCCTTATATACTATTGAAAACATTCTCACAACACGGAAACACAGGATATGGGAAAGTAGTACAAGTACTCAATAACTCTGAAATTCAAACATTCCTTCACTCAAGTTCTTTTTGAAATAATCTTTAATGAAAATTGCAGAATCAGAATTGTGTTTCCTAACACCTTAACATGTTCATATGCGTTGGTAATTTTAGCCCGGTGAAACACACAAGTTTCCTTTAGAGGTGCCATTATTGCAGATGGTGTCAAAACCTGTGTACTCTAAGAATGTGGCCGAGCTGCTGGATTGGTTCGAAACATCCACATTCTTTGTCTTGGTGATGAAGCCTTCATTCTATAAGCATCAACGATTTCTGCAAACATTACAAACGTAAAGTGACCGAATCAGTGGCTGGAAAGGTGATGTGGCTGGTGGTTCAGGCTGCACATCACTGCCGTAACTGTCGAGTGTTACACGGGTGTGCTGGAGCACAGAGGGTTAAGGGCCTTGCCTTCGCTTTAAACTCCGACCTTCCGATCAGTAACCTAGTGCCCTAAATACTGAGCTACCACATCCTCAAATGTAACTACAGGCTTAAGTGTTCCTTGGAAAGATGCACAGGACACATTCATACATGAGGAATAGTCAGGACCACAACAGATTGTCTAAATTAATGAAAGTTATATAAAACTTAACTTTTCAAATTAAAAGGGTTGTCCTTTTTTGCTTTAGTCACACACACAGTGCTAAAACACTGAAATAAATGCCTTATGGATGACACTAAATAATACAATTCATATACAGTCACTGAATACATAATTTCACTGAACTAGAACTGCATTAAATATGCAGATTACATAGTCATGTTTTCTGTTTGTTTGTTTGTTCATTTGTTTCTTGTTTGTTTCTTTATATCATGAGATCGTAAATAAGTATATATAAATATAATTTTAATATAATAATTGATATAGGGCAGCATTTCCGTCTATCATGGTTGATTTTTAGCTCTTCCAAGTAGGAAGCATTGAGCACCTCTGCTCTATAAATACAAAGATTAGAACTGCTTTTTTGGTGTACGCTTCATTATTAATGTGATTTGACATTAATTTTATAAGTAGTTGATCTGATAGAATCAACTGTTTATTTATTGGTCAAAGAAAAAGCTTATCTTGTTTAAGAAATAATACATTGAGATTTATAACAAATCAATCTTAGAATATATGTTAAAATTTAAATTTTGTATATTATCCCCGTACTGATTTATTAAAACAACACTGATTTTAGGTTTACTTTTTAAATAAATATTTTTTTTTTTAAAAAGCTCCCAAATGCAGTGGAAAGAAGCTTGACCCGGAAATAGTTTTGATTGAGGCGGTTTAGTGCCGGAAGTGGTGCCATTACCTACGACGTTCAGTCAGCGTGTTAGCAGCTCTGCTACCTGCTTCATCTCTCAGAGTTATAACAGAATTAAACAAAATGTAAGTTTATTTTTCTGTTTCCTACATTTCACGAGCGACTAGAATTATTATTAATATGAGATTTTGTTATAAGTAAAGCGGTGTTGAACACACGAAGGCTCCAGTAGCTGTGCACTCTGTCTATAGCAACACCGCTAGTTTTGTATTGTTAAATGTTTGGGTTTTGCTAATCAGACCATTTTTACTTTTTATATTGTATGCATATTTTTTTGTAATACCGTTGTTTTACAAAGTTTGTCGGCTTTTATCATAAGTCATTAAACAATTCATTCATTCATTCAATGCAAGAACTTTGGCGCTTAAATAGCAATAAGTAGTGTGTGTGTGTGTGTGTGTGTGTGTGTGTGTGTCTCTGTCTGTCTGTCTGTCTGTCTGTCTCTCTGTCTCTCTCTCTCTCTCTCTCTCTGTGTCCCGTCCGTCCGTCCATCCATTAATCTAGAAAGCTATATTTTTGATTACTATAGTACTCATGTAATTTGCCTTCTGTAGTAGAGACTCAGCAGTTCCAGTAGACTTCTGCATGAGAAGCCTAACCGAAATCATCTTTCATATCTGAGCCTTGTAATATTTAATCCTATAAACTAAGGCTGACTTTGAGCCCTGATGAGTTTGTGTGTTTGGTTCTTGTGGTGTAGGAGTCTTTTGAACAAGCCGAAGTCAGAGATGACTCCTGAGGAGTTGCAGAAGCGGGAGGAGGAAGAGTTTAACACCGGCCCTCTGTCGGTCCTCACACAGTCCGTCAAGAACAACACGCAGGTGCTCATCAACTGCCGCAACAACAAGAAGCTGCTGGGTCGAGTCAAAGCCTTCGACAGGTGATATTTGATTCTGCTTTGACACCGACTGCCCTCACTGCCAGTGTGTGTGTCTGAGGGGGATGTTATTTTATGTTTTCATGTTTATTATGAGTGTTTTTTAGTTACTCTTTCAGATATTGTGTAGCTGGAAATCAACTGGTTTCCATATTTTTATGATCCAATCACTCCCTCAATACTGTTGATGTGTATTTAAATTCTTTACATTTCTTCTGTATTTAATTCCTATCTACTGTTTATTTAGCCATCAAGTGCAAATTGTCTGTCATGTTTTCAATTTTCAAGTAGGTATTTGACTAGAAACAAGTCATATCAATCGGGTATATACACAGGAGGAGATGGAGGCAAAACCCCTTATTCATTCATCAGCATTGGAAAAACTACAGCCTACATGTCTGCGTTTCATAAATCTTGCTGCGTCTATTAAAAAAAAGGCAATTTAAAAAAAGTCCAAATTCACTGTCAGGGCAATAATGTATATACATTTCATTTGACATGAGCTGTGAGGAACATGTCTTGTTTTTTGATAGAGGGTTGCAGGGACAGTTGTAAACTTATAGCAGGGTTTCATCTAAATAAAGCTTGTAAGAGAGATTGATTCTGCTAGTGGATTAGTATTGTTAATAGGCTTGTCAATAGATTGCAGGCTAAGCTAATACAATTCCTAGCACCCAGCAAACCAAAACAATAACTAACAGGTGAAAAATTACAAAAAACTTCATGGGTGGCGTATTAGTCGCTGGTGTAAATTGTTCTGTCTCCTCTATTTCAGTGCTTTTTAAATGTAGTCCTATGACCAAATGTCAAAAATCAGGCATAATTTCAGCTTACGTTAAAAGAAATTATTGCCCTTACTGGGGATTTGGACAATTTTGGATCTATTGTTATTTTTTTAATAGACTTGTAATGATTTATGAAGAGCGTCACTTATGTGTAGTCTGTCATTTTCCCCATGTTGCTGAAGGAATGAATGGTTTTGACCGCCACCTCATCCTGTTTATACCCCTGTGATAATACTAAAGAAATACCTGCTACGTTTGAAGATGAGCAACCGACTGTAACAGCTTTTTCCAAGCGCACCAATGCATGGCAATATCTGATGGATGAGAGGCACTTCAAGGCTGGTTGGACATCTTCAGCTGAACGATCAACATCGTAAATGATTAAAGATGAAAAGAGTAGACGAATGGCATTAGTGCAAAAAGGGCAAAGTTTGAAATGAGTGGATAAATAATTAGTGCTTTTTACTGAAAAGAACAGACAGGCTTATTAAAATAAAGATTTACAAGCTGCCATGTGCATAAGTGTGCCCATGGTGAATTCTTAATATAGAATTGATGATACTGCCCTTGTCTATTACTTAGTCTACCTGTCAATCATTTTGTGTATTAAACTCTATCTGAGCCAGATGCTGCATCTGTTTGTGTGATGACTGAGTGCAGCTCAATTATGTACTTTTTGTTTATCTCACTGTGTGTGCACCTGTGTGTGTTTAGACACTGTAACATGGTCCTGGAGAACGTAAAGGAGATGTGGACTGAGGTACCCAAGAGCGGAAAAGGAAAGAAGAAGTCCAAACCAGTGAATAAAGACCGTTACATCTCCAAGATGTTTCTGAGGGGTGACTCTGTCATCGTGGTGCTGAGAAATCCACTGATCACTGGCAAATAATTTGTTCTCTCACTCTGATGTGCGCATACACACACACACACACACACACACACACACACACTCTGCTGGCTTGCTCTCAGTGAGAGACTTGGTGTGTAACAATAGTACCGATTTTGTCACCGGGTTTTTTTTTTTCTTTTTCTGAATAAATGTTTTGTATTTACAGTCACTTGGTTGTTTTTTGTTCAGTCTGTTCTTATTGTCAGTAGTGTTTTTATATATAAATAATCAGTCGTGGAATCTTCAGAGAATTAAAAAAGTTTTATTTTTTTTTTTTTGCACATTTGTCGTACTTAAATGATTTAGATCATTAAGCAAATTCTAATATTACACAAGGATAACCTGAGTAAAACCAGAATCCAGTTTTTTAGAATGTCATTTATTAAAAGGAAAGGAGGGTCAAGTGAAGTTTATTTGTATAGCGCTTTTCACAACATACATTGTCTCAAAGCAGTTTTACAGAAATCAACAGTTAAGGTGAATGGTGTGCATTTATCACTGATGACCAGCCATGGCGACTGTGGAAGGAAAGATTCCCTTAGATGTAATAAGGAAGAAACCTTGAGAGGAACCAGACACAAAAGGGGAACCCATCCTCATTTGGGTGACATCAAGAGTTTGATCATAAATCTTTCAACAATACAGAACACTGGAAAGTGAGAACTGACATGAGCACTGGAGCATAAGATTATAAGTAAATGTTCTTTCTACAGTCTTTGGTATAAAAGTAGGAGCTACTGAGCTCAACATTTGTGATCATCACAGATCCAACATCAGCTTCTCCATGCCAGAGCCTTTAAACACTTCAGTAAGTCCAATGTTAAACTCCACACATGCAGTGGGATCAAATTGGCACTGGTACGTCTTTAGATGGTTCGGGATGTTTGCGAGTTTGGCATCGACTTCTTTAATGTCCACATTCTTCAAGAGGTGGGACGTGACTGGAGCTGGCCAAACCCTATGGTGTCTCGGGATGGGGAGATAAAGAGAAGCAGTGGAGAGGAATTAGCATAGCTGCTGTTCATAATATTAACAGCACAAGTTGATAATGTGCATGTGATCAGATGTTCTGGAGCACAAGGTTATGATGTTAATGGCATTATTGTATTGTATTATTGATTATAATGGCATTAGTGCAAAAAAGGCAGTTTGAAACGAGTGGATACATAATTAGTGCTTATTACTGAAAAGAACAGACAGGCTTATTAAAACAAAGATTTACAAGCTGCCATGTTTATTTATGTAAGTTATTTGGTGCATAAGTGTGCCCATTGTGAATTCTTAATATAGAATTGATGATACTGCCCTTGTCTATTACTTATTCTACCTGTCAATCATTTTGTGTATTAAACTCTATCTGAGCCAGATGCTGCATCTGTTTGTGCGTACACACACACACACACACACACTCTGCTGGCTTGCTCTCAGTGAGAGACTTGGTGTGTAACAATATATATATATATATATATATCAGTCGTGGAATCTTCAGAGAATTTAAAACTTTTTCTGGCACTCCAAGCTCTGTAATATAATTTTTTTTTAAGTGGAACGTCTAATTAAACCAATAGTAGTACTTCAGCTTTCAATTAAACATTTTTTTTTATACAATGTTGAACAATTAAACCATCTTTGTAATGCTGTTAGTATTTGACTTAATCTTGCTAGATTAATTACTAATTTACATGTACATTGCGGTAAAGAAGTATTTGCCCCTTTCCAGATTATTTTTTTTGCACATTTGTCATACTTAAATGATTTAGATCATTAAAAAAAATTCTAATATTACACAAGGATAACCTGAGTAAAAACAGAATCCAGTTTTTTAGAATGTCATTTATTAAAAGGAAAGTCAAGTTTATTTGTATAGCGCTTTTCACAACATACATTGTCTCAAAGCAGTTTTACAGAAATCAACAGTTAAGGTGAATGGTGTGTATTTATCACTGATGACCAGCCGTGGCAACTGTGTAAGGAAAAATTCCCCTTAGATGTAATGAAGAAGAAACCTTGAGAGGAACCAGACTCGAAAGGGGAACCCATCCTTATTTGGATGACATCAAGAGTTTGAACATAAATCTTTCAACAATACAGAACACTGGAGAGTGAGAACTGACATGAGCACTGGAGTATAAGATTATAAGTAAATGTTATTTCTACAGTCTTTGGTATAAAAGTAGGAGCTACTGAGCTCAACATTTGTGATCATCACAGATCCAACATCAGCTTCTCCATGCCAGAGCTTTTAAACACTTCAGGAAGTCCAATGTTAAACTCCACACATGCAGTGGGATCAAATTGGCACTGGTACGTCTTTAGATGGTTCATCTACTCCTTTAATGTCCATATTCTTCAAGAGGTGGGAGGTGACTGGAGCTGGCCAAACCTCAGGGTGTCTCGGGATGGGGAGAGAAAGAGAAGCAGTGGAGAGGAATTAGCGTAGCTGCTGTTCATAATATAAACAGCACAAGTTGATAATGTGCATGTGATCAGATGTACTGGAGCACAAGGTTATTATGTGATGTGTGTTATGTGTAGGCTTTGCTAAAAAGATATGTTTTTAATCTGCACTTAAACTGGGAGAGTGTGTCTGAGCCCCGAACACTGTCAGGAAGACTATTCCAGAGTTTAGGAGCTAAATGTAAAAATGCTCTACCACCTTTAGTGGACTTTGCTATTCTAGGAACTACTAGAAGCCCAGAGTTTTGAGATCTCAAAGCAGTCCAAACCTGCCTGGCTCTATGTTGAAAAATAATTTCCCCCTAAACCTGGGTTGTACCATCCTGCTATCAAGCGTTTGCAATAACTGGCAATGAGTCTTCCACAATGCTGTGGATACATTTTGGCCCACTTCTTTGCAGAATTTAATTCCGCCACATCGGAGGGTTTTCGAGCTTGTTTAAGCGTATCTCAATCGGTTTTAAGTCCTTTTTTATCTAGGCCACTCTAAAACGTTTTATTTTTCGAGCCATTCAGAAGTGGATTTGCTGGTGTGTTTCAGATCATTGTCCTACTGATAACTGAAGTGCACTTGAACATGAGGTTATGAACTGGACATCTTCCTTTAGGATTTTCTGGTAGAGTGTAGAAATAATGGTTCCTTCAATTATGGCATTGGTCCAGGTCCTGAAGCAGCAAAATAGGCCCAGACCATCACACTACCATGTTTGACTGTTGATATGGTGTTCTATTTATGAAATGTTGTTTTACAGCAGATGTAATTGGACAAAAAGTTAAGCTTTTGTCTCATCAGTCCACAGAATATTTGCCCAAAAGTCAAGTCAAGAGTCAATTGAAGAAGCTTTCATTGTCATTTCAACCATATATAGTTGATGCAGTACACAGTAAAATGAAACCACGTTCCTCCTGAACCCTGGTGCTACATACAACAACAATCACAGAAAACACAGGGCTAAGGACTAGTAAGTGTCCTCGCCACATAAAGTGCATGTGTGCAACCTGGTGCAAACAGTGCAAAGACAACACAAGACCGTGCAAGACAAAACACAAAATAGCTCTCCCAGTAAACCTGTTGTAAAAGAGACGTAAAGTGAACAGTAGCAAAAATGTACACAAAATGTTAAGCAAATTGCAGCAATACAGAAAGGATGTGCAAAAACAGCATGTCAACAGTTTATAATAACGAAGTGATGTAATGTGAGTGGTACTAAATACATGGATGTGTGAAGTGAGTACAAGTGTGTGTTGAGTCCGGGTTGTACAGACAGACAGTTGTTTGTGTGTGTGTGTGTGTGTGTGTGGGTGAGTGTGAGTTCAGTTCTGTTCTGTGTATTGAGAAGCCTGATGGCTTGAGGAAATAAACTGTTGCACAGTCTGGATGTGAGGCCCAAATGCTTTGGAACCGCTTCCCTGATGGCAGGAGGGTGAAGAGTGTGTGAGACGGTTATGTGTGGTCGTCCACAATGCTGTTTGCTTTGCGGATGCAGCGTAAATGTCCATGATAGAGGGGAATAGAGACCCCGATGATCTTCTCAGCTGTCCTCACTATCCTCTCTATTAATGAATGAGTCATTTTAAAACATTTTGTATTTATTTGGGTTATCTTTGTGTAACATTAGGATTTATTTTATATCAATTATTTGAGCTCTCCAAGCTCAAAATGGGTTGTATTAATCAGCCCTTTTTTTTTAACAGCATTTAGCAACAAAATGTTGTGTCACTAGCAACAGCAAGAATGTAAACAAGACAATAGAAAGACTTTGACTTGACTTTACTAATCACCAAGATCACACGTGAGTGCTTTATTAGCACAGACACTGACTGACTTGGTTGTTATATAGAGTTCTAGCATATATTAACACATTTGCAGGAAAATGGTAGAATTACAGCAGATATTCTCAGTACACTGAGGAGTGGTACCGATCCTGATCGTGATACCCAATTTACTTTTGCTGCCAGAACAGTCGAGCTTTATCAGCATTAACCATCTTCAACAATTTGAGCTACAGTAGCTCCACTGTTGGATTGCACCAGACAAGGAAGCCTTCACTCCCCATGTGCATCAATAAGCCTTGGCTCCCCATGACCCTGTCACCAGTTCACCACTGTTCCTTCCTAGGACCACTTTTGACTGACGACTGCAGACCAGGAACACCCCAAAAGAGCTGAAGTTTTGGAGATGCTCTGACCCAGTCGTCTGGCCATCACAATCTGGCCCCTATTTCTAGGTATTTCATTGCTTGGACTGTGGGCTTCTTTATATTTTTGACAATAAAAAAAAAACTTAATTACAATAGAACATCCTTTATTTCTATATCTTTAATTAAGGTGGTAATATATTCTGAGTTATACTTGAACTTATCTACTAAGGCAGTACCTGTAATATATTCAGATATTGTTGACATGATGCACTACCCATATTACAAATAGCTCATTCTAAGAATTAAGCTGATTTTATCAGACTAATGTGACCATTTTGAACCACTGTAGGTATATACCAAAACACCAGTCATCTCTTTCTGCAAGAGCAGTGCCATTTCTAATATTACAATTCACTGATCAAAAGGTGCTGATCACTGCACTGTGATCAATAATTGTATTCATTTATGTGTGTTTAATCAAAATAGGTTTTATTGTTATTGCTTAAGTTAACTTGTAGTAATTTAAATTCAATGTTTTTTCCCAAGACCAAAACATGTGGTGCGAAACATAATACAAAATTATATTTGCACTTATACTGTACTTCATCAGACAAATAAGACAAGTACCATATGATCCGCTGTGGCAACCCCTAATGGGAGAAGCCGGAAGAAGAAGAAGAAGAAGAAGAAGAAGTTAAAGTTGAAGTTTCCAGTTGTTTCCAGTGGTGTAGAAACGGTCCGAACTCACACAATGCACATAGCAGGGCAGTGTTACAACGCCATCTACCGGACATAAGTAGTACTGACACTAAGGCTTGAGTTTGCGCATGCGTGGCCTACTTTGTATTAACAGCGTGTGGGTGACGTCAGCAAGCTCAAACGTATAAGGGCGGTTTTGCCAGAGTGAATTTTTAAAATAAAATAATTTGCTTGATTATATTAAGTCATTAATTTACAATAACATGTATTACTCACCTACATAACTGTTATTTATATATTCAACCGTTATTAATATTTAAGGGTAGATACTAAAAACTGCAAATAGAGCTATATTAAAGGACCGTATGGGACTTTGAAAACGGCTTTTTGACCCGGAAGTATGTCCCAATTGGAGCTATTTTGTAAATCAAAATCTGATAGTCTATTATTAGTTAACCGTCAATGATGCACGCTGGCCTTCTAAAATCTGTTGTGATTGGTTTGAACTTTGAGCCAAAAACCCCTTTGTGCTGTTGACCACGCCCGTTTACGGAGATTGGATAATCGGTAGCGTCTCTATGAGGTATTAGCCAATCCCAGCAAGGAGGCGGAACTTGTTGGATTGGAGACGGGAACGAATTAGCGGGGTCGGTGGTGGGCGTGGCTTGTGTATGTGAAGGCGGGGCAAGTTTTCTCAGGACGACAGGGAAAGAGAATAAGGGGGCGGGGCAGAGGGGGAGAAATGGCTTACTGTAGCTTGGACGAGCTTTAACCGTTAATACCTGAAGTAGTTTGCTGCGATTCGAGACACAGAGTTAAACTCGGGAGACTGCTTTAGGAGGAGATGGAGGTGTAGAGGGGAGTTTGAGGACTAGTTCTACACTTGTATACTGTACTATTCAGGGCGCCGAAAGCGGTTAAGATAGAGGGAGAGATCCGGGGGGGTGAGTGGCAGATCCTGATTGGAGTTGACAACCTCCACTCTTCCAGCCCCCTTTTCCCCTCCCAAACCAGGAAATTGAGTTTGTACAGCGAGAAGAATCCCGTTCAGCGCTTTGGTGGCAGGATAGATGAGGAAGTGCTCGTTATCGGCATTGTTTTGTTCACTTTTCTCGCTTTGGGACTCGGAGCAGCTGAACAATGAGGTAAAGCAGCTGAAGTCGGCTTGTGTTCTCGCTTGTAATTCCTGTCCCCGTTCACACACAGCGGAGTTTGTTCTTCTGCACAAATAACACACACTTTCATCCAAATTCATTCCGTCTGTCGTAGAGTTGCCCTTGTATGGAGCGGTGAATTGGGAAGAAATCTGAGAGTGTAAACTGGATAACAGCTTTGGGTTTCACGGCTCTAGAGTGGCCACGTCCCAAACTACTGCACTTCATAATGTTTACGCTTAGCCATGGAGGTTTTAGCGTGCTCTTTAGGACCGTAATGTAATTAGTAGAGAAACACGGGCTTTTTTTGTTTGTAATTTATTGTGAATGTGTGTCTGGTGGTTGGACGCTTGCTTTTGAACTTTGCTGCAGAAAGACTCTGGTGGTAAAGAGAGAAAACAACCGGGCTTTGATTTCGAATTTTTGCTTAGTTCGGCGTTTTAACGGGACTGGCCGGTGATACAAATTATTACATGGGGTTCATTTAAAAAAAAAAAAAAAAAAAAACTTAAACAGTTTAGTTGTGTGTTTTTGTTATTTTTTATAATTTTATTAGAATAAATCGTTGAGCAGGTTTCTAACTGCAGGTAAGTAGTTACCTGTAACCCTCTTATCAGTTCATGGGAGTGGCTCAAACTCGCCTCGAGGGTGCGCGCTCAATCTGTTTGTCTGCGCATGTCCGGTGCGCGCGCGCTGTGCATTCCACGTCCTGTAGCGGCAGCGCGCGCGATGTGTAGTGACAAGCTCCGCTTCGGCTCTTGTGTGTGTGTGCGCGTGCGTGTGTGCGTGTGCGTGTGAGAATTCGCTATATGATCATAAGTGATTCTGACATTATAGGATTCAGTTATTAATGTAATTATTACATATGATTAAAATATAACTCACAATCTTGCAGAATCAGTAGGAGCTTCGTATATTAATGCATAGAAAAAACTAGCACTGGTGGAAAAGGACATTTTTAGAAAAAGGTATTTTTTTTTCTTCTGTGCAGCCCCATGCCTAATGATCCATGACCCAATACCGGCCTGCGGCCCAGTTTTTGGGGACCCCTGCTTTAGTGGACAAACTTATGATACTTTTCATTTATTTAATAGTAATATTTATTATTCCAATTCACACACTATAGACCTAAAAAACACACCACTTCCATTCCTCAATTCAGGTCAGGGACACGGTACATGTGGAGTAAAACCTGAAACACTTGTTGCAATTTATGGATACACCCTACATGAGAAACCAATCAATCACTTGGTATCAGATGCTCTTTCATGCCTAAGGACAATTTATCATTGCCAGGCAACCTACTGGCATATTTTTTGGGAGGTGGGAGGAAATCTTTTTTGTCTACACGGTCAGAACTGATGCTCACTGTACCTTTTATTTTCTTACACCATATTTTGTGCAGTCTGTAGCGACTGTTGTGCATGGCATAAGAGTTTAGATCAGAGGTGCCCAAACCCATTCTAACGAATGGCCGAAAACCGAACTTGCTTGAGGGGATACAATTCCCAAGGTAGAAATGCCAGTACTTTCAACAAACCATGAATAAACACTGTTAACGCATACGGCAATGTGGTCTTTGTTTGTCCTACAAGCTTCATATCTTCGGAGACATATTTCTCATGCCAGCACGAAAATAAAATCCTCCCACTTGTTTGACTCTGTTAGATGTCCTGTGAACTTTCATAAATACGAACCTTCCTGGAAAACTGTGTAAAATTATTAAATTGAGCGAATATCTATATACACATAAATTTAACATGTATCGCTAAAGGTTCGTCTGACACCGTGTGCATTTTAAATATTTGATTCTAGTGCCCTGTTTGGTGTTTTTAATAACTTTGTCTTCTTGTTCTTTATAATAACTTCGTCTACGCTGGTTCTCCTTGTCTCAACAGCGTTAATGAGGTCACGCGTGATTGTTGGGGTGCAGTCGATATTCGGTAGGGTTGAGGTCAGCGTAGGTCATTCGAGTCACTTTTATGGTCCTCGCTTTGAGCACACTGATTTTGTCATGCTGAAACTGGTTTTGGAACAGGTTTAAACTGTGGCAACAGTCCAGCGATGAAACACATGGTTTTAATGGTTGGGTGCCCTCATACTTCTGGATATATCATGTATATACAGTCATGAAATTGAGAAAGTTCGAAGATGAACGAACATGGCTCTCTGTTGCACTAGTTGGCTGTGATGATGAAAGCACCTACTCACACACCCGCCAACGATATCAGTAAGTTTCTGCTTGGTCCATGTCTCTTTAGTGCCCTGCGTGTGTGTGAAAGGCGTGTGTGTGTGTGTGTGTGTGTAAAAATGATGCTGGTAAAAAAGTGTTGACTCATTTTTTTTAATACAATAGCACACTGTTTAGTCATCTAAAGCCCATCGTGACCTGTGAACACAATAGAACACGTCCCATTCCTCCTTGTTATTGAAATCTGAAAAAGGTGAACATACACAGATCAATCTGTTGTGTGCTGATATAAAGCTTTACTACAGAACTGTAACTTGTGGTGCAGTTCACAATATTTTTTTTTGCTTGTACGAACCTTTAGCTTATGCAGTAAATTTGGAATGTGTGAGATGGAAATGTGCCCTCACATGCTCTCCTTCAGTTTGTAATGCATGTTTCTGCTATGTTTCTTTGGGCTATTTTCTGCTGTTAGTTTTGGATAAGTCAGTTGTTTAGCAAGATATTTTGAAGTAGTAGATTGTAAGCGAAAAAAAAAAATCAGACAGCCGAAACATTAGAGCTGGTAGCATGCCCAGAAATGTAAATGTAGGTGCGCCAGTTTGGATGTGCCACGAGCAAAGCCACCCTATGCTATGGAGAGCATGTCCAGTTTTTAGCCAGTGCTCTGCAGTGGCATTAGTAGATTTAGCACACAGCACCCTAGGAAACGCTCAATATATATTTTTTGTTTTCAGCACTGTGAGCCCTATCTTTTAGTTGTTGTCGTCAACATACTGTATGTATTGGCATTAAGCATTTTTGTGGCCTACATAAACGTGTATATGACTTCAACAAAATAAGTGTAGCGATTGGCTAAAATTGGTGTTTGGCCTTTTTCTTTTTTATTTTGGTTTTCAGATTATACGAATTTAGAAAAGCCTGCACTTGTTTGCAACATGAAACAAAAATTAGCTACATTACAATAACATTTATTGTATTAGCACAGCACACAATGTATATTGTTTAATTCATAACAGTACTCATTTCCACCATTCTTTGAATATAGTAATAGCAATGAACTTGATTCATGATTTTGGCTGTGACCACGTAGTGCGCTGTTATATCTGTTCCATTCAGAAGGTCACACAAGGAAAGCTCATTTGTCTTTCAAACACACGCAGACACACACACACACACACACACAAAATAAAAAATGTAATATATATATAAAAATATAATATTACATTTTTTATTTTTATTTTTTTAATGCATACTCATATTTGGAAGTTATCATATCTGAGAATAGAGCATTGTTCAGAGTTTGTGGTTACTCAGTCGTCATATCACTGTGTGTGTGTGTGTCACCCAGGAAGTGTGTGATGTTTAATCGCTGATTGTCTGAGTCTGTGGCGTTATCAGCCCAGTCCATGCTGGAAACGAAACATCCCCCATTTTCCCTGTTATTGAGTGTAAATGAGCCTTCGTGAGTTACTGTACAGAACCCATACATTTGCATAGTTGTTGCTGGTTTATTTTGTCTTTTTTACAAAGATGTTCCTAGGTTTACCTTAAGCGCTCAGAATCAAGCATTTAAATGCATCGGATTGATTTGCACTGTTTTTATTTCTTGATGAATTGGTGATTAGTCAATAGTGTATGGATTTTACATCTGTTACTTCAAGCCAAAAGCCTAAACCACAACCTTCTCTCTTTCTCGTGTGCTCAGCACATTTACAACCACACACATGCAAACACAATCATTTTAGTTTTGTCTGACTAGGATTACGATTTCCAAGATGAACTCATTTAATGGCTCTTGAATCATGTTGTCCTTGTCACAATATAACATTACTTGAAGCCAAACAAATTAAAGTGTCACTTTCAAGCGTTCAAATAGAATGGGTTCTAAAGCAAAAATCTGCATTGAGCTGCATATCTTGGTGAAAATGCTTTGTTGATAAGAAAGCCCAGATGAGAATGCTCTGATGATTTGCTCTGTGTCTAAATGTGGTAAACTGATACCTGTCACTGAATTTAAAGATTAACAGCAGAAGATTGTTTGGTTCTACTTCTTTCAGTCCAGAACAGGAATTTGAGGTTTTACTGAGAACAGGCTCAACCACACTACACATTTCAGGATTGTAGATACACTGTGGCAGTTTGTGAAATAATTTGGCAGCTCTTCTGGCCCTAAAAAACACATCATGTTCAGAGTCACCTATTTTGATGTCTGGCGTGAACAGTCATTGAAGCGCTTTAGCTGTAGCCGCATGTTTTCATGCGTTTTCCTGTAACACGATTGGCTGATTTTGTAATTGCATGACACTTATTAATGCAGCTGATGAGTGTATATGTTAGTAATAGAGTCGAAGACTGACTGATTTAATTCAAAATACATAAGCTACATGTTTGGATTCTAACCGGCAGAGGAAATGGGACAGAAAACAGAAAAAGGTTAAATGAGTTGAACGCTTTGTGTAGCTCTAAATACAAACCATTTAACACTGGCTAGCTGAATCACAGCTGAAGTGCAAAATGCACTCTGTGTATTTTTAGTATCCAATTTGTGTTGTCTGTGTATTTTGTAATTTGATCCAGCGTTCCCCACCCTGGCTTTTAGGTAGCTCATGATGGCCAGGTGGATTGCAAGCATGAGCAATTGTAAATCCTGAACAACGTTGATGCCTTTCAATCTGTATTACATACACTGCATGGCCAAAGTATGTGGACACCTGATCCGCACGCTGACACGTGGGTTTTTTCCAAAATGTTGCCACAAAATTGGAAGCGCAACATTGTGATCTACAAGGTCTTTGTATGCTGTAGCAGTAAAGTTTCCCTTCACTGGAACAACAGGGCCCAAACATGTTCCTGCTTGGCATTAGAGGTTCACAAAAAAAACATGGCTTCCCAAGGAGGGTAAGAAACCGTGACTCCTGCACAGAGCCCTGACCTCAACTCCCACTTGAACACCTTTTGGTTGAACTGGAACTCTGGCTGCACCTCAGGGCCTCCTTATGACTTGCTCTTGTGCCCGAATGAGCATAAATCACCAGGTTCTAACGCTCAACTTCCCACGAATGGTGGTTATGAAGGAATCGAACGTTCAGCAAGCGCATATTAGTGTGATGGCCAGGTGCCCACTTTCTTTTGGTAATATAATGCATCTCTGATGTCAGATGATTTATGTAGGCATTTGAAACCCGATCCAAACGGTATTCAAACCTGACCATAAATTACTGTTCCATGCTTGCAGAAGCCCAGGAACATTATGTTCATACCATTGAAGTCTCACTGAAACACACGCAAAGAGATTGCGGCTGTGAGGATGCCAGCATGCACAACTTGGACTTTGTGTATCTGCTTGTTTGTGTATTTTTGTGTGTGTCTGTTTTGCATGTGTCTGCCTGTGTGTGTGTGTGTGTGTGTGTGTGTGTGTGTTGCATGTGGCAGCCTGTGTGTGTACTCACACTTGAGCCTGCAAAAGGAATTAAGTAGAAGAATCAGTGCACTCGTTCGACAGTCCAAAAAAGGAAGTAGAGGAATGCTGTTTACGCTTCTAGTGCACTAACACTGTGGGAGAAACCGTGTAGGGCACGAACACCAAGGGTTATAATTATATATCTGAACAAGTATAATACTTTCAGAATGAAGTATGGGATGAGAATGCAGAGTGACTAAGAGTGCTTTGATTTTTCGTGTGTGTGAGTAAAGTATGGCCTGCAGCCCCAGCCGATGCAAGCACAGACACGTCAGAAGAACGAAGGAGAGAATAACAGAGGAGAAAACGGAGGAGTGTTAGTCACAGCACTGCAATTGAGTATCACACTAGAGCAGACCGCCAGTTCTGATTCACATGCTGTGTAGGTAAGGTGTGTTAACAGGACATGTCTCAATCCAACAATTAGCACTTGTTTATGTTTGCAGCGAAGTAACACCCCCCCCCCCCCCCCCCCCCCCCCCATCTGCATCTAAATGCTATTTCATATACAGTCTATTTGCATATATCTGCATATGTACAGACAGATTCTAAACAGTACAGTGTAACTTTACACACACTCTGGCTCACCTTTACCGGCATAGTATAAGAGAGTGAGACACAGGAAGTGTGTGTGTGTGTGTGTGTGTGTGTGTGTGTGTGTGTCTCTGTCTGGAATTTGTTTTAGAGCCTTATTAGGAATTCCTGGCAACAGGAAGTGGGTAGCAGGCACAAAATGATGTCACAGGAAGTGGAAGATTGGGTGATAAAAACTATTGGGCGACTGGGAGATAGAAGGAATGAGGCAGTAAGTGTGTATATGTCTGTGTCCTTATACAGTAATTTCTCCAAACAATCCACACTGCACTTCCTGTTAACTCTTCAATCACCAGGGCTTTCATTTGTCAAATGGGGAATTTGTGCTTTCACATAAACTCTGTATTTAGAGCACTCAAACAAGGATTTATCCAGTAAGTATGTCTTAAAAAAAAAAAAACAACAACATAAAAATGCCCGTTGTGTATACCCAAGCTTTCTTCTTTTTTACAGTGTGTTTGTGAAAGACCCAAATCAAAGCATTCTTCAACAGGGTAAAAAAAAAAGAAAAAGAAATTATGCATTTTGTGTCATCAGTATGGATACCAATAGAGGGCACTATGGTGGCATGGCGGGTTCATTTGAGCTTTTATAGGTGCAGGGTTCTGACTGAACTCTGAGCTTGGGTTACTGATACTGCAGTTTTCTTGTGTGTGTGTGTGTTAGTGTGTGTTAGTGTGTTAGTGTTATTTTTCCTCCTTGAATTGCGACCTATTTCCCACAAACATGCCTATAGGTTTACAATCTACTATAAAAGGCCCCTAGATGTTCGTGTGTGTGTGTGTGTGTGTGTGTGTGTGTGTGTGTGTGTGTGTGCACACAGAGCTCAACGTTGGACTTGTATTCCTCTCCAGGGTATATTTCCACCTCACACCCAGTGTTTTTGGGTTTTCTGTCACATCAGAGCCCAGGGTTTCCTGAAAAGCTGTTTGGAATCATGTAATGAACTGGGGAAGAGATGATAAATACCTGTGTAACAGCCTATAATGTGCTACAGACATTTGAGGGCAAACCTTGAACTATTCTGTACAATCTACTAGAAAGGAACTATTAGAAAACTGCAGGCAGTGGCAGACTTTGCGATGCCCTTGTTGACATGGCAGCCTATATTGTTTAGCCCTATAGTGTACCTGCAGTGTGTGTTGAGAATATATGTATGGTATACATTATGTAGCACTCTGCACAGCAGGAGCCTGGATTAAATGCTTTCAGGGGTAAGAATTCAGGCATGCTATTTGTTTTCTTGGAACATCCCTGTAATTCAGGTGAGGCGTTTTATTGTGTTTGAAGGTAGTATGCGATTGCCAGAGCTGACAAGATGGCGCTTGAGCAAGGCAGGAACTCTCTTATCATTCCAATATGATAACTCCCATTACATGTCTCTCCCTTTGTCTCACTTTATTCCTCTTTGTATTTCTCTGCATGTCTGTTTCTCAGTGAGCTGAGTGTATGCAGCGCGAGGGCCACAGTGATGGTGTATGATGAAACTGGGAAGCGCTGGGTGGCGGCTGGCACCGGCGCTCAGGTGATCAGTCGTGTTCAAATCTACCACAACCCTACCACCAACAGCTTCAGGGTAGTGGGGAGGAAGATGCAGCCTGATCAGCAGGTACACCGTGTGTGTGTGTGTGTGTGTGTGTGTGTGTGTGTGTGTGTGTGTGTGTGTGTGTGTGCACAACATTCATGTTTACTACTGTGAATGAGCAGTTCTGACTGATGCACTTGGTCTCTAGAAGAGGCAGTCTCATGAAACACAGTTTTCCAGCTTTTTAATACACTTTTATATATATGTACAGGGTGTTTCAAAAAATGGTCAAAATGGTCTTTTATCATTTTTGGGACACATGCATGTTCCTCTTTTTTATTTGCCACAAAGTAGGTCTAAGCCAAAATCACACAAGAACTGGACAGTGAATGACTGGAAGAAAGTTTCATAAACATATGAGTCCAAGTTTGACATTGTTGGCTCTAACACAAGAGCTCACGTAAGTCTGAGAACAGAAGAGAAGATGTTACCAGACTGCCTCACACCCACAGTCAAATATGGAGGTGGAAGCTTAATGGTTTGGGGTTGCTTTCGGGCAGAGAAGGTTGGAAACTTATTCCAAGTGAAATAAAAACTGAACCAAAATGGCTACCATTCCATACATACGACACCACGCAGTTTCGTCTGGATTTCAGATAATTGCAACTAACTTTCCCATACAACAAGACAATGACCCAAAGCACATGTACAAGCTCTGTAAGAGCAAACAGTTGGCTGGACTGTTGATTGCAAGTTCAGAATGAAATGTCCCGCTAATGAAGCGTACCTTTTGTCAAGTTTTAGAGGCATGGCAAAGTATTTCAGCTGAGTGCTTGGAAAAACTGTCCAGGTGTGAAGTGTGTGAAAAGGTGTTTATTCTATGAAAGGTGTAATCTGTAAATTCTTTTATATGTTTGGTCAAAGTAAATCTTTATATGGTGAAATGACCTAGCTTGTTGCATATAAACAAAAGGAAACTAGATGTGTCTCTCAAAAACGATAAAAGGCTAGGTGTTGCCAAACTTTTGGGAGGCGCTCTACATGACTTCCAGCATAATTATGCTAAAATAAAATAAAGTATAAATCAAGCGAATTCTCACTGTAAGCATTTCATAGTTATTCTATATTTTTAACAATATGAGCATGTTTTATAGCCGAGCACTTCAGTTTCGCTGCAGGTGCTTTTAAATATTTATTGGTTTGCTGTGGTGTATGTCACCTTTACATCACCTGCACTGTTATTCAGAGTCTGTTAGAATAAAGGACTGCTGGATTAAAGTGCTTATTATAATGAAATACAGATGTTAGACAGCAAAGCCTCATACTTTATATAATAGTTATATTAACACAATATCATAATGGATATTCAACGTAAATAAATACATTATACAAGAATGGGATCACATGAACCTGTGGGAAGCAAAGTCAAAACATTTTGACTGTGGTGTTGGGGGATACGCTAACCAATTAGCCTTCTCTCAACGCATAGCATTTGTGTGGATAGTTTGCTTGTGGAAGGATCTGTACACTAATAAGCCCTTGAGCTTCCTACTGTAGAGCTTTACCCTCAAAATGACTGAAGTTACTTGGAATAAAGTGGAACCAGTCAGTACCTGACTTTACTAACACCGTTGTGAGTAAAGAACCACAAATCTCCACAAGCACACTCCCAAATCTAGTGGAACATCTCAGAATAGTGGAGGCCATTATCACTGCAGGGACAACGTGGAATATTATGATGATAAAAACACGCTTGCTAAAAACTCATTTTTTTCTTGTTACAGAAATATCAAAATACAACAGCAGATTTCAATTTTGTCTTTTGATATTGTGGATTGTGGTGAGAGTAGGGAGCAGGTGGAGAAGAGCCTGGAGAGGGGGAGTAAGGAGCTAGAGAGAAGAGGAATGAAAGTCAGTAGAGTAAGACAGAGTACATGTGTGTAAATGAGAGGAAGTGGAGTGGAGTGGTGCTGTTGCAGGAGAAGAGGTGGAGAAGGTGGAGTTCAGGTACCTGGGGTCAACAGAGCAAAGTAATGGAGAGTGTGTTAGAGAAGTGAAGAAAAGATTGCAGGCAGGGTGGAGTGGGTGGAGAAGAGTGACAGGAGTGATTTGTCATGGAAGAGTATCTGTGAGCATGAAAGGGAAAGTTTATAGGACTGTGGTGGGACCTGAGATGTTGTATGGTTTAGAGACAGTGGCATTGAGTAACTTCTTTTTGTCTGCAGTGACTGAACAGTTATGTTTTGTTTTTTTCTTACCACTTTAATCTTTGTTGATGTTTTCAGGCAACGACATAGGGATTAAATTAATCTGGTTTTGATTAAAAACACTTTTGTCCTCACTTCAAAATAGTGAGTTTTACTTAATCCAAAACTGACAGTGATGAATCTGGTGTTACAGTCAGGCTTTTGCTTGGGACGCAATTAACAGAATACTGTGCCCCATTTCAGAAAAAAATTCTATCTCATCTGCTGCATGTGGAACTCACACAGACAGTTTTGATGTTCTTTCCGGTGATATGGAAAAATCCACAGTTTACTAAATCTCAGTTATAACCGTCTGAGGGCAGTTTACTAATCTTGTTAATTTCCATGAACAAATAAACAAAAAAATATATATAAATTTTGAAGATAAATTTTATTTTTATATTATGCTGTAAATGAGTTTAATTTGTGGCATCAGAGATTGTAGCATCTATTCAGAATATAATCAGTCATTCTTTAGTTTTTATTTTGCCATTCAGGTCAAAATGGTCCTCCATAGACAGGGAGTCATATGTAATTGCATTCATGCTAGATGAAGGTTAGTTTAAAATGCATGAAGATCCCTTTAAGAACAGGTTTATCTTAATATTGTGATGTCAGACTGCCCAGCGTGTGTTCAAAATAACCATACAACACTCACCCAGATTTCTTTTAGTATCTTTGTGAGACACACTGTTATTGTTAAAAGGTAAAGAGGGGGAGGGGGGGTGGTTGTAAACATGCTCTTTCTTCTGTGTGGATCAGCCCAATGTCCTCAGGAACTAAAAATTGTCATGTGTTTGTATCATTACGGGTTTAACACCCACGTACATTCCTATCACAAAGGGCCAAAAACCTACACACGCTATGTGGCACAAACATACACACAGTGCTAAAGGTTTAAACACTAATCTCCAGTCTGGCGATAACCAGGTCAGACTCATGTCAGTCTGCTAATACTGTAGAAGTAGACTAGAGAAGATCAGTCAGTAAGGATCTCTACAAACACCCCCCCCCCCCCCNCCCCCCCCCCAACACACACACACACACACACACACACACACACACACACACACTTTTTTCTCTCTTCCATTTGAATCTTTCTCTCTCTCTCTCTCTCATTCTCTCTATCTTTCTCTCTCTCTCTCGCCTTTATTTCCCCAGAGATCAGCATCTATCAGTCCTGAAGTGGATTTTGTTTCCTGTAATCACTCACTTCACTTCCTGTGCCTGTTAGGGAATTCCCTCCATCTTCTTATTCTCCAGACCCTTTACCACCCTAATCTCTTTGCCTGGCATATTCTCTCTCTAACAGGTTCCAACTTGTTTTTTAATTTATTCTTCCTGCTCAGCTGGACTGAACTGCTGTGGGTTAGAAATAACTCTCTCTCTCTCTCTCTCTCTCTCTCTCTCTCTCTCTCTCTCTCTCTCTCTCTCTCTCTATTTCTCTCTCTGGAATGCAGAGCTGTAAAACAGAGTAAACAGAAGTGAACAGTCAGCATTTTACAAATACGCGCTCATGTCTTTGTCGGTGTCTTCTCTTCTCTCAGCTGTAGTGCTGCCATCTGCTGGTTGACTTCTGCGGTGTCTCACTCCAGTTGCTAAATCTATAATAATGAAAAGGAAAAAAAAACAACAATATTTGAACACTGCTTCAAGCAATGAGTGCCAGATCATGATCAGAGTGATTCATCCTTCCAGGTGGTGATGAACTGTCCAATTGCAAAAGGACTGAAATACAATCAGGCCACGGCTAATTTCCATCAGTGGCGAGATTCGAGGCAAGTTTGGGGTCTAAACTTCAGCAGTAAAGAGGATGCTACACTCTTCGCCAATGGCATGATGCATGCACTGGAAATGCTCAGTGCAGACGGAGGTAAAATATATACATTAACAGGGTTTTTTTTTGTGGTAGCTTTATGGAAACCTGCACAAGTAATTTGCTGGAACAATATTCCATCTTTATATTAGTATTTCCAATGCAGTCAGAGTGAATGGACAAGGCTTTAATGTTAATTAAGCGGACCATCAATTTGTTTTAAATATATAATCTCCTTATTTGATAAAATAAAATTAGTAAATCCAGTGAACATTGTACTTCTGTGCCCAAAGGTAGAATTGAACTGACGTGTTCGAAAGCTGTGATACAGCTGGAAGCTGAAACATCATCTATTTTGATTATGGCCCAAGTCTGCAAAATAATCTTGTATATTATAGTGAAAATGAGCCTGATTATTTACCCAATATCCTCTTATTTTGTACTGGCTAAGAGGTATACGCTGAGTGAAATAAAATATTGCTCGAGACTGTAATTTCACTGATATAACCAGAATCTGTACTACTCATTCAGATGTTATGAGAGGTTTGGTGTAGCTAATCTTTTGGATGAATCGGAACACCTGACCGTTTTTTTTGCTAACCCATTGTAATTAGACATTCATATTTGGTGTATGGTGCAGACTTAAACAATTGTTCTTAAATAACTGGGAACCAGCACTCCTAAACACATTTTAGTTAATTAGCTTGTAGCTTTTGTGTGCAAATTTAAAACATTAACACTTTGAACACTACAAAACTATACCTGTATTATACTAATGATGAAACTATACTTTCTGTAGCATTTTCTGCAAGCCCTCGTATGGTGTCAAATGGACCAACACAGGAGGAGCTGGATCAGCAAAGAAGGTAGCTTCTAAATACTAAGATGGATTGACACAGTAATGTGAGATTCAGTGTCTTGCATACCCCCCAGAACTTTTCAACTTTTTTATTCTTATAAATACTTATACTATAACAAGTTAATAATCAGTCAGACTGGTTGTTCTTGTAAGGGAGTCAGTTAATATAAAATGTGAGTGAGTGTTTGACCAGCAATAACATATGTTGTCATTAACACTGTAGCCTATGTTGTTTTGCTATAAACTATGTAATGTATATATGAAAAAAGCCCAAAAAGTAATCAGTATTGATGGCAAAATTATTGACAGATTTGTGATTGTATAAGTATTTGCACTCTGTGATCCCCTGTAAACTAAAGAAATGATTTAAACAAGAATCTATCAAACAAGGTTCTGGAAAAAGTCAGTTTTGGTTTAAAACAAAAAAACATATCCTAAAGAACACCAGTAAATCCATTATTAAAAATAAAAAGAATATTCCAAAGCTTACTCTCCAGCTTAGAGAGACAACAAAGCTATGCTTTAAGGTTGACTGTCTATGGCTTTGTTGGATAAATAAAATAAAAAAAAACAGATTTAATTCTAAAGTTGAAGACTCAGCAAATGTGTGGAAAAATATTCTGTTCGGCTGAATTCAAAATGTAATCTTTTGGCCAACATTTGATGAAAACCCCAAACTCCCCTTCACACTGAGAACATCCAATAATCTGAATGTTAGAATTCCACAGTCACAGCCCTGAATCGAATTAATGATCTGTGGCAAGACTGTTCAGCAAAGTTTAATTAACAAGCCAAGAAGATTGTGTAGAAACATCAGAATCTACAGAACTGAGTTGTATCCAAGAAGAACTGCAGCAGTAACTCAGCCAATAGTTTATTTTAAAAGTCTCCATCAAAGTTCATTCCTTATTTAATCATTGACTTTTTTTTTTATCCAGAAAATAATAATTACTAATGTTTTTTTTTAAAACATTATTAAACGCATTTAAATCATTAAAATGGTAAAAACATTTAAATAAATCGCAATTAAGTCAATTTCAATTGGCCATTTAAAAACTATGCAGGAATCCTGAAACATAATGTTATCGAGAACGAAGCGTTCCTGTAGGTGGGCATGTACGTGTGTGCGCTTCTGTATTGTAATACCATGTTCTTCATATGCAGATTGGAACAACAGAGACTGGAGCAACAGGAAAGAGAAAAACTAGAACGGGAAAGACTTGAAAGAGAGAGACTAGAGAGAGAAAGACTGGAGAGAGAGCGACAAGCTGCTTCAGGTGAGTGTGAATTTGGTGTTTCATTTCCATTGTATTGGATTTGCAGTTAGTTGAGGTTCAATATTACACTTAATTTGTTTTTGCTTTAACACATGTTTATTGTTCCCTTCAGTCTTTCAATGAACCAAGCTAACCCATTTCTACTGGCCTGTTTATTTTAAGTGTAATAATTAGCAGTCTTTTGGATGTAAACGGTATTTTGCTGACAGCTTGGTGTTAGAAATTCCCTATGACTTTTCTGCTGGCTTTGTACATGGGCATTTTGTTTCTTTTGCTATTGTAATTTATCTAATTACTTAAATACTAAATTATTTAATTTAAGCAGAATAGCTGACTTTATGATGAGATGTGTCTATGTAGCTCTCTGCTCCATTTTGTAGCTGTAAGCAGAGCACCTTTTTTAATCGTATAAAATCTTTTGGCCACACATATTCACATATTCTGTTGGCAGTTACTTCATTTTATATTTCCAACAATTTTTGCTTCTGCTTATGTCACCCAACTGAGGATGGGTTCCCCTTTTTAGTCTGGTTCCTCTCAAGGTTTCTTCCTCATAACATCTAAGGGAGTTTTTTTTCTTCCCACAGTCGCCATGGCTGCTCGTCAGGGATAAATGCACATCGTTCACCTTAATTTAAATTCTGTAAAGCTGCTTTGAGACAATGTCTGTTGTGAAAAGCACTGTAGAAATTAACTTTACTTGACTTCTCTGTTTTGCTTTTGTCAGAACACCTGAGGTAGATATTAATACCCAGAACCCTAATCGCTTTCCATTGTGTTGGTTTCACAGTGATGATTCCTCCGGCTCCTCCTCTTGCACCCGGAGGCCCACCAGCTCCTCCTGCTCCACCTCCTCCACCTGGTCCTCCTCCCTCTTTTGGAGGTGCACCCCCACCCCCACCAGGGCCCCCACCTTCTGGTGGAGGTGCACCACCTCCTCCAGCACCACCCCTACCCTCTCCTTCAAGTGGGGGAGACGGAGGGGGTTTGGGGGGAGGAGGACTTGCTGCAGCTCTTGCTGGAGCAAAACTACGCAAAGTCGCCAAGGTATGCACAAAATTCTAATAATTTTGTAATAATTAGGACAAGATGCACTGATATTATGACACTCTTTTACAGCGGGTGCGGTTTTGTTCAGCGTTCGCTCTGTATTGTACTAAATTGGGTGTGTCTGTTTCCCCCAGACGGACGAAGGTGGTACAGCAGCTCCTGCTGCTGCTCCTGCTCCTGCTAAACCTGATCTGAGCCGCTCTAGTGGGTCTGGGTCTAGTGGAGGAGGTGGAGGGCTGATGGGAGAGATGAGTGCCATACTTGCAAGACGGTAAATAAGACACCAAACATGGCAAAAAGGCCACACATCCTTCACTCAACTAGAAGTACAGATACTCATGTTTTAAAAGACTCTGGTAAAAGTTAAAGTACTGACTACACTTTTTCAAAAGTAGCCAATACTACTACCTGTTTTAGTGTCATGCAGGTAACTGGACCTCATATCATATTAATATATTAATACAAAACTAATTTAAATTGTTGTTACCTAATGAATGTGTCCAGGCTGAATATCCACCATATAGAACATAAGCAGAGAAAAGATGATGATCACGTGATCAGGAATGTCTCTGTTCTCAGTCATGTTTACATTGCTGACTCCCTATGTCTCATCCAAGTTAACCCCATACTTCTTGTTGCCTTCTGTCTTGCTCATTGTTAGCTTCGTAAACTCTCCTACATCTGTGGTGTGTGATAACTGGGAATTGATACACCTGTGGTAGATTGAAAAAGCCATCCAATGACAGGAAATCGGTTGATGGGCTGAAAACGGTGCACAACGAGAAGTAAAAAAATATTGACATTTTACCAAATAGATTAAACCAAAGTAATGAGCCTATTTTTGAAAATGTCCTTCTCTTTCGGCTGCCACCATTAGGGGTCGCCAAAGCGGCTCATCCGTCTCCATACCCCCCCCTGTCCTTTACACCTGCCTCTTTCAAACCAACTACCTGCATGTCTTCCCTCACCACATCCATAAACCTCCTTTTTGGCCTTCCTCATTTCCTCCTTTCTGGCGGCTCCCTCCGCAGAATTCTCCTACAGATATACCCCATGTCCCCTGTTTAAACCATCTCAATCTCACCTCCCTCACCTTGTCTCCAAAACGTCCTACATGCGCTGTCCCTCTAATAAACTCATTTCTAATCCTGTCCATCCTCGTCACTCCCAAGAAAAACCTTAACATCTTCAGCTCTGCTACCTCCAGCTCCACCTTCTATCTTTTACTCAATGCCACTGTCACTAAACCATACAACATCACAGGTTTCACCACAGTCTTATAAACTTTCCCTTTCACTCTTGCAGATACTCTTCTATCACAAATCACTCCTGCTATCACTCTTCTCCACCCTGCCTGCACTCTTTTCTTCACTTCTCTAACACACTCTTTATTACTTTGCACTGTTGACCCCAGGTACCGGAACTCATCCACCTTCTCCACATCTTTTCCCTGTAACCGCACAACTCCACTGCCTTCCCTCCCTGCCTTTCATTCCTCTTCTTTCCAGTGCATACCTCCACCTCTCCAGGCTCTTCTCCACCTGCTTCCTACTCTCACCACAAATCACAATATTAACCGCAAACATCATGGTCCACGGAGACTCCTGTCTGACCTTGTCCATCACCACTGCAAACAAAAAAGGGCTCAGAACCGATCCTTGACGCAGTCCAACCGCCACCTTGAACCAGTCTGTCATTCCTACTGCACACTTTACTGCTGTCACACTGTCCTCTTACTCTTTCCAATTACTTCATGGTGTGGCTGATCAACTTTATTCCCCTGTATTTACTGCAAATCTGCACATCTCCCTTAGTCTTAAAAACCGGCACCAGCACACTCCCTCTCCATTCCTCAGGCATCCGCTCACCTTCCAAAAACAACCTGGCTAAAAACTCCACTGCCATCTTTTCTAAACATCTCCTTGTTTCTACTGGTATGTCATCTGGTATGTCAACTTTCCACTCTTCATCCTCTTAATCGCTGCTCTCAATCCTTACTAATCCTATCCACTGACCTGCTTTATCTCCACATCAGTCAACCTTCTCTCTCTCTCTCTCTCTCTCTCTCTCTCTCTCTCTCTCTCTCTCTCTTACATTTCCTTTATTCATCAGCTGCTTAACACACTTTCCTCACTAACCAACAGATTTTCATCTCCATCGTTTATTGCTCTAACTTGCAGCACATCCGTCCCAGCTCGGTCCCTCTGCCTGGCCAATCAGTACAGATTTTTTCCTCCTTTCTTAGTGTCCAACTTCTCATACAGCTCCTCATATGCCTTTTCCTTGGCTTTCACCACATCCCTCTTTACCTGCTCCTTGTACTCCTGCCTACTTTTTTCATCATTCTGTTTTGTTCTACTTATGCTCTCCTGCACTTCCTCATTCCATCACCATGTCTCTTTGTCTTCCTTTCTATTTCCAGAAGTCACAACAAGTACCTTTCTAGCTGCCTCCCCCATCACATCTGCAGTAGTTGCCCAATCATCCAGCACCTCTTCACCACCACTGAGCCCCTGTCTGACCTCCTCCCTGAATCTCACACTACAGTCTTTCTCTTTCAGTTCCCACCATCCTTTTCTTCTTTCAGTCTTCAGTCTCCTCCTCTTCTTCTTCACCTCCAAAACCATCCTATAGACCACCATCCGATGCTGTTTAGCTACACTGTCACCTGCCAACACCTTACAGTCTTCAATCTGCTTTAGGTTGCATCTCCTGCATAAGCATACTCCACCTGTGTGCACCTTCCTCCACTCATACGTCACCCTATGAACCTCCTTCTTCTTAAAATAATTGTTCACCACTGCCATTTCCATCCTTTTAGCAAAATCTACTGCCCTTCCACATTCCTCTCCATTAGGCCACACCTACTCATCACCTCCTCATCACCTCTGTTCCCTTCACCTACATGCCCTTGTTTTAAAAAATTTAAAAAGTAGTACAGAATACCTGAGGTAGATATTAATACCAGAACCCTAATCGTATTATCGGTATTAAAAGTACAGATATTTGTGTAAAAAAATTAATGAATAAAAGTAAAAAGTTGTCAGAAAAATAAATAGTGAAGTACAGTAACAAAGTATTTATACTTTATTACTTCCTACCTCTGTAAGACACACAACATTTTATCTTTTCATCTTGTGTTGAAGGGAACAGATAGCAGTTAGGAATATTTATCTCTGGTCTTTTGATTTAGATTTTTTTTGGACAGTTTTTCTTGCTCAATTTCTTTATTTTTTATTAATTGTATTTAATGCATGTGTGTGTTTTCAGGAGGAAAGCGGCAGACAAAGGGGAGAAAGCTCCTCCGGCCCCAAAGGCAGAAGAGCCCAGTAATGTAAGTGTGCAATTTAAATGAATAACTGTAGTTAATGACACTAGCGTGAGCGTGGTTTAATTTTAATTTTAAAAAAAAGGGTAAAAAGGCAGGCAGATTAAAAACTGCTGAATCACTCTGTAACTGTTTATAGCTGTAAGTTTAAGATGAAGTCTGCAGTAATGTTTCAGCAAAGTTGTTATTGATCACTCTTTACTGCTTTTCCAGGACGATTCCGAGTCTCAAGGCCAAAGCGGTAAGACTAGTCTCTTGTTGTTTTGTTATATGCAGCAAGATAAACTTTGTACACCCCCCAGCTTACTCTTACCCTTATGGCTTCACTATTCATTTTGTCTGAACAGACACGTTACGGAGGCCGTGGGAGAAGTCTGCCACCATCCCCAGGTAAGGCAGAATTCCCTAGCATTCATTACCACTGTAATTTTCTACTAAATGGATTCTCAGTAGGCAACAGAGGAATTTTAGTTGCTCACCATTTGTTGTTCTAATGTACAGTATTTCTAGTTAATGAATACATTTTGGTAAAAGTTTTGGAATGGTACCCCAAAGAAAGGCAAACAGTTAACAACCTCGTCATCCCGTCCCCTGATTATCGTTTAAACGTGTCATATATAAATATATATACAGTCATCATATATATACACAGTTTGTGTTTCATACAGGAATAACTCTGTTACCCGAGGTCTGGAGTCACCTGCCTTCACTGCTCTGACTCCCAGGTACACTAACATGTAAAAACTCCACACAGACATAAATGCAGATGCCCCTTACAGCTTCGCAAAAATAAATCATCAGCCTGGTGTTTACTTTTCGCTGTATGAGCTTCTCCTCGCTGACTAACAAGATCTTTGTTTTTTTTTTCCCCCTGCACTGAGTATTTATGACTAACATTTATATACTACTTTTATTTCTGATGGTACAGGTCATACTGGGTTACAGTGCTCATCGCTGGTCAGCTGCGTTTGTTGGGTGCTCATTGGTCTTTCTTTGTTCCGCAGTTGCCTGATGTGCCATCTGGAATTACTCCATTAAATTATGATGGTGTGGTTGTCAGAAAAACCCATTTCAGAGTCGATCTGATCACAAAACATTTTCAATCGAAAAGAAGATTTACCCGTTAATTATGGACAGTATTTCCGACCTAATAAATAAAAAATATAGACGGTGTGCGCAAAGGGAGTGCATTATGAACTATGGAGACAAAAAAAAAATTTATTCAGAGGTAAAACTGAGTCTCAATCATCATTGAAAATGTCAATAGTGTATTTTTATTAGTGTAAATTTTGGTTCCAGTCCAAACATGAATTGCTTTAATTTGCTAACGTCTTACTCAACCATTAAAAATCTGCAGCGAGTCAAATTTACAGAGAATACGATAAGCATAAAAGCATGAAATAAACAGATGAATGTGGAAATTACATCATCTTATATTGGTAAATAGGATCTTTTGCACAAATTGTTCTAATCGCTTTTAGATGGGTTTATCCGAAGCAACGCTTTTCCTGCTGTTTCTGTAATGCATTTATTGGTGGTTGTTTTTTGTTTGGTTTTTTTTTTTCACCCCAGCTCTGCATTCCTTTCTGCATTCTCATGGTGACTGTTGTTTTTCCTTCATTCCTTCCTCTCGCTTTCCATCTCCATCAGGCTAAAAGCAGGCGTGTCATCGAACGAGGCTGAGAGTGGAGACGATTCGGAACTGGATAGAGTCAAACAGGTCAGATTCTAATCACCATCATGACATGCACAAAAGACAGTCCTAAATAACATTGCTGACGTTATTCTATAGACAGTGATGTGACCCCATGAGTCACATACTAGTTCCTCTCTGTGCAGTAAAATGAACGATTGTCTATATGTATATTGCATTGTGGTGAGACTTATGTGTTAAGTATCCGTGCAAAAGTGACATTGCATTGCTTTAAAAGTCTGACTGAAGGACAACTATTACCAAGCATTGAGTATAATAACTCTTCCACTAGGGTAATTTAGAATGTACAGTATCTCCCAGAAGTGAGTACACCCCTCACATTTTAGCATGGCTGCATGTTGAGTTATTTTTTTAGAGGAGAGTAAATCTGTACTGCTATACAAGCTGCACATTGTCTACTCTAAAATATAACCACGTTTTATTTCTATAGTATTGCCTTTTGACATGTTGTAATAAAATGGTTTGATAGGGGTTTACTCACTTTCGTGGGATACTGTAACTATGTTCGTAGGCAAGGCAAATCTGTTTCAATCTAAATTCAGTTAATTATTCTAAGCTGAATGATTTGGTATTTCAGCTGGTTTTTCTAAAGGGTGTATTGGATCTTGTTTATGCAGCAATAGCATCATGATGCCTGACGAGTCTGTTAGAGACTGTTATTAAACATCACCGTCGAATGTTGATTGCACTACAATTCATGCTGTATTATGGTGGTGCAATATTAATAAAAAAGCATTTTACATTTTTTATATACAGAAATATGATTATAGAAGAATGATTATATACAGAACATTTCCAGTCCAAGGAAATGTGTGCTTCTAGAATATTGGGGCTTCAGGTTTCCACACTCAGTCGCATATTTGTGACTTTTACAGGTAGAAGAACATGTTCATATCCTTCAGTCGGTGTTGGACTCCGAATACACACAACTATACAAAGCTGGGGAGCATTACCTTCTTTTAAACTGCTGACAATATAATCTTTTTGTTTGTGTTTGCTGTAGGAGCTGCTGGAGGAAGTGAGGAAAGAGCTGCAGAAAGTCAAGGAGGAAATTATTGGAGGTACATGCACAAGTATAAAAGTCTGTTAGAATTCCTGTAACTGGCAGTCGCAAAGGAAAGAGTATGAGTGCGAGGAAAGAGGTGTTGGTGGCTTGGTCCATTATGGGACATTTATGAGAGAGAGACATCAATTTATTACACAATCCTGGTGTCTCTAGCTGTCAGATATGACAAGGCCACTTGCTCAACAAGGCTGGAGTGCTAGAAAGAGGCCAAAGAGTAGAACGGTAAATTGCCTGTCTTTAGAAATGCATATGCTCTGTGGAACGGATCTCCTGTGGCTGCATGGCACTGATTATAGTTCGTTGTCTTAGCGTGTTTAGACCTTTTATAAATCTAGAATCTGACTAAACCCACTGTCCTTCTTCTGAACTACAAAGTATGCTAAAATAAAAAAAACCTATAGGGACTACCTTCTCCAGAACAAACTTATTGGATTCCAGTGAGTCTTTAGTTGGGTGTGACATGGAGTTCTGAGAATTTGGGGGATGACTTTGATGGTGGTGTTGGACCTCTGCACTTTTGTCCTCGGGATCCACTAATCTGATGTAGTCACTACCTAATAGTACTTCCCCTATGTTTTATTCCACCTGCAACATGGCTTGATAAGTCAGTCCATGTCATTATCATCTAACTGAGAGCATCATTAAAGTGTTATGATAAAGCAAAAAAACAAACAAACCACTAGTAGACATGTGGGACATAAAATTGCAGAGGGAGAACTGAGGGACCAGACATGGTCTTGCATTAGCTGTGTAGCCACTTTGTGACCATAGCATGATGGAAGGAACGCTAACACAGCAGCTCAGTGGGCTAGTTAAATATTGGCAGACATTAAGCTGGAATAAATTCTTGTGATCAGAAAGTGACAATCGTTCTAGTAAACGTATTAACTGATCACTAGCATTTGAAATGATTTCTTTTTTCTTTTTAAAAAGTTGCAGTGTTTTAATGTTGGTGTGTTGATTAAACATAATATTAATAATGTTTTTGTTTTCTTTTCTTTTTGTCTCCATAGCAATCATTCAGGAGTTACAGAGAAGAAGCACATAGTGTCTCTCTCTCTCTCTCTCTTTTTTTTTTTTCTTTCTCTCTCTCTTTCTTACACACACTCTCTTACAAATGCAAATATATGCAGGGACTTAATCCATTTAGCCTCATTTTCATTTGAAATCATCCAGTCTTTATTTTAATTCCCCCATTGTTATCTCATCAACGCTGTCATAATTATAATTGCCATTGCTCAGAAAAGTTTACACATCGTTTTTTTTGGGTGTTAATGAAAAATGTATATAATTAACACCAGTTACTGTAAAAGCTCAGTGGGCATACACACACACACACACACACACACACACACACACAGAGCAGCAACATCAGAGTCGCATTCATGTGCAGGCAGGAAGTGAATGCACGACTCATAATAACTCTAACTGGGTTTGTGCTGTGCTACAAATTGAGGTGTACAGCCAATTGCAAGACTGCGTACTGCTCCTAAAGAGCACCACTAATTTCTATGTCCTGTAAATATGCGTAGGCATCAGTGCCGTAGTGAATTGTTTTATGGAACTAGCAAGCAGGTGAGGTAGCTTTAGTTAGAAGTATTTCCTCAGTTCAGGGTTCAAACTGCGCACTATGCACTCTATTCTTACACTATGTAGTCCTTTTTATCAGGCAGGAACACGAATCAAACACTAGTGCTTCCCACTAAACGTAAATAACACTTCATGATGCTAAGCTGTGCCGGAAAACAGCTGCACATTTTAAAACCCACCCCAAGTCTTTTCTCCTCATCTCCTCCTCGTATGTGTGGCGTGATGGAATTTTGGATGGCCATTTATAAAAACTGTAAACCATAAAAGGCCTCTAATGGCTGTGCGTCTTCCACTGCAGAGAGCAGACTGCAAACCACCAAGCATTAAAAGTATGCAGCATGTCGTTTCTGATCAGTCCTAGTACACCGTTCAGGTATTAATAGTACACTACATCTCACTGACGTTCCCAGTGTGCACTACGCAGTACACAATCTTACATTTGATAAACCACAGGTTTCTAATGAATAACTATATATTAGTGGCCTATTGGAGTAGATAGATATTATATAATAGTTGGCCATGTAGGCAGCCTTGGAGGGTAGTTTTTTTTTTTTTTTACATCACTGTTTGATGCAGATACTCAGTTTGTGTAACTCGTGGTCTAAAATAGAGTTTGATACTCTGATGAGCCTGGTGTTTTCTAGACAGACATATTTGTATAAAGTTGAGACTGTTTGTCTTTGTACAGCCATTTAGACTCTCAGGATAGCGATATGATTTAGTCTTTACATATTTTTTTTCAGCAAACACTTCCATCCAGAGCAGCTTAGAGTGACACGGTGAACACTATGAGAATGATGAGAGTCCGACTTGTGTCGAGAGATCAGAGGCAGCGTGTAGAAACAATCGCTGGAGTGCACAAGGGGTTCTAAATGTTTGTCCCCTAGCAGTCCAGCTAGACAGTTCTCAAACACCGACAATAGTGGAGTAGGTACACTGTTACTCTAATGAGTTGATGGATAGAGACACACACCCACACACAGTCACTCTGGGATTTATTGATTGAATTACATAAAATAAACACACTAAACCAGGCACCTTTTGCCTCCTGAGCACAATCGCACTATGCAAAGCTTCATTCAAATGTAATCGCAAATTTTTTTTTTTTTAAAGAACCAAATTTAAATAATCAATTGGAGTTGACTCCGAATCCCAGTGTTGAAGGAGTTGTTCCACACAGTCTTTTTGGTTGCATGTCTTTGACGATGAACTCGTGAGCTTTTTTTTTTTTTTGTTTAATGCTTGAATAAACTTACGCTAACATTTACCTATATTTAAACATGTACCTGACTCTTCTCAGCTTATTTGGGTGGCCAGGTTTAAGGCATTAGCATTGGCAACATTTTGTATTACAAATCTGACTTTTTTCTTTTTTTCTCTCAAGTGAAATACTGCCAGACTACTCGTGAATTTGCCAAGAAAAGAGGCATTAGTCCAATGTTAACAGTTGAATAGTACATGTTCTTGCACTATGTCCTGTGTAAATTTGAGTTGAAACTTTTTTAACGTGTGGAATTAACTCAAAATCAGTTTTGATTCCCGAAGCCTGGAATTGGGTAATCAGCTCTTTTTTGGGATCAACTTCCAGCTCTGTGAATGGTTATAAATAATCAACTAGATTTAAATAATGGTAATTCTGTTTAGACCAAATTGCCTTTGATATAAATGTGTGCAACCAGATATGCAGTGTGAGTGTAAAGATGTAACTATGTGTGTACACACATACACATGTCTGTATATGTATGTGTACACATATATGTACACACACTGATCTTTTGTGGGCAGGGTTTGTGATTATTGACTTTCTTATTATTGGGTTTTTGTTTATTTCTAAAGTGCTTTACTATATTTGAAACTTTTTTTTACACTGAAACACACACACACACGACACACACTGGAGCATTGCCTTTATACCCAAATACAGCTGCTGCTGCTGCATCATCATGCCTCTGTGTTATCTCTCTGTGTGTGTTTTTGAAATGTCTGTGTTACAAAAGCATATCCTGTTAAATCACTTGACAAAATCATTCTAACCTTTTTTTTTTTTTCTCCTAAGATTAATTATGTATTGCCTAACGGTGCTGCCTAAAGATACGTTTTTGGACCATTAATGACCCACCCATAATTGTGTTCACTGAGAGTATGACTTTTTACTCAGGCTGTTGTTTTATGGTACCATGACATTACCACCGACCAGATATTATTTATATGAACTCTTCTCAGCAAATAATGGCACTGGCATGAGTAGTTTTGATAATGATAATAACATAAGAAAAATAAACAATATGAAAGATTTTTTTCAAGTGTGTGGCAACCTGGGAATACTATATACAGTTCTGCAATCTATAGGCTTCTTCTTTGAGGGTCCAACATTTCTTTGTCCAACATTTCAAGTTATCAAAGTTTTATTTACTTTCAAATGTTATTAAAAAAAACAATTGTTTTTGGTTGCATATTACATTAATTCTTGGATTATTATATCATGCATTTGGTGTCTATAACTCAAACTTGACATTTCTTAGTCTCTGCTAATGAAAAGCAACCACCACCATGTTTCACTACAAGCTTGGAGTTCTTACTATGCCCTCCTACCAAATGTAGCACTTCATGCCAAAGGTCAAAGATTTTATTATTTTTTTTTTTTTAAACAATAGCTTTTTATGGATCAATAATGAAAATAGTCTAGCTTTGTTCTCTGAAAGGCTTCTAAGTTGTGTATCTCTCCAGTAGCTTCAGAGTTGGTTTCCTCATTGCTTCTGACACTCCTTACAGCCTCCTCTAGATAGGCCTCTGGGAGGTTCTTTCCATCTTTAATAATAATCCTAATAATAATAATATTGGACTTAATTGATGATTCGTGATATATAATGCCATTATGCAATTCCAGTTCCGGGTTGTAGAAGTTAAATTGTGGAAATGGTCAAGTGCATTTTGCAACCACAAAAAAAAAAAAGATGCATCATTTTAACCTCTGGTTATAACCTCTGTAATATTTATTGATTGTTTTAAATCATCTGTATTTAATTTGCAATTATTAAGATATACAAATTATAATAACAGAGCCATCACTGCACGCACTGGTTTGCACCTTAGCAGAATTTGGCAGAGTCAGCCAACCCTAATCCATGCTTTTGAGGTGGGATAAAAAGTGTATGCAATATGAATTGAACCTCGAAGTATAAGCAGCAACACTACCCTATATGATTTAGAAATGTGTTTCAAACCGCTTATAATAAATGGAATTGGGAATGCTGTTCATCGATCTAAAATTAGCAGAGGGTTTAGCTGCAGCATAGACTCAACACACTGCCTATTAATATCCAGTTGACTTGTTAGAAATACCAGATTTGAGTCAGTCTTCTCAATCAAATAGCTTGCCTAAGTGCTTTACTTGGTTTGTGTCCATTTTTAGACGACTTTCTTTAAGCTAAAGTAACTAACTAGTTAGTTAGTCAGTCAAATATAGCTCATTGTTTTACAATTACAAGGTTTTAAACTGTAATTGAAGAAAAATACAGGATTTTAAAATAATTTAACTAAAGAGGTTTCTCTAATCCCATAAGTCCCCAAATCATGCAACTTTACCAGTCAAAAACAAATTTCACCCTTGTTTTCGGAGGCAATTTTAGGTGTTGGAAAGTCACCATGTGCCCTTCATACATGTAAACATCCAATATGATGCACAAAAAAAGACTCAAACCACTGATAAATCTATTACCAGAAATGATTAACTAAAATGATTTCACACAACACTTGAACTAAATTATGGCTGGACAGCTATTTTAATTGATGTGGAGTATTAAATCTTTTCCACAAAGTGCGGTTGTGGGTGCAGGTTTTCATTCCAACCAAGCAAGTCTGCACCAAATTCTACCGGTTTAACTTTCATATTTTTGATTTTCAATTACTATTAGGTGTGGCCCTTAATTGCATGGCATGAAAACCTGCACCCACAGTGGCCATTTGTGGAAAGGATTGGACACCCCTGAGTTTCAATCTAATTTACAATGTACGCAAAAGTAAAAAAAAAATATTTTTTTCCGATGTCACACATACATCCCAGCACATTTACATTCTTCCTTCTCATACTCCAGCTGGTTGAAAGCTGGGGTCAAAGTGCAGGTCTATCAGCTTTCATACCGCACACCTGGAGCAGAGAAGGTTAAGTTCTGTGCTCAAGGCCCCAACAGTGGCAGCTTGGCAGTGTTGGGGCTCAAACCCCTGACCATCTAATGAGCAACTCAAAGCCTTAATCAGTGAGTTACAACTTCCCCAGCCTGTATTATAATAAGAAAATTGGCCATATTCAATTTCACAATTAGTGAACTATTTTTTAAGGTTCAAGGTTTTTATTTGTCAATGCCACCATATGTGCAGACATACAGAGGAATCAATATACCATTTCTCTTCTTTCTCAAGTGTTTGCATTGTCAATGCAATAAAACATTTTTAGCCATCATTGCAATATAGAAACAGATTTTGTATGATGGTAACAGCTGTATACTTGCCATAAATAGATGGATATATACACGTTACACACGGTGTAACAGGTGAAATATGTTGCGCTTTCTTTAGGTGCATAGCGGTATTTTGGGAAAAGCCTGGCACTGCATTTTTCCGCTATTACTGCATGTGTGCAAGACGAGGATTATGTCATTCTTTTCTAATGCTTATTACTAAGTTTCTTTGACTAACCTGTAACGCTGTTGCCAAGAAAAATAAAAAAGCACGAGTTTTGGAAACCTGTCTGTGCTTATATGTTTTCTTTTGTAACTGGAGTTAGTGAGCTCTCCCTTCACCCAGACTCAACTCGTTTATAGGCTTGTATCTAAACAGTAGCCTCCCAAGAAAGTAATTGTTCACTGTCTTCCTCCTTCCTTTCACAACTATTTCTCTCGGGAGTTTATCTTTTGGCATCGTTGTGCGTTAAAAAAAACAACGTTTTTTTTCTCCTGATACCGTGCAGCTCAAAACACAGGCGAGGTGCTTTTTTCCGTTTCCGTTCGAAAATTTAATTGGTCTAATGTTATGGGGCTCAGTTTTTTGGCTTAAAGTTTATGAAACCGGGAAAAACACTAAGCCGCTTCGTTGTTTAAGCCGCGGGGTTCAAAACGTGGTGGGGGGTTGGGGGGGGAGTAGCGGCTTATAGTTCAAAACAATACGGTGTGTGTGTGTATGTATGTATGTATGTGTGTGTATATATATATACACACACATACATACATACATACCCTCACCGGCCACTTTATTAGGTACACCTTACTTGTACCGGGTTGGACCCCCTTTTGCCTTCAGAACTGCCTTAATCCTTCGTGGCATAGATTCAACAGGGTACAGGAAACATTCCTCAGAGATTTTGGTCCATATTGACATGATGGCATCACACAGTTGCTGCAGATTTGTCGGCTGCACGTCCATTATGCGAATCTCCCGTTCCACCACGTCCCAAAGGTGCTCTATTGGATTGAGATCTGGTGACTGTGGAGGCCATTTGAGTACAATTAACTCATTGTCATGTACAAGAAACCAGTCTGAGATTGTTCGTGCTTTATGACATGGCGTGTTATCCTGCTGGAAGTAGCCAGCAGATGATGGGTACACTGTGGTCATTAAGGGATGGATTTGGTCACCAACAATACTCAGGTAGGCTGTGGCGTTGACACGATGCTCAATTGGTACTAATGGGCCCAAAGTGTGTCAAGAAAATATCCCCCACACCATTACACCACCACCACCACCAACCTGAACCGTTGATACAAGGCAGGATGAAACCATGCTTTCATCCGAATGTCGCAGCAGAAATCGAGACTCATCAGAGCAGGCAACGTTTTTCTAATCTTCTATTGTCCAATTTTGGTGAGCCTGTGCGAATTGCAGCCTCAGTTACCTGTTCTTAGCTGTCAGGAGTGGCACCCAGTGTGGTCTTCTGCTGCTGTAGCCCATCCGCCTCAAGGTTTGACGTGTTGTGCATTCAGAGATCCTCTTCTGCATACCTCGGTTGTAACGAGTGGTTATTTGAGTTACTGTTGCCTTTCTATCAGCTCGAACCAGTCTGGCCATTCTCCTCTGACCTGTGGCATCAACAAGGCATTTGCACCCACAGAACTTCTGCTCACTGGATATTTTCTCTTTTTCGGATTGTTCTCTGTAAACCCTAGAGATAGTTGTGCGTGAAAAACCCAGTAGATCAGCAGTTTCTGAAATACTCAGACCAGCCTGTCTGGCACCAACAACCATGCCACGTTCAAAGTCACTTAAATCACATTTTTTCCCCATTCTGACGCTCGGTTGCAGCAGATCGTCTTGACCATGTCTACATGCCTAAATGCATTGAGTTGCTGCCATGTGATTGGCTGATTATAAATTTGCGTTAACGTGCAGTTGGACAGGTGTACCTAATAAAGTGGCCGGTGTGTGTGTGTAATATATATATATATATATATATATATATAAGAAACCTTGAGAGGAACCAGACTCAAAAGGGGAACCCATCCTCATCTGGGTGACATCAAGAGTTTGATCATAAATTTTCCAACAATACAGAACACTGGACAGTGCGAACTAACATGAGTATTGGAGTATAAGATTATAAGTGATGTTCTTTCTGCAGTCTTAAACAGTCTTTATGGTTAGTAGCTCCTAGTTTTATGAGCTCAGCATTTTTGATCACCACAGATCCAGCATCAGCTTCTCCATGCCAGAGCCTTAACACTCCAGGAGGTCCAATGTCAAAACTCCACACATGTAGCGGGATCCAATTGACACTGGTACGTCTCTAGATGGTTCGGGATGTTTGCGAGTTCGGCATCTATTTCTTCAAAGGTCCGTAATCACCAAGAGGTGGGAGGTGACTGGAGCTGGCCAACCCTCAGGGTGTCTCGGGATGGGGAGAGAAAGAGAAGCAGTGGAGAGGAATTAGCGTAGCTGCTGTTCATGATATTAACAGCACAAGTTGATAATGTGCATGTGATCAGATGTTCTGGAGCACAAGGTTATGATGTAATGTGTGTTATGTGAAGGCTTTGCTAAAAAGATATGTTTTTAATCTACACTTAAACTGGGTGAGTGTGTCTGAGCCCCGAACACTGTCAGGAAGACTATTCCAGAGTTTAGGAGCTAAATGTGAAAATGCTCTACCACCTTTAGTGGACTTTGCTATTCTAGGAACTACAAGAAGCCCAGAGTTTTGAGATCTCAGGGAGCGTGATGGATTGTAGCGTGTTAAAAGACTGGAGAGATACATGGGAGCCAGACCATTTAGTGCTTTATACGTGAGTATCAGTAGTTTGTAGTCTATTCGAAACAATTGTTCAAGTTCTCCCACTTAAAAAGATGAGAGAGGCCTGTAATTTTTATCATAGGTACACTTCAACTATGAGAGACAAAATGAGAAAAACAAATCCAGAAAATCACATTGTCTGATTTTTAAAGAATTTATTTGCAAATTATGGTGAAAAATAAGTATTTAGTCAATAACAAAAGTTAATCTCAATACTTTGTTAGCAATTACAGAGATCAAACGTTTTCTGTAAGTCTCCACAAGGTTTTTACACACTGTTGCTGGTAGTTTGGCCCATTCCTCCATGCAGATCTCCTCTAGAGCAGTGATGTTTTGGGGCTGTCGCTGGGCAACATGGATTTTCAACTCCCTCCAAAGATTTTCCATGGGGTTGAGATCTGGAGACTGTCGAGTCCACTCCAGGACCTTAAAATGCTTCTTACGAAGCCACTCCTTTGTTGCCCGGGCTGTGTATTTGGGATCATTGTCATGCTGAAAGACCCAGCCAAGTTTTATCTTCAATGCCCTTGCTGATGGAAGGAGGTTTTCCCTCTAAATCTCACGATACATGGCCCCATTCATTCTTTCCTTTACACGTCCTGGTCCCTTTGAAGAAAAACAGCCCCAAAGCATGATGTTTCCACCGCCATGCTTCACAGTAGGTATGGTGTTCTTTGGATGCAACTCGGTATTCTTTCTCCTCCAAACACAAGTGGAGTTTCTACCAAAAAAGATATATTTTGTTTTCACCTGACCATATGACATTCCCCAAATCCTCTTCTGGATCATCCAAAAGCACTCTTCACTTCTATGCATTTCCCAGCAACACTTGGTGCAAAATTTTAGAGAAATTAACACTTAATGGCTGTAAAAATGAAGATCCTTTGTCCTTATGGTAAAATGGCCTTGGCTTTTCTTTGGGTTAGAGTGACAGAGTGATGTACCTGATCAGAGTGTAGAGGATTGTCATAATAATTTCATTATAGATAGTTCCAGGCACACTGATTGAACGGTATTCATTATATGAGTACTTATATACCCTGTAACTGCAGTGGGACATTTCACTGTATGAATCACATCTGCTCATCACACTGTACATGCTACGATGGCATGAACAATTTCACTTCTTAGGTCAAAACAAACATTATAATTATATAACATTATAATTAATGACTTCATAGTTTTCAGGAAAATAATTTTTTTTAAGCACGGGATGGACATGGAGACGTCAGTTTAATCAGAATCATCTTTAACTAGGATGTACAAATCAATGTAAGCGAGCTCACTGATGTTTTGGAAAGTAAGTGTAGCTCTTGCAGGATTTATTTCTGCAAGCAAGCAGAGCAATAAAAAAAAAAAAACATTTGGCCACATGACATCCAAACTATCAGTTAATCAATATTCATTTCCAGTGTATAGAACAATATTGCACTTGCAGTTGGGTTATTATACTAAATAATGGCACTGCTGGAATTGCCTATCCACATACCCAAAGCACAGCCATAATTATAGTCTGTATATCTCTCTCTTGCTCTAAATAATCTCTACATTATTGCTCTTGTGATATTACTTAATTATTTCTGGAAAGCTGGTAAGAAATATCTATAAGCATTTTAATTAAATTTTTCCCAGAGAAACTCTGCATTAGTTATTAAACAGCCATAATAAGTTATCTACTAAAATTGAAACATTATCAGTATTGAATCCTATTTCCTCTTGACACCCATTTTACACTTTGACTCTTGTTTCCACTCACACACTCTTCTGATTGGTTTCTAAACACCTGCAGGTTAGTCAGACTTCTTTCATGCCTATTTAGGATGTGAAAACTTTTGATGTATCTAAGCTCATTTTCTGCCGGTTGAAACTCTTCACCACTGACTATTTCACAATTGTTAGGTAAGCACAGAAACGGCATGTTTGATCAAGTACATGTCTTTCTCCTAACTTAATCGTTTATATATATATATATATATATCATCCAAACTCTAGCCCTAACAGCCTAAGGCAAACCTATGCCCACTTTTGATGCAGATGTTCTGCTCATATGACTACAAACAACTTGATTTTTCTGACATACGTCATCTCATAGCATATAAAAACAATTTGAAATGCGTCTACTTCTGGAACATTTCTGTGCAAAAGTTGTAGGCAGGTGCTAAAAACGCTTTCAAAAATAGAAGTATTAATAGCGTAATTTCATCGATTAACAAAATGGAAAGTAAATTAACAAAATAGATACTCCAATTAAACCGATAGCGAAGGAAAAGCAGCCAACAAACACTCAACACATCTTGGAACGCTGCAAGATTGATGGAAAACTATTAGGCTGACTGTGTAAATGTGCTTATGTGAAAGTGTGCAAAGCTGTCATTGATGTAAAAGATGTCTACTTTAAAGAATCAAAATGATAAAAACATATCCTAGGTTATTTGACAAGCTTTTTCTTTATTACTTAATTCCAAGATGCGTTCTTTCATAGTTCAGATGTTGTCATTGATTGTGTACAATGTGGAATATATAATATACATATCAGACATATATATATATATATATACCTTCAGTTGTTTTTCTTTATTTTTTATTATTTTCCACATTGTACACAATCAATGACAACTGAACTATGAAAGAACGCATCTTGGAATTAAGTAATAAAGAAAAAGCTATACAAAATATATATAGCTTATAAATGTACCGAATTTTATATAAATTAAAGAAGCAATAATAATAATAGTAATAATAATAATAGTAATTCCGTGAGAAAGTGGGGTCAGTTTTTATTGTTGTTGACGTTGACATGACGTCACATCCTGTTTGTGCGCTAGTGAGGAGCTGAAGGCCTGAAGCCTAAAAAAAAACTCTAAAGAAGGTTGATAAAGTAAAACTTAGAGCAGAACGGCGTGGAGGAGTGTTGAGCTGTGGTGAGTTGCGTTCATATCAAACAATGTTGACGCTTCATTCGAGTTTAATTTATATGTGTATATACAGAAACCCAGCAGTGGGAATCCGTTGTGTGTGTTTGCTGAGCGCAGGTTCCATTAGCTTTTAGCAGCCTGCAGCTAACACACACACACACACACACGCCGTTAGAAGTGAAGTATACTGAGCCCAGCCTGCAGCACCAGCACGAGGTTAATGCTGGAGATCTGGGAATGTAAATGTAAATGTCAACTTCTGCTGAAGTCTGGTTATTTCCTCCCGTGTGTGTTAAGCCCTGAAACGAACCCAGTGGCCTCCATTTTAAATCGGGGAGCTCTGTGTGTGTGTGTGTGTGTGTGTGTGTGTGTGTGTGTGTGTGTGTGTGTGTGTGTGTGTGTGTGGGGACAGCTGCTAGTATGTTACCAGAGCTGGAGCACTTACAGCCAAGCAGGTTCACTTTCTCAGCTGGAGCAGACACGGGTTTAAGGTTGTATAGATAGCGTCCGGAGTGAGCTTGAACAGTTTTACGACTTACAAATGTCTCGCTTTGTTCTAAACATGTGCAACGAAATCTCCATGTAAAGCTTCTCACTTTCTCTTCTGTTAGCTTAGCAACCTTAGCCCGCACTTCCCTGACAGAAGTTTTCACGCTGGACTATGCTATTAAATAATAAGCGTAATTTTGTTTAAACGAATATAATTTGAGATGTATGCATGTTTTTTAGTTGTACTTTAGTTGAGTTGTGCAGACTTGTGAAGGTAATGTGATGCAGGAGATAAGCAGATATGTGTTTCAAGGTAGAGAGTCGTGACGAAGAAAAGTTCATTTATTTGGCAAATGAAATGCAGAAAACGATAAACACACAAGGCAAAAACCCTTAATTAGGCTTTAGATAACTTAGAAAGTAAACTTTTGTAGTCAGAATCAGAAAAAATTATCAATGTTGCCATGGGTATAGTAACCACACACTTTCTGAGGAAACTCTATATCAGGGACGGGCGATTTGATATCGATATCTAAAATATCGCAAATTTCGATACTAGCGATGCTTTAGTTTCTAGTATAGGAAGAATATTCTTGACATATTCATTCTGTATTAGTATTAAAAGCTTTGTTCGCCTGTTAGGAAGCTGGGGTCAGTGCACAGGGTCAGTCATTATACAGCGTCTCTGTAAGGCATTACAGTTAAGGGCCTTACTCAAGGGCCCACCAGTGGTATTTGGGCTTGAATTAATGGTTAAAGTCTTAACCATTGTGCTACCACGTCCCATGTAAAGAGAATCGATTCTCAGGCTAAAATATCTACAGCTATGTGGGATTTTTTTTTAACAAATCAAGTGAGTTTAGGAGCTATTTCCTCTTCCACTGTACAACCAAACCAGCATTCCATCACCCAGTCCCATTTTTGGATCGCTGCATCACCGCATGAGCTGTAGCTTCAGAGAGGATTTTATTTTATCCCAAAAGCAGAAAAGTTGTACAGTCTAAGAAGAAACTGACTCAAAGAGAAAATGTCACCATTCTCTTGTTACTTCGCAAGAATTTATAAAAGGGGAAGGAATGTAGTTTGTCTGAATAATGATGTTTTGTAATGAATGTAACCAAAAAAAGAAGTTCCGCCCGCTTTAGTCTATTCAATATTAATAATGGTGGCTTTCAAAAAACAGTGGTGTTCGGTATCAGGGATTCTGCCATTGAAAGTACTTGGCATTGGGCTGAGTAGAAATTAAGCGGTATCGTGCGTCTCTACGGTACGTATTTGATGTTTTTGGGTGTCATTTAACTCGCACCTATATAATATTTATAATATTTAATATGCTATACCATTTTGCTTTAGTAAGAACATAGAGAATCAGTACTGCATTGGTTTTATAGTAAAAGAACATAAACCTGCAAAGACTGCTCGGGCTTGGAATAGTGCGCGAAAGCTATATATTTTTCCACATAAATGCTTAAAAAACAACAACAACATAATCTGATTGTGCTAACTGTTGTTAGAAAAGGTTATCGATGGCGTGACCACAAATGTGCCCGGTTTGAATGAAAGCTGAGACAGCGTTTTGATGACAGGCTTCAGTACCTTCTTCACAGTCATTTGATAATCTTTGTTAGTAATTTTTCTTTTTGTCAGTAGATTTTCCATCCATTTCAGTTTATTGCATTTAGAAACTTTATCTTTAAAAAATTTAATTACTAACACCGTAGTATTTTTTTTTAAGCCGTCAATTTTCATATCATCTTATGTTGAAGGGACTAAAATCTTGTGACTGCAACACCAAGTGTGACATCGTGTCCCCCTACTGCAGATAAAAAAATATACGAACAAATTTCACCTGTCCATCTGTTGCCATGCCAAACTAGTGCTGGGTCTAAAATTGCACAGTGTTGTGCAAGTCTAGAACGTTATTGAGCAGCAACATTAACTGGGTTTCCTATTACAGTTAGTGTTTGAATTCAACTTCTCATATCACTTTCAATCACCTGCTTTACATGCCAATCTTCTGGATTTTCTAAGTCCGTGAATACTTTTGAATTAAGGTCAAGAGTTCTGATTTTCAATCTCAGCCAATGACAACAATCACGACAGCTAGAAAATTTCAACGCAGGTCTGTCGACGTTCAACTAAGTTTTTACAGACCGACGGCGTGTGTGAATAATAACGGCTCTGGTTCTGCACACGTGCGTGACATCGTGCTAAACCAGGCTGCTTTGCGTTGGGCCGAATCACACTACTGCGTTAGAAATATTTTTTTTCTCTAACAACACTTAGTAATACACCTTCTGTTACATTCACGCATGTGTGTACGTTACAGAGGCTGTATAGAATACATAAAAAAATGTTCAAAGATAAAGACTTGTAGTGAGGTGCAGATTGTAGAAACCATGACTGTCATTTGAAATGATTTTTTTTTTTTATGAAATTCACATTTGCATACGAGGAATGATAGCATATAATACAGTATAAAGTGACAATGCGGAATACAAAAGCCATGCTGTGTGTAGGCTTGTGCTGTATGAGAACTGGCTTCCACTTCTGTGTTCATTTGCCATCCAGCATGCTCGCGTGCAAGTAAACATCTCTACCTGGGGGAAGTAAGTGAAAAATTAAACAGAAGTCATGTATTTTAAATGGAGAACAAGCAAACGTGTGGACGCGATAAAACCCAGAGTTTCACTACTTCCCATCAGCAAAATTACGCAAGCGAGAGGTTTGTTACACTGAATATCTGTGATTTACCTGTCGGTGCGCTTCCACAGGTCAACTGAAGTAGGTCAGCGTTGAATTATTTGATATAACCACTAATTCGAGTACGAGATTGGTCTCGTACATCAGTTTTATCAACAAATAACATCGACTGATGCATTTCAGACACAATACAGTATGACCAAATCTATAGTATAGCACGCCCGCTAAGCTCACGTCGGTCTGTACATTCCAGGTAAAGGTGTTTCTGGGAAAATTTGCGCCTTTTCATTCTTCACTGTTTGCTGTGTCTGCTTATGTCACGTACTCTACTGTAGTATTAGTTTTAAGCTAGAAAGTGGAATGGTATGTGGTAAACATAGAAGAGCGGTACACAGTGATACACAGTGATACACAGTGAGGTTGTAGGAAATCTGAGTACTAAACTCCGCTTGAACAGTTGAATAAGTGGACCTGAACTAACTGTTGTATGAAACTCTTCTTGTTGGTTTGTTATTTGTCAAATGTGTTATATGACTCTCTATAAACAGGAAATCCGATATACATAAGCGTTGCTCTCTAAAAGAACGAGTTCTTCCTCGGTCCGTCTTGCAGAAAAAGGCGCCACACCATCGCCTTAAAATCTTTCCATGTATGCAATCTCGCACACCTCACCTAAGATCTGGAACGAAGCATGCTTGACACATCATTTAGATGTCTTCTATATACTGTTGAATGTTTGATAGGGTGCACACCTCTGCATGGCACGCTTATCCATAAAGCCCCCTATTCTGCATCATGACTGGAGTCGTGAACACGCTTCAACGCAGAAGTATAATCTACCCTTTGCACATCTCTTATTCAGCTGGTGTAGATTGAATGGAAGTGTAACTGTTGTGCAGCATTGTGAAAAATAGATTCAGGAGCACGTCTGATGTGGACTGGAGTTGAGATTGGCGTGATTGTCGAAGGAAAAAGCTATGAGTGGGTGCCCTGAGACTATGCCTGTGCAAAGATGACTAACCCTGACTTGATACCACTCATTATTTAGATGGATTACTTTAATTGATAGAATTTAAGGCAACTTTATGTGAAACGTTAAATTTAAATTGCTTGTCATTTATTTATTTTTTTAAAATAAAGTTTGCGTTTTTTAGAGGAATATTTATAATACAGTGGTACCCCGGAAAATCAGCGAAATTTGGACGCACCCATGCAGCCCTTATGGTACTTTAGTGAATTTATCTAGACATTGTTACTGTTACTTTAATACAATCATTTGTTAAAAAAAAAAAAAAAAGGAATTTGTTATTGAAAACAATGTTATTCCTAACATTCCTGAACATTCCTGTGAATTTTACGATAATCCGCAACTTGCTGTTAGTCAGGTTTCAAATGAGAACACACAAATTTTCCGAGCCGCTAGTTCCGAACCACGAATTATCGGGGTTTGACTGTATTTCCATAAATCTGCGAATATGAAAAATAAAGCAACCTAATCAACAGATCAGAAATTAACGAAAGAAATGCTGCTGTTTAAACGGAGGTTAGGATGGTCTGTCTATCTTGGTTTAGTTTAACTAGAAGCCAAACATGTTTGATCACCTTTGCATATAATCCTGCAGGAAAATAAACATTGCTTATGTATATATGTAAAAAAATATCTCCTTCCTGTCTTTTCTTTTGCCATTTAGCATTTTTTTGTTTGTTTGTTTCCATCTTTCCAGAACTTATTTAAATGGGCTGTGATATAAACACTTCATGCTCTTTCAGAAGGCATGTAGAGGAATGAAGAAAACCGGCATTTGTGAAACTTTTGAGAACTGCCAGAGTAATTTGGTTGTGTCAGGCTTACACTGGACCGAACATGATACGGTTTGCCATGTTGGGCCGAGACAGTATACTCTCCTCTTTAACTGTAATCAGAAGCTCTTATAGGATATAAAATCGTGCTTATCCTAATCATTTTGCTCTTCATAACCTAATGCTCTAGGTTGCTGTCTAGTTTAAATACCATTGCATCTGTAATGATGTCATAAAGATACACACACTTACTTCCTCTGCTGCTTTAAGACATTATTTCCCAATCGATTTAACAGAAATCACCATGGTAAATAGGAAATGCGTAGCTGCAGATAAAGGGTTCCGTAAACCAGTGGCAGGCCGTGCATTTCACACCTATACCTTCTCTGCCTTTTCGAGCTGTGCCTAGTGCGCTCTCTGACCACCCAACCAAAGGACATGAAAAATGCCGACGTGATCGATGGCCCCCATCTCGCCAACTCGAAATCTGATTGTTTTAAGCAACATGTACTTTAACACTACAGGTGCCCACACTGCTGATTCAGGCCTCACAGCACATTCCTTTGACTCTGGAAACATGTGATGTGTTGGCTAGAATATGATTGGATAGAAACCTTTACTCCTTGAAGCAGTGCAGATGAGAGAAAAGCTGTGAAATTATACAAGAGAAATTAGAAAGAGAATAGACTATATATTTAAAACGTGTTCAAGGGACAAAAATTTATTTAAAAAAATGAAAGTCAGGGATTTTGAGAAGGCTTCAGAAACATGTTTGAGACTATAGGGAGATGCTTGGGTGGGGTAGGGTTTTATTTATTATTGTATTTTATTTTTTATATATAAAGGATGTGGGTTTAAAAATAAATCAGTTAAGATGCTAAGAAAAAGGGAAAAAATGTGCTGAACTTCAACTGCAACTTTTTTTTTTGATTTCGTTTTATTTTTGTATTTTTTTCCTCTTTAATATAGTTGATATTTTATGTGTGAATGGGCAATAGGCATTCATGATCTAGCATATATGACTACTTGTTTTTTGCAGAATGCTTTAAGATTTCTATCTTATGACAATTTTTTTCTTTTGATTTTAAGACTATTAAATTTTGCACATTTCTGAACGAGAGCAACCAAATTAAATTTCCTACTGCTGAATAATGTAGCTCTACAAAATGGAATATAAGTTTAAAAGAAGAATAACAGACACCTAATGGCATCCTTTAAAAATAAATCTTAAAATGCATTTTCCATCAAAATGCGAGAATTAAAATCAATCATGCTTGCGTAGTGTATTTTAAAACGCCATCACCTCTGCTAGTGTGTTTAGCGTTTAAATGTGCAATAAATGGAAGGTGATTGACAGGGTAGTATTTAATAATGTATTATTAGTCATCAATATTGTTGCATATGTATTGTGTGTAATGAACGTGTATTTCATGTGTCTTTCAGGTGCTGTGTGCACATGTGTGTCTGTGTTGCTGGTTGTGTTCACTCATCTCACAGTGGCCTGCTGATCCTCGACACCTTCGCTCACAATTGTGCACACAGTGACACACAGACACACACTGAGACACACACAAACACAGCATGAATGAGGTTAGCGTGGTCAGAGAAGGTTGGCTCCACAAGAGAGGTGAGTTGCGAAAGAATGTTGCGAACTCGCCACCGACCCTGTAAACCTGAATTAGGACATATGTCTGTACATAAGCTTTTATCTGCACAGTGTTGTTGTTCTAGAGATTAATGAGGTGACTCATAAACTATATATATATATATATATATATATATATATATATATATATAAATACATACAAAATAAAATAAAAAAACAACCCTAAAATATCCTAAACCATCACTATGGTTTGCACACAGTGGAAACCCCTAAAATGTTTGCATTTTATACTTTATTGCTAATATTAACTGCACCCTCATATCTATACTCCACATTGATCTGTAAGAAGATGGCACCTGCTGTCGCTCCATTACTAGGGAACTAAATGCAATAAATAAAGAGAGCCTTAATCATAACTTCATCGATAGCTACTTTAATGAAAATGTGTTTTATCGACAGATACACTCTAGGGCAGGGCTGTACAATAATCTTATACTTCCCATGGTTCTAATGGAGAGTATGCTATCGTATAGCCACCAAGCCAAGTGAGCTATCACAAACTGCTGAGTCACTATGTTGCACTGAGGCATAAAAGTAATAAATTCTGTTCCAGTACACATCCCTCTCAGAATGGGAGACTGCGCTTTCCTGTGCAAACACTCAGTCAAACCACTGATACCTGACCTTTTGACCTTTGCAGTATGTCTGACCTGGTGTGTCATTGTGGTGAGTGAGCACCGGGTCAGCAGCCTTGCATGGTGATAATTTATTATATTTCTATGCTGAGAGGTACAGGCAATGAGCCAGTATGAGTCATGTCCATAGACAGGCAGAGGAAACACAGGCTCTGATATAGACTGCAGCTCATCAGCTGCTTCTGCAGGACAGTAGGAAGGGGAACAAGGTGGGAGTATGAATGATTAAGTATGAATGTTCACTTTTTATATTCTTACATATGGTAGACATATGTAAGAATATAAAAAGTGAACATTCATACTTAATCATCTCCAGCTAACATTTCTGTACCTGCTGACTATTAATTATAATTCAAAGATGCATATCCGCACCACCAATGTCCTTGCAGGAACACAAAAATCACCTATTGCCATCCTGACAGTGATTATTTTCCAGGTACACCTCATTCTGAAGTTTTTTATTCTTCTTATATATTTGTAAATGATTACAAGGTTAAATAACTTATCCTCCGCAGCAGAGGTGACTCTTGGTCTTCCTTTCCTGGGGTGGTCCGCATGTGAGCTAGTTTCTTTGTAGCGCTTGATGGTTTTTGTGACTGCACTTGGGGACACTTTCAAAGTTTTCCCAATTTTTCTGACTGACTGACCTTCATTTCTTAAAGTAATGATGGCCACTCGTTTTTCTGTACTTAGCTGCTTTTTTCTTGCCATAATACAAATTCTCACAGTTTATTCAGTAGGACTATCAGCTGTGTATCCACCTGACTTCTGCACAACACAACTGATGGTCCCAACCCCATTTATAAGGCAAGAAATCACACTTATTAAACCTGACAGGGAACACCTGTGAAGTGAAAACCATTTCAGGTGACTACCTCTTAAAGCTCATTAAGAGAATGCCAAGAGTGTGCAAAGCAGTGATCAAAGCAAAATGTGGCTACTTTGAAGAACCTACAATATGACATATTTTCAGTTGTTTTACACTTTTTCGTTATGTATATAATTCCACATGTGTTAATTCATAGTTTTGATGCCTTCAGTGTGACTCTACAATTTTCATAGTCATGAAAAAAAAGAAAACTCTTTGAATGAGAAGGTGTGTCCAAACTTTTGGTCTGTACTGTATATGTAATTATGCTTACTGCTCTAAGCGTTTGCCCCCAACCAATCTTGTCTCTTCCTTTTAGGTGAATACATTAAAACATGGAGGCCGCGGTATTTTATCCTAAAGAGTGATGGGTCATTTATCGGTTACAAGGAGAAACCTGATGTGTCTGATCCCAACATGCCCCCACTCAACAACTTTTCTGTAGCAGGTGTGTATGTGTGGCTGTTGGTATGCAAGATAATGAATGGAGAGGTGGTGAATGATTTAACATCAAATCACAATATTAATAGATTAAAGTGTGTACATTTTGATCTGTTGTAGCCAGCTGTTAACGTGTATGTATGATTTGTCCTCTTTCAGAATGCCAGCTGATGAAGACCGAGCGGCCACGTCCCAATACCTTTGTAATTCGCTGCCTTCAGTGGACGACGGTTATTGAGAGAACGTTCCACGTGGACAGTAATGCTGAGAGGTAGGGTACAGAACTATAATAACCGTCTTCCAGGGTTATTTCTGGTTGATTTCTACCCTGTACACTTGCTTTAATGAAGAAAGCTTAAAATAGAATGTGTTTGGTTCACTGGGGTGATATGTGTCCGTGTATATATAACAACATTTCAACATCATCTCTTACGTTGTCAATATTCATTATTTTGTCATCATTATTAGCTGTCACAATATATAATGCAGTCGCTTACATACTCAACTCGTCTGTTTTCGATAGGATGAAGGCTAGGTAGTGTAACTGTAATGAAGCAAGGAACTTATTCAAATAAAAAATGAAGTTACTGGCATGTTATGCATAGGTAATGTACTGTGACCCTTCAACAGTCTAACACTTCTAGTGCACAGACCAGCCTCTTACCCATGGACGCATCACATGTTCCATTCATTTTACAAATGGTAAATCTACAACCCTTCATGACAGTAATCTTGTATCAGTTGATTCGTCGGTTAATCGATACAGGTTCATATCGGGTCTCTGGTAAAGATATTGTCGTTACCTTTACATCTTATTTCCTCTGAAATTTAAATGCCACCTTCGTAAACCGAACCTTGTCTGTTCTAGTATGAAGCGTCAAGCATTAAACCTGGTGTACTGTCACAGATCAAAGTAATTGATGGTTAAAAACCAAATTTGATTGAACATTGATATATAATTACCATTACGATGTTTATTGTTAATGGTTCTGTGTGTTTAAACATTTGGGACACCACCATTAACCATGTTGCTAATTCTAGTAATTATCAAGTAATACAATAATAGTTTTAAGACCCAGACTAAACAATTTTACTTTTACTTTTTGTTTTTGTTTTGATTATTTATTTATTTTTTCCTCCTCTCGTTCTCTCAGGGAGGAGTGGATTCGGGCAATTCAGGCTGTAGCAAATGGACTGAAGACGCGAGAGGAGGAGGAACCGATGGACATTAACTTCAGTTCATCTGGAGACAGCAGCATGGAGACATCTTCAGGCAAATCACGCAGCAAAGTGGTTAGTCTCTAACTCATGCACAGAAAGATGAGAGTTCTTGATAAAGATTTAGTGAGCATTAGTGCTTGACACTATTTACATTTATGTAAAATGTTTGTGTTTTCCCGCTCTGTAGACAATGAGTGACTTCGACTACCTGAAGCTGCTGGGTAAGGGCACATTTGGGAAAGTGATCCTGGTCAGAGAGAAAGCAACAGGCGTGCATTATGCCATGAAGATTCTGAGGAAGGAGGTCATCATTGCTAAGGTGACAATACAAACTGAATTTGCAACAGAACTTTGTCTTTTAGTTTCGGTATCAATGTAATATCAAAGTGAATCATTTTTGTCCTATAAAAATCATTACATATATTCTGGAGCTGCCCTGAGCTGAGATGACAGAAAGGTAGTAGTAATTCATTGTGTGTCAAGAGTGTCGGGTTGGAATCTTTTTACATGTAATACGATATGTTGGGGAATGCATCAAAGTTTAATCACTTTTCGACTTTAGGCACAACAGAAATTCACAGAAAGTCCTGAAGACAATTAATACGTTTTTTATTAGGCAAGATTAAGATCTCTAATCTTAAGAATGTAGATCAGGAATATTTCAAAACATCATTACCTGGCTGTGCTGGACACCTGCTGATTTCAGCCATGACTAAAATAATCATTTTCACCATGCTCTACATATCTTTCCAGGTTAATTTTTGATTATTAGCCATGTTTTTATGATATAATTAAATCATTACACCTGTATTTTGAGCGCCACATTAATGTAAAAAAATAGTTACAATATTTAAATATATTAAAAAAATGTTCTGTAGATATTCTCACCAGTGATGAGTGGTGAATGTCTGTCTAATCAGGCAATCGCGTGGAAGTTGTGCAATGCCGAAAACTCTGCAGATACAGGCCAGCAGCTTTAAATAACCCACACATCAACCATCAGAATGGGGTGGTGTATGTGATCTCAGTGATTTGACCAGTTCTTGATTGTGTGTGCCTGATGTAGTTTTTGAGTATTTCTGTAACTGCTGATGAGTGGTGCAATAAAGACAAGTTCTGCAGATGACCTTGCTGATTAGAGAGTTTAAGAGCGATTCGCCCAGCAAGTTTATGCTGACAAAGTCTGCAGTAACTCAGTTACCGTAATTTCCGGACTATAAACCGCACCCAAATATATTAATCATCAAATAATATAATCAAATTTTTTTCTTTTTCTTTTTTTTTTTTTTTTTTTACATAAATAAGCCGCACCTGTCTATAAGCCTACACTGTCTACACTGAAACTAATGAACTTTAAACAGACTTTAATAAAAGACAGTGTCTGTTACACGGTGTAACGGGTGAAATATGTTGTGGCTCCTTTAAGAGCAGAGCGGTATTTTGGGAATAGCCTGCCGCCTTTTTCTGGTATTACTGCATGTGTGCAAGACCGAGGAATATGTCCATATTATTTTCTGATGCTCGTTTTCAAGTTTCTTTGACTAACCCGTAACGCTGTTGCCAAGAAGAAAAAAAAAAGCACGAGTTTTAGAAACCTGTCTGTGCTTATATGATTTCTGTTGCTGAAGTTAGCGAGCTCTCCCTTCACCCGGACTCAACGTGTTACAACGGCTTGTATCTAAACAGTAACCTACCAAGGAAGTCATTGTTCACTGTCTTCCTCCTTTATTTCACAACTATTTCTCTCTGGATTTTTCTTTTGGCATCGCCGTGTGTTTAAAAATCACCATCGGTGAAGCTTTTCTCCTGATGCAGTGCAGCTCAGAACACAGGTGAAGTGCGTTTTTTCATGCCCGTTCGGCAATTCCATTGGTCTAATGTTATGGAGCTCAGTTTTTTGGCCTTAAGTTTGTTAAACTGGAAAACCCAGGAAAAATCCATATATAAGCCGCTACGTTGTTTAAGCCGTTTAAAACGTGGGGAAAAAGTAGCGGCTTATGGTCCGGAAAATACATTAACTACTCTGTACAATCGAGTTTAGGAAAGCATTTTAGAATGTACCTTTTGAACATTGATGTGGATGGGCTCCAAGAGCAGAAGACTCTTGGGTGGGTTATTCTTGTCTCAGCCAAAAACAGAAAAAGCTGAGACTTAAATGTGCGCAAAAAACTGTCTCGCCAATACCAGACAGTTAAAATGTAGAAAAACATAGCCTTGTCTGAACTGCATTTTTACACTGAAGCTCACAGAAGCTAGGTCAAAATATTTTCTGCCAACAGCATGAATCCGTGTACCCAGATAAACACCTCGTTATAACAGACCAGACTGGTTATGGTGGAGAAATAGTCTGGAATGTTTTCCTGCTTCTCAGTAATATCCAATCAATGATTACTTAAATGCTACAGGCAATTTAAGTATTGTTGCCGAGCATGTGCATACCTTAATGGCCACAATCAATTACAGCAACTTTTCAGCATGATAATGCACCCTGTCACAGAGTAAAAGTTGCCTCACACTTGTTCTGTGAAACACAACAACAAATCCAGTGTTGCACAGTGGCTCTGACAGTCATTGTATCTGAATTCAAAAGAACATCTTTGGGAGGAGTTAGAATGGCATCTTTTGTAGTATGAAAGTACACATTAAAAATATGTAGGATCTGTGTCATACAATCATGTCAACATGGACCACAATTGGTGCATTACTCCATGGAAAATTTGCGGCCATCATCATATATGCGGTTTACAACATAGCGTGCAGTTGTGAGAGCAACCTTTGCTGTGAACAGCACACACCATGTTATGGAAGTTTCTTCCTCGAGTAGCTCACCAGTAACATTTGTTGTACCAGCGAAGGTAAAATCGCAAATTTCTAAATCATGCAGCTTTAAGTATTACAATAACTATGCGAAATTGCAACCATTATACTGGTAAACGAGATAATGTATTTAATGCATATACGTAGAGTGCATCCGGAAATTCACTTTTTCCACAATTTGTTACGGCCTTATTCCAAAATAGATTAAATTAATTATTTTACAAACAATTCACCATAATGAAAACGTGAAAGATGTTTAAAATCTTTGCACATTTAAAGAAAAGAAAAAAACATATGAACATAAGTATACCAAAGCCTTTCAAAGACACTAAAAATTGAACTCGGGTGCCTCCTGTTTTCACTGATCATGTTTCAGATGTTTCTACAACTTGATTAAATCCACCTGTGGTACACCTGATTGGACAAGATTTGGAAAGGCACACACCTGTCTATATATAGGTCCCACAGTTAACAGTGCATGTGCATAAACCAAGCCATGAGGTCCAAGAAATTGTCTGTAGACCTCAGAAAGGATTGTATCGAGGCACAGATCTGGGGAAGAAAGATTTCTGCAGCATTGAAGGTGCCAATCTGCACAGTGGCCTTCATTATCCGTAAATGGAAGAAGTTTGGAACCAACAGGACTCTTCCTAGAGCAGGATGCCCGGCCAAACTGAGCGATTAGGGTAGAAGGGCCTTAGTCAGGGAGGTGACCAAGAATCGATCGTCACTCTGAAAGAGCTCCAGCGTTTCTCTGTGGAAAGAGGAGAACCTTCCAGAAGAGCCACCATCCCTGCATGCACTCCAATCAGCCCTGTATGGTAGAGTGGCCAGACGGAAGCTACTCCTCAGTAAAAAGGCATGACAGCCCGTCTGGAGTTTGCCAAAAGGCACCTGAAGGACTCTCAGACCATGAGAAACAAAATTCTCTGGTCTGATAAAACAAAGCTTGAGCGTCATGTCTGGAGGAAACCAGACACTGTTCATCACCTGGCCAATAACATCCCTACAGTGAAACATGGTGGTGGCAGGTGACATCCTTGATGAAAACCGGCTCCAGAGTGCTCTGGACCTCAGATTGGGGTGACTGTTTATCATTTAACGGGACAACAACCCTAAGCACACAGCCAAGATAACAAAGTAGTGACTACGGGATGACTTTGTGAATGTTCTTGAGTGGCCCAGCCGATTGAACATCTCTGGAGATACCTAAAAAAAATGGCTGTGCACAGACTCTCCCCATCCAACCTGATAGAGAAACTGCCCAACAATAGGTGTGCCATCATACTCAAAGACTGTAATTGTTGCCAAAGTTAGGCTAGGATTACTTGCATATGTAATATTATTCTTTTTTTAATTACATTTTATATATATATATATATATACACACTTGTAAAGATAAAAAAAATGATAATTAATCTTTCATGTTGTCATTTTGAGGTATTGTTTGTAGAGTTTCGAGGAAAATATTCAATTTAATTAATTTTGGAATAATGCTGGAACGCAACAAAATGTGGAAAACCATGAAGCATTATGAATACTTTCCGGATGCACAGAGGCTAACCAAAACCGTCCTCTTATGTTCTAAGATCAAATAGATAGTTATTGTTATAAAACACAAAACCTCTATGCAGCTGCATCCGCGATTCAGTGATTGCGGTTTAGTGATTGCGATTTAGTGATAGTGAAATGCGACTGATCTCACTGTAACTGTTACACTACAAAACGGGTAATAATTAAAGCCTGTTTTTAAAAATAGCGATTAAAGTGTTATTGACTGACACATTTAACAGGTAGACTTATGTTGTCCTGATATTAAAATGTGGAATAGAAGGTTTGTGTTTTTCGTATTCTGCAGGATTATTTTCCGTACATAGTGGTGGGTTGTGGATGACCGTCGTTTTGTGTTTGTGTGTTTTAGGATGAGGTGGCACACACGGTCACAGAGAGCCGGGTGTTGCAGAACACCAGACACCCCTTCCTTACGGTAAGACTTCCTGTATACACACACAGACCCCTCACAAACCCAGAAGTGTGCCTGCGCCTCATGATCTGATGTTTGTGTGTTTTTCTCAGACACTAAAGTATGCGTTCCAAACACATGACCGACTCTGCTTTGTCATGGAGTATGCTAACGGAGGCGAGGTACTAAAAACTACACACTGAACATTATGTACATACCTTATTTTTTACACACCCATACACCTGACCCTCTCCTGGTCCCTTTTTCCATCCAGCTGTTTTTCCACTTGTCCCGTGAACGTGTTTTCACGGAAGATCGAGCACAGTTTTATGGAGCAGAAATCGTTTCTGCGCTTGAGTATCTGCACTCACGAGACGTGGTCTACCGAGACCTGAAGGTCACACACACGCACACACACACGCTCATGCTCGCTTGTTACATTACTGAAGGATTTTTTTTGCAGTGCCTCTTTTGTTTTCAGAGAGATGTGATTAAATTAATGTTAATGTGTGTGTTTTGTAGCTGGAGAATCTTATGCTGGATAAAGATGGACACATTAAGATCACAGATTTTGGTTTGTGTAAGGAGGGAATTACCAATGAAGCCACCATGAAGACTTTCTGTGGAACTCCAGAGTACCTTGCACCCGAGGTACACATATGCACTTCTTTCCTAATGTTCATGCACTTGCCACACAGTATCGTCTTGGACTACAGTTTTTCTCATTTTGTCTTATCCATTTGCAGGTACTGGAGGATAACGATTATGGGCGGGCAGTAGACTGGTGGGGTTTGGGTGTGGTCATGTACGAAATGATGTGCGGTCGACTGCCTTTCTATAATCAAGACCACGAGCGGCTGTTTGAGCTTATCCTAATGGAAGAGATCAGATTTCCCCGGAACCTGTCACCTGATGCCAAAAGCCTCCTCGCTGGCTTGCTCAAGAAGGACCCGAAACAAAGGTCAGACAGAAACCCTGTACTGTGAATAGCGATAGATAATTTAACTCTTTAAATCTTTAATATCTGAAATCCATAAATAAACTCAGCATAAAATGTGTGTTTTTGAAATGTGTAACCTTGATGTGAGTCGATGTTTTGTAAGCGACACTTGTCTTTTCTCACTGAGCGAAGGTTGGGAGGAGGTTGTGAAGACGCCAAAGAAGTGATGAATCACAAGTTTTTCTCCTCCATCAACTGGCAGGATGTACTGCAGAAAAAGGTGAGCGGTAACCAAGAGGAGAAAACTAAAACGGGAGACAATGATTGGAGGGATTTGCTATATTTGTCAATGCAATGAATGCTTGGGACAGATATGCTTTTAGACTCTCTTAGTTCACTGAAAGGCCTGAGGAGTTTTCTTTTTTTTTGCTTGCTGTAAGGCAACAGCTGTTCGAGGACACGGGTGGCAAGAAAATGCATAGCTTTTTGCAGAGCTGTCAGTTTCACACCCAGTGCTCAATTAATTACATGGAAAAAGCTCACAACAATGCTCTGTTTGAGGTCCAGTTATGACAGTAGTCATAAAGCAGTGTGTATGTGTGTGTGTGTGTAAGTGTGGCTGAAGTTCCTGTGAGATTTAGCAGACAAACAATGGGAGGGGGGTCTGTTTTGGGACTTATGTTAATCTGCTATATAATATGCATAGAAACATTAAGACTCATGGGTTCAGTTTGTAAGAGTCAAAATATCAAATCTTCTGTGCTCCATTGGAGTAGGAGCAGAATATTTAAATCTAGTTTTCTTCCCCTTTTGCTGCAGCAGGAAACCAGGTTTACTTGTGTTTGAAAGACATGCAAAAGTAAAAATATCAGGAAAGGCTGTAGTTTTCAAAACTATATATAGTGTTGAATGTGAGCTATTCATCATGTGCAGTGTTTTCCCAAGCTCTAGTTCATATAACAAACTAAATTATATCTTATACGAAATTCTAATTATGTTGTGATGGATTTGGAGCTTCACAGAATATTTCCTGAATGAGATGCCAGTGTAGTTGTTGGTATCATACACTTTTACACCTGCGGACAATTTATCATAGCCAGTGCACCTATTGGCAGGCTTTATAGAGGTGGTCTGAAACCAGAGAAACAGGAGGACATCTATACAAACTCTGAAAGAACATAAAAAAAAAAAAGAAATTGAGCTGCACCTGTATGGTCTCAGTTGTATGGTTTAACTGCTAATGCTCCCAAATATGGTAGAAGTAATGGGTAAATAGCATTATTTATTTTTTTTAGTTTGCACAATTAGCCATCATTGTTCTTTATTCTAACAGATGTTTCATGTTCTCTGTCTTCCATTTTTAGCTCACGCCTCCTTTCAAGCCTCAGGTAACATCAGAGACCGACACTCGCTATTTTGACGAGGAATTCACTTTGCAGACCATCACTGTCACACCACCTGACCAGTGTGAGTATATCAGCTGTGTGTGTGTCCGTGTTATATCTTGTTGCAAGACAGTGTGTCTCTCTTTAAGATTATTGTTTGAGAATATACATTTAGATTGGGTGTCCATGTGAATTTATACAATTTCATGTATCGTGTCTGCTAATCTATATAAGAATTTATTAATAAATTCTACTTTATTTTTATATATTAAATTTATACTATATTGCCAAAAGTATTTACACATCGGCTTGCAGACCGCTTCTACAAACATTTGTGAAAGAATGAGTCGTTCTCAGGAGCTCAGTGAATTCCAGCATGGTACAGTGATGTGATGCCACCTGTGCAATAAGGCCAGTCGTGAAATTTGCTCGCTACACCTTTGGGATGAATTAGAGCGGAGACTGTGATCCAGGCCTTCTCGTCCAGCGTTAGTGTCTGAGTTTACGTATGCGCTTCTGGAAGAATGGTCAAAAAGTCCCATTAACACACACCAAAACCTTGTGAAAACTTTCCCATTAGAGTTGAAGCTGTTATAGCTGCTAAAGGTGGGCCAACATCATATTAAACCCTATGGATTAAGAATTAGATGTTAATCAAGGTCATTTGAATGTGAAGGCAGATGAGCAAATACTTTTGGCAATATAGGGACAGACAGACGACATCTCACGAAAGTTATGAATATGTTCTTAAGGGGCAGTACTATAGAAGTGAAACTTGCATATATTTTAGAGTAATTAATGTGTCACTTGTTTGTATAGAAGTACAGATTAACTGTCCTCTAAAAATATCTTAACATACAGCCATTATTGTCCAAATTACTGGCAACAAATTGGAGTACACCCAAAGTGAATGTCAAATTTTTGTGTAAGCACTGTTGTTATCTTGCACTGTCTTAATCCTTCTGGGCATGGAATTCACCAGAGCTGCACAGGTCAGTGCTGGGATCCTCTTCCACTCCTCCATTATAACATTACAGAGCTGCTGGATGTTAGTCATGTGGTGCTTCTAGACCTTCCACTTGGGGATGGTCCACAGATGCTCAATAGGTTTTAGGTCTGGAAACATATTTGGTCACTCCACCACCTTCAGCTTTCTCAGCACTGTCATCTTGGCATTATGTTTGGGGTCGTTATTATGTTGGAAAACTGCAGTTTCTGAAGGAAGGGCATCATGTTCTGCTTTGGAATGTCACATTTGGAATCCACGGGTCTCTCAATAAACTGCAGCTCCCCAGTACCAGCAGCATTCTTATCTTTTTTATCAAGTCTCATCAGACCACAGGAAATAGTTCCAGCAATTCATGTTCATGGACAGATTGTCTTCGGCAAGTCGTTGGCAGGCTTTCCTGTGAGCCAGCTTTAAAAGATGCTTCCTTCTGGGATGACGGCGTATGGTCTAAGCACTGACAAGGGAACCTTCCGCTTATGCAACCTCTAAAGCAATGCTGGAAGCACTCATGTATCTGTTCCTTTAATCCAGCTTATGCACTGGACGTAAAGCATGAGGACTCAACTTCTATGATCGACCCTTGCGAGGCCTGTTCCGAGTGGAACTGTCTTGGAAAACCTCTGTATGACCCTGTAACTCAGGGTGTTACCTAGGCCATCTTTGTGGAGATCAACAATTCTAATTCTTAAATCCTCAGAGATTTCTTTGCCGTGAGGTGCCATGTTGAACATCCAGTGGTCAGTATGAGAGAATTGTACTCAAAGCACCAAATTGGAACTGCTCTGATACAAGATACACAAATTTGTAGACAAAAACATGACCATGATGAATAGGACGTGTGGCTTTGCAGTTAAACGACATACAGCTGTTATCACTTAGGGTGTGCCAGCTATTTTGACAATAATGACTAGTTGTTTTTAGAAGACAGTAAATCTGTACTGCTATACAAGCTGCACATTTGACTCCTTTTGAAATATATCCAAGTTTCATTTCTATGGTATTGTCCCTTGAGAAGATGTACAAAAAGTGAGGGATGTACACACTTAATTGGATGAGATGTGACCTCTGGCCTGCTTCAGAGGGCAGAACTCCACACAGTACAACCACTGGCAAGAAGTAGTCTTAGTTTCATTGCATAGAGGCACCATTTGCCGGTCAGAAGGTGTAACAGAAGAAATCGTGCAAAATGAACCGCACCAGGATGGAAATTGCCTACGGTGTACCACATCGTAGTTCAGGAAATTGAACAAATGTTAGTTATATCTTAGTGCTTAGTGTCTTTGTATTGTAAAGAAGTGTGTATGTCTTAATAATGCTGGTATTTCAAATGACGTTTGCCAAATTAAATGGAATGATGAGTGCGTGTTTCTAAAACATTTTGTTATATAATATGTGAATGTTTCTCTGTTTGTGCAGATGATAGTTTGGATGCGGAGGACTCAGATGCGCGCACACACTTCCCTCAGTTCTCTTACTCTGCCAGTGTACGGGAGTGAAAGAGAGACCTACACAGACAAACACACACTCACCAGCAAACCAGATATCGTTGCAACACACACATATACACACACACATGCGCACACACACACAAGCACACACATTGCCTCACCAGCAACCTGGACACCATGTTAACACCCATTTATACACAAACTGTTACCAGCAAACTGGAAACCTTATACATGCACACACGCACACAGCCACCAGCAAATCAAACACCAAGGCAATGTACTTACTGCAGTCAGCAGTCTGTTGACCACTGAAGGCCTCGTTAAGCTGCGCCTGCTCCAGATTGGTCTTCCTGGCTGTCTGTTACACTACACACTTCACATCTTTTGAAAAAAACGATTCATTGGCTTATTGTGTTGAACACCTCAGAAAAAAGCATATACTGTATACACACACATACACACACACACACACACACACACACACTTGTATGCACGTTTTAACCGATTTTGAACAGAACTAGAACTTCAGATTGTTACAGTTTTTAAATACAGGGAAAAAAAATGCACGCATGAAGCCATCCTGCAGTGCAAGTGCCCTTTTTATGCATTCACTTGTTACTGTGGTGTTTCTACAACACATACTGCTGATTGTGTGTGTGCGTGTGTATTGCTTTTGTGTGAGTGGTGAGGTGTGTGTGTGTGTGTGTGTGTGTGTGTGTGTGTGTGTGTGTGTGTGTGTGTGTGTGTGTTCTGAATGTACATCTTTAACTCTGTGTGTGAGAGTTTTGATTCGATTTTGTACAGGAACCATAAGGGTGTGTGTGAATGTATGTGTGTGTATATGTGTGTGTTTTTATATATATATAAAAACAAACGTGCGTGCGTGTGTGTATTTTATATATATATATATATATGCACACATACAAATACAGTAGACGTGTAAAGGGAAAAAAAGCTCTGTGGATGAGTGTATGTGTGGAGTGTGTGTCCAATTTGTGCACCTGTAAGGCTGTCATCACTGTGTAACACAGTACAAGCACTGGGAAGATGTAGTCTTAGTTTTGTTGCTTAGAGATACCAGAGTTGTCACTCAACAGGTGTAGCAGAGGAATCACTAAACCGTGTTGTGCAAAACTCTGCAGAACTTTGCACAGCTTTGCGTGACCACACCCCACAAATGCAGCCGACCTCCTGTTGTAAAACACCCACTCAGCTGTACAATTCTGCAGGCTTTGATGTAAAGAGATTTTTATTAAATGAATTTGAAATGTGTGTTTCTCTCTTGCTCTCTCTCGCTCTTCTCTCGCTCTTCTATCTGTCTCTGTGTTAATGCTGGTTAATGATTTCAGTTAGGATGAGAGCTGATTGTGTGAGTGAGATGGAGTGATGTTTTATGTGTTTGTTTTTTCTGTTTGTTTCCTGAACAGATCAGACATTTGACTTTTTTTTTGTTTTTGTTTCTCAAATCATCCTGATGAGATCAATATAAATATAATCTATTCCACCAGCTGACTGCTCCTTTGTCCTTTTTTTATATACTTTTTTGTGTGTTGTGTTGTGTTGTGGAATCGAAGGTTATGCAGAACATCACACTTTTGGTGTTATGTTGGCTGGCTTTACAATGCCAGAACTACCACTGACCAGGATTGATGACTATGGCTATGACCAATAGTATGTGGACACTTTGCTATCGCTCCCATTCGCATCTAAAGACAGTTGTGAAAGAACTCAAGTGTAATCCTGTGTAGTGATCAGATCTAAATCACTTTAAATGACTTCCTTAGGCTTCAGTGTACTGAAGCTCATAAGTGAATGGTCCAAAATTTACAAGAAAGCTTTTCCAGAAAAGTAGAGGCTGTTCTAGCGTCAAAGAGAAGTCTAACTTCAGAACAGGATATTCAACATGCAAACATGGGTCTGATCTTCAGGTGTCCACATACACATTTTGGCTTTGTAATGTCGATTCGTGCTTAAAGCCATTTAGAATGAAGTTGTGTAAAATAGCAAAAAAAATAAATGGTCAGGTTTCTCACGCTTATGAATGGGAACAGAGTACCAAAATATTTTTCATTAATGCCATTCTTGAATAAGCCAGTAATTGAAAAGTTTACCAGAATTTTATGAAATTAAAAATAAATGCACTTACAAGATTTCCCAACATTTTCCCCCATGGAGTTTTTTTTATTTATAAAGCATCACATAAAATTATTTGTGAATCATTTGCAGGCTCACTTACACAGTACATTTGGTATTCATAAAAAAAATTGGATCAATACTTGTACTCCTTATTCTGTACATGTACACATAAGATTAATATAAGTAACTGGTAGCGTAGTGGTTTGGACTTGTGATTGGAAGGTCATGTTCAAACTGCAACTGCTGGGCCCTTAAGGTAGGCCCTTAACCTTCAACTGCTCCCTTGTATAAATGGCATTAATTAGATTGTAAGTTGCTTGGGATAAGGACATCTGCCAAATGCTACTCATGTCAATGTAAATATACACCTGATCAAGTTCAAACCATTTGCAGTATCTCACAAAAGTGAGTACAACCCTGATATTTCAGGAACCATCATAGAATATCTTCACAAGGGACAATACCATAGAAATGAAACTTGGATATATTTTAGAGTAGTTAATGTGTAGCTGTTATAGTAGTATAGATTTACTGTCCTAAATAACTTAACATACAGCCATTATTGTCTATAAAGCTGCCAACAAAAGTGAGTACAACCTAAGTGATAACAGAATGGGACATGTCCTATTTATTCATGTTTTTGTCTACAAATTTGTGTATCTTGTATTAGAGCAGTTAAAATTTTGTGCTTTGAGTACAATTCTCTCATACTGACCACTGGATGTTCCAACATGGCACCTCATGAGAATTAGAATTGTTGATCTCCACAAATATGGCCTCGACTATAAGGAGTTCGGTAACACCCTGAAATTGAGTTACAGTACAGTGGCCAGGGTCATTCAGAGGTTGAGTCCTCATACTGTAAGTCAGGTGCAGAAGGAAGCCTCTATTGAAGCTGTCTCACAAGAAAGCCTGCAAACAGTTTGCTGGAGACAACCTGTTTAAGAGCAAGATTTACTGGAACCATGTCCTTTAGTCTGATGAGACTGAGATAAACTTGTTAGAATCAGATGTCTTGCGACGCCCTGGTGAGAAGTACCAGAAAATTATGTCTTGCCTACAGTCAGGCATGGTGGTGGTAGCATCATGGTCTGGGGCTGCATAAGTGCTGCTGGTAGTGGGGAACTGCAGTTCATTGAGGGAAACATGAATTACATGATGCCCTCCTTTCAGAAACTAGACTGAACAGCAGTTTTCCAACATCATAATGACCCCAAAAACACTGCCAGGATGACAACTGCCTTGCTGAGGGTGGATTGCCCAAGTATGTCTCTAGACCCGAACCTTATTGAGGACTTGAGGGGTATCCTTAAGCGGAAGGTGGAGAAGCGCCATGTGTTTTTACATCCAGCAGCTCTGTGATGTCATCACGGAGGAGTGGAAGAGAATCCCAGCAGCAACCTGTGCAGCTCTTGTAAATTTCATGCCCAGGAGAATTAAGGCAGTGCCAAATAACAACGGTGCTCACACTATATATTTACACTTTGGACACAGTTTTGACATGTTTACTTAGTCTGTACTCACATTTGTTGCAGCTATTTTGACTATAATGGCTGCATGTTAAGAGGTTTTGGAGGACAATAAATCTGTACTGCTATACAAGCTGCACATTGACTAAAACATATCAAAGTATAATTTCTATAGTATTGTTCCTTGAGAAGATCTACTAAAATGGTTGCTGAAATGTGAGGGGTGTACTCACTTTTGTGCAATACTGTACATTGAGTTATTGCACCTTAATATAAAGATTACACTATCATGTTTATATCACTTGTCATTCATACAACTAAACTGGACAAATTGCGTGAAACCCAGTCAATTCATATTAGTGCGGTTAATTAAAAAGGAAGCAAGGACTATATATACATATATTTAAAACAATTAAGATTAGATATTTAAAAAGAAAATGCTGCTACATAAATAAAGCAATTATTTGCTGCAATTCATCTTTTAATGCTTTGTGATAATCGAGGTAGAAGTAAGGCCCCCTTCACCCCATGCAGTAACATGTCAAGAGTGATCTAATTGTAATTGGAAAGCACAATGTTCAATGAGTCCAATGTGTTTAAGAGATGAATTGTGATCCAAACACTGAATTCACTTTCAGGGCTGGTTTGGGATTAATATGGCCTCATTACATTTAGAGTGTGAACACAAAAGTGCTTCAATGCGTTGCGAACAGCAACAAAGCATTACCTAATTAACTGTGTCATTGCCCCAGCCAGAAAGTACTTAATCATTGTGAGGATAATGCTGAACATAGGAACTCTCCACCTCTAGGCTAATGGATAAAATTGATGTTATAATGGCTGCTTTAAATAGCTCCTTTATCCTTTCTTCTTCTGCAGACTATTATATGAAAGTGTTTGAAGAGCCAATTGTGCCTGAAAACAAATAGAGCAGAAGACACGTTAAACATGCAACAGTCTCCAGCAGAAAAGAATTTATGAGATCGGATCGCTCGGGAAAGCATTAAAAATGCCATGTGTTAATGGTTACGCATTTTGGTTGTCCACATTTGATCAGAACACCTAAAGCAGATGTTAACAAGAAGTGTGATCAATGCCTAAAGGACCAATAAGTGACCCATCTGGTATGCATCAATGCATGTGCAATGTACTTAATACAACCTAGGAGATGTTTTCTGTATTAACTTGGAATCAACTTAGACTTGATTCCATTTGTACTACATATAGTAAATATCGTCTTTCAGTTTTTATTTTCCAGCATGATAATGTTGCACAGTTTCTGCACATTTATTGATTTACAGTGCACAGTACAGGTACATTAGAACATAATTACATGGATCTGTTCAACATTTTCTGTCTCATACTTGTGTTACTAAGGGGGAAGACAAGGCTTGAAAAAGATATCCAAAACCAATAATATTATATAACTAACATTGGCACAAAAAAAAAGGCCAGATATGTAGTGAACATGATGTCCTAGCATTGACTCTTCTGAACACTGATCAATGGCTAAGCATTATCGCTGAAGCATACTCCAGGAATCAAATCTGTTTTTAAATAGGATTTTTTTCTAATATTATGTGGACACAGGGAACAGCAGACAAATCTTTGTAGTGTTTCTACAAAATTTGTCCATAATCTGCGCTCAGACTGAGATCTGGGGAATTTGGAGGGAGACTAAACAATTTGTCAATTTCCTCATGCCTTTCCTAACATTTTTTTTTCCAAAAAATGCACATTAGCATGCTAAAAGAATCAATAAAACGGTGTTATTGGTCTGCAATAATGTTTAGGTAGCTGGTACACTATATGACCAAAAGTACTGGGACATCTGACCACTCCTGCCATATCTGGTTCTTTTATAACAAAGCTGGAGGCAAACAATTGTATATTTTTGGATGTAATATAATTAATTAAGGTTTGTGTTCACTTGAACTTAAAAAAGGCAAATCTGTTTCAGCAGGGCAATGCCCCTGTGTATAAAGCAAGCCCCATGAAGATAGAGTTTACATTATTTTTCAGAGGAAGATCTTGAGTGGCCTGCTATAGAGCTCTGATCTCATCCCTACTGAACATATTTGGGATGAACTGGAACACAGAATGCACACCAGACCTCCTTACCCTACTTTAGTACCTGACTTTACTAAACACTCTTGTGGCTGATGAACAATCAGCCACAACAAATGTCCAAAAGCACACTCCAAAATCTATTGAAACATCTTCCCAAAAGAGTGGAGGAATTATAAGAGCAAGTTGGGACTGACTAAATGTGAAATGCGATTCTAAAAAAGCACATACCATATTTAAAACCAGGTTATGCACAACATGGCAATATAGTGTGTGTGTCAAATTAACATCTATATGACTGCCAGAACCAATCACACCAGTCTGCGTTGTTGTTTTTTCCATAATGTATCCTGATACAAGTAAACAGAAATGTGATTTCTCAGGATCTGTTTTTTTCCTTTTGTTACCCATCTATTGCAAGTTTCAATATTTTGTACTTGCTAAAATGGATTTCTGCTTATCACAAGTGCTTTTTTTTTTTTTAGCTCAGCCCAAATAATCATTATCCTCTAATCTCTCAATATCAACGAGACATTTCCATTCACAGAATGAGTTTGCAGCTCTTTTACGTTTACTGGAGTAATATTTTAGCTAGTATATCTCTGCTCAACTACATGGTTTGTGTACTTTGTCCACCACTGGTGTTTGTGTACTATATGATTATAATTATTAATTTAATTAATACATAATGAAAATATAATATCTAACCATAATGCAGAATTAGTTAAGCCTTTTATTGGTCGATTTATAGAAAAAGAAAACACCCTGCAGATGGCAAAAAAAGATTAAATAAAAACTAAACAGATTTTTATTCTGTGTGGCCCGGTATTTTAGAAACCCCAGAACTTAAACTTTAAACATCAGGGGTCCATTCGAAGTGAAAAAAAAAAAAAAACTCCCGGGTTTTATGACACGTGGCCGCATTGCGCGTGAGCCGCCGGGCCTTAATTGACCGCTCACGTGCACTAATTAACGTGCTGTTTATTTGGCAGGGGCGCCTGAGCAGGTTTTCTAGTGAGCGCGTGTTCGGTAGCATCATGGCCCGAACCGGATTATGTGATTCCAGAACGCTGCTGGACCGCAAGGTAAAAAACAAACAAACAAACAAGTTTGAGGCGTAGAGGTGCCATATCTTCTTAACTGTTGGATTAAAAGTGTGTTTGTCTGCAGACAGAAGAAGCCCGAGTTCCTTTGCGCGCATGGGCGAACGCATGCGCTGTGCGGGAGCGCGGGGTACTCGGGGTACTCGGGGAAGGAGACGAGCAGAAACAGCAGCTCAAAGCCGACAATACAGAGCACCGATGGGTAAATATGTGCGAGATCTCGGGCTCCAGCTAGAGTGTGAGACTGGGCTGTAAAACGCTGCTGCAAACACGTGCAGATCAGTTTTCTTTGGTAGCTCAGTGTTTTCACACATACGTCACTTTAAATGAAGCATCTCCAATCCAGTTCATGTATTTGTGGCACCTTGTATTATTTCTTTGAGTTCACACCACTTGTTTAATAGTAACTAACATTGAACATAGAAATTGTGCAGCATCTTGAAATTTAAAATCATATCGACTACTTTTTTTCACACAAATTGTGCAAGGACTTAAATCTTAGATTTCTTTAAAAAAATCGAATCCAAATCTAAGCAAACTCGGTCCTGTTAAAAAATACAAGGTGCCTTAAATGCATTGATAAGATTCGACACACAACAGTGCTTTTAGTTAAATTGTAACTTACAAAACCAGGAATTATGTAATTTAAAATTAAATGAAATCCCCAGTAAAGCAAACATTTCCTACTGTTTTTATAATGAACATTAAGTTTGCTTAGGATTATTATTATTATTATTATTATTATTATTATTCTTAAATTTTTTATATAAATCTGTAAAACCAAATAAAACAAAAGGCTTTAAGCATTTTGTTTTAAGGGAGCCTAAATAAAATCAACCCCCCTGTAAAGGACATCAGAATATTCTCTGCTCGTGGGATATTTTTGTGGCATCTTGGTCATTGATATGAGCTCACTTGGATCATAACTGACTTATGCTATTGGCTACTAGGTAGTGACTAGTAACTAGGTAGTTCTATTAAGTAGTGTTAAATGTAGTCATCCAATTTGTTGTCTCGCTAGTTGCTCATCATTCTGTTTAACTCAACCATTGTAAAAATGTTGCCAAAACATAAACTCAACTTGTGAGCAAATTTACAGGCATTGCATTACTTAGATTGTGTGCCATTTCCATTGATGCATTTCCCACAACAATGGAAAAGTCTTCATAAACAGAAACAGGTTTGTACACGGCACACTTAGTAGGCTATTCAACCACTTTCATTTTGTTCAAAGTATAGTAGAAGATTGTAAAAGTGGTTGACGATCAGTCTCCAGCTACACTCCTGACTACGGTCTTTCAGGAAAGCGATTGAAAAGAATTTTAATCAGTTTATTTATATTTAAGACTTCCTTAGAATATAACTGATGCCAATATATTATCCCGTGTCCGTTTTGTCTAAACCTCAGTATTTATTTTTTTATATTTATGCAAACTTTGAGGTTTCAACCTGAAACAGACCTTTATGAATGTTCTGTGACCCCATGCCTTGACCACTTTTGTTTTTGTTGTTTATTTTGAATTCCTGAATAACATTTTTATCTTAAATGCTTTAACAGCAAGTGTTGTGGTTTAGATTTTATGCACTGTAATATTAAACACTGACAAACTCCCTCTCAACTGTTGTCATGGGCTGCGTATCAAATCGAGGCAACATTCAATAGTATTTTAATCTAGAAATTTGAATCAAAATCATTGAGTAGATTTGAAAGTTTAATAGTCAGGGGTGGCTGGTTTTAAAGGTCTTTTGTAGCTTTACATTTACATTCTGTACATACTTTGGTCTAAAGAGGTGCAAATACAAGAAGATGGTCACTAAAATGATTGTTATTGTATATTGTGAACATTTAATGAACACCACCGGTCACATCCAGGGGATCTTTCAACTCGCATGACCAACACTGGGAACCATGCAAACACCATACGCTTAATATTTGAGGCAATTTATTTTTAGTTGACCTGAAGGGAGGAAGCCAAAGAACTCTGAGAAGGCTTGCACAAACACTGGTAGAACATGCATAGACAGTAAGCCTTTAGCATTTAGTAGCACAAGCAACCATTGAGTGGCTTAGAGAATCACTCTTTGAATAGGTCAGTTTAATGCCTATTAAATGTATTGTATTGCCTGTAGGTGGGTTCCAGTTTGCTGTTGTCTTGTCTTCTGCAGGTCCAGCAGTTGCCAGTATTTGCAGAAGATGGAATCATTATGGATTTTGTTCAGCAGAGTGGATCAGGTCTGAGGCACTTGCACTCACACCTTTACCATGTGACCTCATGTTTATCATTCAAAATAATTTTTCCTGAAGGAGTTCCCTTAAACCAATTAGTCATCCAACTCCTGACAGTGTATTAAGAGACTAACGTTTACAGTATCTCAAAGTGCATAAACCCCTCACATTTCAGCAACCATTTTAGTATAACTTATCAGGGGGACAATATCATAGAAATGAAACTTGCATTTATTTGAGTAGTCAATGTGCAGCTTGTGTAGCAGTACAGAAAATAACTAAATAAAACAGCCATTATTGTTTAAAAAGCTGGCAACCCTAAGTTATAACGGCTGTAGGCTGTTTAACCATGCAAAGCCACGTTTTATTCATCATGTCTGTGCGACTGGACCCTACAAACTTGTGTATATCGTATTCAAGCAGTTAAAATTTGGTGCTTTGAGTACAATTCTTCCATACTGACCACTGGATTTTCAACATGGCACCTCATGGCAAAAAAAAACTGAGCAACAATTCTATTCTCAAATCCTTACAGCCGAGGCTGTAAGATCCGTAACGCCTTGAAACTGTTACAGTACAGTGGCCAGGGTCATACAGAAGACTGTTTTTACTTAGAACAGGCTTTGCAAGGGTCAATCAAAGAAGTTGAGACCTCATGCTGTGCGTCAGGTGCAGAACTGGCTTCTACAAACAGACACGAGTGCTGCTAGTATTGCTTTAGATGTTGCAGAGGAGGAAGGCTTGTTGGTGCTCAGGAAGCCTCTTCTGAAGCTGGCTTACAAGAAAGCCTAAAATTGGTTTGCTGAAGACAACTTGTCAAAGAGACTAAATTACTGAAACCATGTCCTGTGGTCTGATGAGACTAAGAGAAACTTGTTTGGCTCAGCATGTGTGGAGATGCCCTTGTGAGGAGTACCAAGAAAATTCTTGCCTACAGTCAAGCATGGTGGTAGCATCATGGTCTCGGGCTGCATGAGTGCTGTGGTACTGGGAAGCTGCTGTTCATCGAGGGACACATGGATTCCGACATGTACTGTGATATTCTCAAGCAGAGTCTGATTCCACCCTTTAAAAAAAACTGGGACAAACGGCAGTTTTTTTCAACATAAACGACCCCAAACACACAGCCACTCAATCACTTCCAGCAAGGCAGTTGTCATTTTGGCAAAGTATGTATACAGACCAGAACCCTTTTGTGCACCTGTGATGCATCCTCAAGCAGAAGATGACGTGCGATGTGGCCAACATTCAGCAGCTCTGTGATGTCATTATGGATAAGTGGAAGAGGATCCCAGCAACAACCTGTGCAGCTATGATGAATTGTATGCCCAGGAGGATTAAGGCAGTGCTAGAAAACAATGGTGCTCACATAAAATATTGACACTTTGGACACCGTTATGGCATGTTCTGTTAGGGTGCACTAACCTTTGTTGCCAGCTATTTACACAATAATTGCTGTATGTTGTTTTCAAAGGAAATTAAATCTGTACTGCTATACAAGCTTCACATTGACTAATGTATCCAATTGTACTTGCTGTAATATTGTCCCTTGAGAACATGTACTATAATGGTTGCTAAAATGTGAGGGGTGTACTCACTTTTGAGATATGGTACAAATGTATGCATTAATCCCCCCCCACCCCTCAGATGAAGGAGAATTTGGTATTTGCACTGTGTGATGGAGTTGTGTTGTGTTAGTTGCTCCTGCAGTGGAGCATTATGAGGAGGAGGCTGTGCTGAATCACCTTCATGGTCTGCAGCTTGCACCCACACTAAGTGATCTAGTTCCTGTGCTGGTGCGCAGAGAGATAGAAGTAGCGATGAGTAAACTCGGGCTGCTGTTTGACCGCTCTTACACATGGGACATCTTTTCTGATATGATGGTAATGTTGAAGCCTTCATGCTTTCATTAAGACTAATGCTTAAGTTGTGCGTCTTTTTAATGATTTATGTAAACCAATGTCTGTTTTTAGAGAAGCCAGCAGCACTTTGCTCTGTCGAGCAGCGAACTGCCAAAGCCGTTCACAGAATCAACACGTGCCATTCTGGTGGACTGGCTCATTCAGGTTCATGTGAGCGACAACCTTTAATTTTCTAGTGATTTTATAAAAACTGTAATAGCTGCCATTAACATGCTATGAGTGAAGAATTGCAGTGCCACCGTTCTCTATGACCACACAGGACGCATTTAACTTCTCGGAGGAGACGCTATATTTAGCAGTGCACCTGCTGAACCGTGTGCTCCGGCAGATAAAAATTTCCATCTCCAGTTTACAGTTGCTTGGTGTCGTTTGCCTATTTCTCGCTGCAAAGAAAGAGGAGTGCTTACTGCCGGAGGTAACGGACATCTGTTTTATTTGATGCTAAATGCCCAAAATAATGATTCAATGACTTGCATACAGAAGTACTGCCTACAACTGTAGGACAGACAAGTGTTTCACCTACAACACATTAGTGCTCTGCATGGTTAGCTGTGTGTGTGGGCTGGGGGGTTTGTCAGGTATCTGAGCTGTGCTACCTGATGGCGAATACTTACAGTAAGAAGCAGCTGCTGCGGATGGAACGCAGGGTTTTGTGCGCACTTAAGTTTGACCTGTCTCACACCCCACCCATTCACTTCCTTCTGCTGTCGGCATACATCGCACGCTGTGGCGAAAAGGTACACCAACATTGTTACACTGCTTGAATATTTTAATGTGAACAGTACACCGGTTTATACGTTGTATCATTTGTAGGTGATTTGCATGGCACGCTATCTGTTGGAGCTCTCGCTCCTCGAGGCGAAGTGTGTGTGTTTTTTCCCGGTTCAGCTCGCTGCTGCTGCTCTTCGTCTGGCACGCCATTTTATTCAGGAGCCCCACACACCTGAGAGTGAGGCGGCCTGGTGTATTGCATCCACTATATACCTGGGCAGGTATTTAGAAACTTTTTATAAATGCATACCGTAGCTGTTATGCTACATGCTACTTTAAGCATTAAAATGCCTGTTTCCAGTTTATCATGAGATCATGAGCCTCTGGATTTTCTTTTTCTGAATTCGTATTTCTGCCCGGGTTTAATGCTGTTCCAACTAAATCCAGATTTCTCCTATCACTGTGTATGCAGCGAGGCAACACTCTTCACAATCATGCACATCATGGCCACTGCTGCAGCGAAGGCTCACAAACAAGAAACTCGGGCGACGTTTGTGAAATTTTCTACAAAGGAGACTCTATATGTGAGTCTTCATCCTGCACTGAAGAGTGCTCCCTGCCTCCTGAGCCTCCAGACATGAACTATGTTAAGTGTGTGACTGAATAGTTGTATCATGTTGTTTTTTTTACATCTTGTCCAATTTGTCAAAAAAAAAGTTTACATGTTTTTGTATCCATTTTAAATATTTGAATTAAAAATGCTTGTTTGATAATATATTGACTATGTAAACCTTCTTATGGAGGTCCAGTGGATTGTTTCTAAATGTTTTATGTGTAGGATAAAAAAAATGAAGTGCAAAAAATAAATAAAGTAAATGTGATTTTTATTTGGTGTAAATGTTATTTTCCACACTTTGCATAGTGTTAACACTAAGTGTCTGGGTGGAGGAATATAACTTCAAACTTGCCATTAGCGTGGCTGTGTTCACAATACACCTATTAGAGCATCTAATTAACTTACCCTTCCTGAGCTGATCGGGTGTGTCGGGAGCATTGTTAGTAAAAAAAAAACTGCAAAACATTGTACTTTGTAGAGGCAGGGATTTTAAACTGGATCCACATTGTGCATATTACTTTAGTAATTATATCCTTAACAAAAAATGTATGTTCAGAATATGACCTGACAAACGCTTACCACACGAGGATTAATTATTCATAGCAACTCTGGCTATAAAACTGAAAAGCTTAAACTCTTCTGTTTGGAACAATTCTTGGCAAGGAAGATTTGCAAACAACCATGATATTATAAAAAATTCATTCATGAATGTTTGTCTTCAAACAAAACTGACAATATGCACCTTTTTTATTTATTATTTTTGTTCTTGAACCATTTGTCATGTACACTGACTATTATACAATAATGTTATAACAAACATCAATGTATTTCTAACTTGGATAGAGCTATTGTCCTACGTGGTTATACACATGTAATGCAGTAAATTCTGATCAATCAGATTGGAAAACATAATGATGCTGTGGTAATATTCATTCTGTAAATGTAGATTTTAATATTTGAAAATGTTTTGTCATACAGTATAATTCAATAAATTGTGGTGCAAATGCACCCACTGTTTAAAAAAGAAAAAAATGGTTTAATTCTCAAAACAGCATTTGGTGCCCTGTCACAGCTCATTCACAGAGACATAAATGCTGGATACACCATGTAATTTAAGCCTACTCATAAATCAATGAATAATGTGTTAGTGCATAATCCTTGAAGGGGTGAAGTCTCACGTATCAGCATTGTCTTCTGGGTTGAGGTTGCTCCCATTAGGGGTCGTCACAGCGGACCATCTGTCTTCATATTGCTCTGTTCTCTACACCTGCCTCTTTCAAATCAACCACTTGCATCTCTTGCCTCACCACATCCATAAACCTCCTTGACCTTCCACTTTTTATCCTGCCTGGTGGCTCCATCCTCAGCATTCTCTTACTGATATACCCCATGTCCTTCCTTTGGATGTGACCAAGCCACCTCAATCGTGCCTCTCTCACCTTGTCTGCAAAACATCCTACCAAATCCCTCTTAAAAAAATAAAAAAAATACTTATACTATCAAGTTTTGCAATACATTTCATTTCATTTATATTTTACATTAGCCTTCTAATGACTATTGTTTGGGGGATTTCATGCACTAAAGACTTAATGTTTCATATCACTGTAAATAGATAGGTAACATATAATTATATATTTTGCATTTTTTCGAATTACAGCAATAAAGTTATTTTCAGTTATTTTCAGCCTCCCTATCGATTCTCTGCATGTTTCTCCCAGTGAAGCGCGCACACTTTAACACGTCTCCTAACACGTGAGTTTGCAGTAGCCACGCCCTTAAGTTCCCCTACTCACGTGTACACGTGGACTTTTGTTCCTCATTCGCAGAAGTCAGACCCTCTCCACCACCCCCCGAAGGGCAGCACGTGGACCACGACATCTTTCACTTGTTCATCAGCGCCTGTGATTTGACTGGTAGATTTGACTGATAGCAGGAGCGACAGTCGCTTCATTTTCTGCTCATGTAAATTCTCTACTGACGCTAACTGAAATAACGGATGACATCATACACTCAAACACGTGGTAGTGCTCAGAAAACGCACCCGGACCCGTGTGTATGTGAATGTCATTCATTGTGCACGGAGCTTTCAGTTGTTCATCGCCTGTCCCTTTACTCAACTCCACGTGCTTTGTTACGCAGCGATACCATTGCGTCACTCACGTCGAAGATTGGTGCTTTCCTATTGGCCTCTGTAGATGTCGCTCAGCAGCAGAGACGCCCAGCTCCCACATGAAACTAACGGGTGCGTTAACGGAGTATAAGTTTAACACAGGAGACAAACCGGTCAGTGTCCAACAGATTACAGGAACACTGCAGAACAGCGCCACCTCAAGGTTAGTATGAACACTGTTCATCGTGTTATTCACCACTTAATTTTTATCATCTGTTGCAGATCGGGTCGTTTTTGATTAATTCAATATTTTTGAGCAGGATCTCTCTCTCTCTGTGTGTGTGTGTGTGTGTGTGTGTGTGTGTGTGTGTGTCAGAATTTCTGTATTTTCCTTTTCAGGCCAAGCTGTAGTATTACATAAGAGGTGAGGACCGGATTGAGTTGTTTTGCTGCTATCTTGGTGCATGGGCAAACTATATCCTGCACACTGAAGTTAAGGAGAAACGCTTGAGCATCTACAGGAAGAAGTAAGTCGATACCCTTTTCCAATAGAAGCCCCCATTTCCCCATCTTACCTGGATAATGTTTTGGCATGAAGGATGCATTGATGCGGCAGTGAGTGGGGCAACATCACTTATTTAATATATCCTGGATCTGAAAAAGCTTTCAGACCAACTCTTAAAGTCAGATAGATCCAAACTTGAGACCAGACACAAGTTAACGGTGGGGCTTTCATAGGCACAGATGTCACTGATCTGAACCTGCCATCCACTTTATTAGGAAAACCTGCTCATACATAAATACAGTTATCTAATATGTCATGTGGCAACAGTGCAGTGCAAGAAATATCATGTAGATACATACAGGTAAATCACTTCAGTTAATGTTTACATAAAACATCTTAATTAAGTAAAGTTTCTTTGATTATGGCATATACAGTGTTGTGCATTCTTTTAAGGTACGTGTGTTTCACCTGAGTCTTTTGCAGAACTGCAGCGATACCAATGATTTTTTTTTTTTTTTACATTCACCTATTTACTGTTCAGAGAAGTCTGACCATAAGTGGTCTTGGAAGAATTATGGTAAAATAAAGCGCCATATTGTACTTCCGATATTTAATTTGATTTCTCTTTTGTTAATTTACTTTTTATTTTGCAAATGATAAAAATAGACTAATAATACTTCCATTGAAGGCAGACTATGCAAGGTGAAGCAATTTGTAAATCAGTATGATTAGAACCTCATTAAACTTCATCAGGTTGCATGAGGATGATCTCTCCAGAGATGTTTAAGTGTGGGCTCTGGCTGGGCCTCTCAAGGACATTCACAGAGTTGTTCCATAGCCACTCTCTTGTTATCTTGGCTTTGTGCTTGGGGTCATTGTCCGGTTGGAAGATGAACCGTCGCCCCAGTCTGAGAACCGCTCAGACTGTGCTCTGGAGCAACTTTTCACCAAGAAAACATTGCTGTACATTGCTGCATTCGTCTTTTCCTTGATCCTGACTAGTCTTCCAGTTCATGCTACTGAAAAACATCCCCAAGACATGATGCTGGGACCACCATTCTTCATTGTAGCAGATGGTTGTTCTTCTGAAAGGTTCTTTTCTCTTCACAGAGAAATGCTGGAGCTTTTTCAGAGTGACCATCAGGTTCTTGGTCACCTTTCTGACTAAGGCCCTTCTCCCCCGATCGCTCAGTTTTGCCGGGCGGCCTGTTCTAGTCAGAGTCCTGGTGGTTCCAAACGTTTTCAAATTACGGATGATGGAGGCCACTGTGCTCATTGGGACCATCAATGCTGCAGAATTTATATTTGAACCCTTCCACAGATCTGTGTTTTGATTCAATTCTGTCTCGGAGGTCTACAAACAATTTCTTGGACTTCATGGCTTGGTTTGTACCAATAGAGAATGGAACAGAGAAACACAGGAAGCTAACAGGCTTTATTAAAAGAAATGAAAAAAGAAATGCATTGGTGTATAAATGCATAAACATTTGCTGAAAACCACAACAGTGACTAATAAATGCAATTGTTTACTGCTTCTGCTTGAATCCATCACTGTGTCACGAGCGAGCTGATTGTGCAACCTGATGTTTATTAAACTTTACCATTTTCACATGATGAGGATTATACAGTTGTTTTTTTTGTTTTTTTTACCGTGCTGATATTTCACCTTCGTCTGTGACACCAGTGTGTTTTCTATTTATGTGCTCATGCATCACTGTCGTACTTCAATGCAACACAAGCTCAGCTTTGAATAAGTTGCAGGTTTCAGTCTTGTTTGTTGCCTTGGATGACTTGGGACGCACACTTTCTCCTGCTGACAGTTGACCTGTACTCTACACCATTTTGCAAGCTGCTGTATTATCTTGCCAACAACTTTACTTGACAACAAATTTAGTTTTCGATTATTATTGATTTGATCAATTAGTTGTTGCAGCCCTAATTTACACAATTTTTTCACGAGTGCCTAAAACTTTTGCACATTACTCTATGTTGGTACCAGAAGGGATGGTTTGAGTATTTAAAAAACTTCTGACCTTCTGGAACAGTTTACACAGAATGCTAGAAAAAAAACATTGCACAAGAACAATTATGTCACTATGAACAATTTTTTTAAAAGAGTTTAGAGTAAAATGAACAGGTTGAGTTGAAAGTTCTAATGAAAGGCTTTGGCAGTAACAGGCTGCCAGTCTTTAGAGGACTGTGATGGAGAAATACCATCCAAAGGGTTGGTAGTTCTGTAATTAATAATTTCAGAAATACAAAGTGTGTTCAACCATTTAGTTATTCAGTCTACACTTTCCATGCATTAATAAAAATGAATTCAAATTTGAATGTTTTTGCGATTTATAGTAATCACTTTAGTTTGTTTTATTATTATTTATGGAGTCATTACTGCATTTGCTTGTTTATATTATAGGCATATTAATCTATGAAAATATTGATGACTAATTTGCTTTCTCCTATCAAAAAACGTTTAACATATGCTTTCTTTGAGATGTGTAAATCCAGCCAGCTGCATTATTTTTTTTTATACAGCGGCTCATGCTACATCATGGGCCAGCTGAACATAAACTGAGGAAAGTACGGTTCACTTTCTTCTGCATTCATGAGATCACAGATGCCTGGCAATGATTGGTTATTGTCATTGTGCTTGACCGGGTACAAATTATGCCACATATGCCATGGCCAATTTTGCTTATTGATGGCTGTGGCATTATTTCATTCACAATGTCCAGATATAAGGGTGACTGCTTTCTTGTGCCATTTGGGAGCCTCCTCCCTCCTAATACATATAAAGACTTATTTGTAAAATCTGATATGTAATTTTGTGCTTTTAATAAATAACTGCAGGGGTAATGCGTGTGTGAAGGGGTTGAAGTCTTTCTGCAGGGGTAAGAATGTGTGAAGGGATCGAAGGATTGTGTCTGTCAGAAGCTGGCTCACGGTCATGTGGAAACGAGATTCAAATTTTGTTGACATAATAGACTCCACTCTGCCTCTCTTTTTGCCTTCAGTACCCATAATGCCCAAGGAGCTGAGTTGTGTGGGTAGGTGTGCTGCTCTTCCTGGCAGTAAAAAGGACAAGGACAAATGCAACTGCGCCTCCCTGTTGTCCAGAACAAAGGTTCACACAGCGCACGTCATGGATGGACGGAGTTCTCGCTGCAGTTCTGAGAAAGACTCTGGATACTCGGGTGAGACACACGTGTTACACATTTGTTTCAGGAAAAAATCTGAGCAGTAATATTAAATGAGACAAAAGCTATCATCTCAAGTCTAAAATATAATTTAATTGGTCATACAGCTAAATTAGGAAGTACAGACACATTTAAAACCACATTACACTCTGTATCTACATGCAAACACTGGCAGGAAAAAGCAGTATGCATTCAGTGGTTAAGAAGCTGGCACTCAAAGTTACAGTAAAGTGTCAATCAGGATTTAGTTATGAATATATCCCAACTTGTAATTATATAGGACCATTCAGTCTTTAAAATATGGAAAGAACATGGCGCCACTGCAAGGGCATTGTAAAGCTTTTTGCCAAAATTCAGTAACTTTGTTGGTTAATGGAAATCGTCGATTCAATTCATTTTAATTGTATAGTGCTTTTTACAGTGGACATTCTCTCAAAAGCAGTTGTACAGAGATAAAAGGCTTATGAACTTAGAATTTAGAAGTTTAGTGCCTATAAGTGTATCCCTTATATACGTTTTTTCCACATAAGAAAGCCAGTGATCCTTAGATAGTAAAAGGAAGAAACCTAGAGAGGAACCAGACTCAAAAGGGACTCATCCTTATCAGAGTGGCACTTAATGTCCATATATAATAGTTTTATTATTGTTGAAGTTTGCTGTACAGTGATGCAGAATATTCATTCAAGCTGCAGTCTTAAGCCATTGTAGCAGACTGTTTATATTATTTGCAGCCCAGATGCTGCCTTACAGTTCAAGTGCAGCCCTAAGGGTGCTGAAGAGATCCATTGCTCAGACAGGAGCAGTTTTCTTAAAGGAACATAGTACAGACACCAAGCTGGTTTTTAACGGTAATGTAGTAAAAAGAATGCCATTTAAAAGAGATGTACATGAAATCTTATTTGGTAGACCAAAATAAGACTAAAATCCACACAAAGACTACATTTAGTGAAAACCGAATCCTGATCATGACCTTAATAACACTATCCTTACAGTGAAGCCTGGTAGTGATAGTGCCATGTTGTACAGATGCTTTTGATCTTAAGGGACTAAGAGAGTATGGATGTTGCCATATACAGTGCAATCCTAGAAGAAAAAACAATGTTAATTTTGTTGTGTAAATCAAATAGAAATACCATTTAAGTCTTAAATCTTAATTTTAATTAAGTCTTAAATACTGTTTCTAACCAAGGAATTTTTTGTATATGTTTCAAGCAGTCCATTGGAGGATAGTTTAGCGCTAAATTAATTGTTACATGCTACTCATTTGGGATTGTATTGTCTATAATCAACTCTTGCAGCTGTTTATCATCATGTATTACTAAATTAGTTTCTTTTTCAAGTGATTTAATTTTTTTTTATGTCACTAGGAATACATTGAATTTTAATTGACAGCTGTTCGCTGGAAAAAAAGCAATTTTAAAAACTGAGATAATTAATCAGAGCTGTTGCACTAGCCGTGGGAATAGCTGAAAATAACAATAACAACAACAACTGAACAAAAAATTGGCATCGAGAAAAAAATGTTTTAACAAAGATTCTGCAGAATCTGTAATAATTTAATTTGAAAAGGTTTTGTTAAGAAAAAAACATGCAAGCCAACCTGATACAGGGTAGCTCAGCTTTAAAGTGATACAGGTGAACTGTCTTACCTCTCTGAGATCAGATATACCATCTGTAATAGAACAAGAAATAATAATAATAATAATAATAAAAAAAACAATAATAGAATTTGAACTACAAACAGTGGTGTCTGAAAATGCCACTGTTACACGTTTTAAAATCAGGTAAATAAAAAAACTTGAAATGTAGTGGATTTTAAATATAAATGAGAGGATATGGAAGGATAGATGTCATTCTTGTTGTGTCAGTGTTGGAACAACAGGCACATTTTGACTTTTGATCTAGTTTATTGTTATTAGATTGAACGTTTCAGCTATTAATGTATAATATACTTGGGTTACTTTGACTGTTACTGCCAATGCGGTTGCAATAGAACAACTAACATCAAAAAACGGAAAAATTGTACTGTGTTGAATTTTAGTAAAGATGTTAAAAATTAAACAAGTGAAAAAAATAAAAATGATGGAACCACTGGTGTACTAAAGCTTATTAGTCTACCATCTAGTGGATGTAGTTTTGTGACTTTGGCTTGCATGGCTAAGCTTTATTTGATGTCTAATTAGGAGAAACTGCAGAAATGACCATGCAAGTTTGGAAAAGCATCACAATCTGACTTTTTTACCTATAGAAATAAAGGACTAAAGGCTAAAATTATTTTCTTTTTCTTTCTTTCTTTCTTTCTTTCTTTCTTTCTTTCTTTCTTTCTTTCTTTCTTTCTTTCTTTTTTTTTTTTTTACTTTTATTAGCCTGTCTTGCTTCAATACACTGACTATTTAAAAATGCTTGATGACTGAAAATATTTAAATTCATGATATTTTCGTTATATCTCCTCCAAAGATGCTGGATCTGACTATCAACAGACAGATGTAGATGATCAACACAGTACTGTGACTGAGCTCAAAGGCTATAAACCTCAGAGTACAGCAGATCAGGGGAGCCACAACCTGGTATCGGGTCAAACTGAGTTCACTCCCATGTTTATCATCAAAAATGTGGTTTTAAAACAGGTGAGGTCAATGTGGAGGATAGAGACACAAGAATACAACTTAACAGTTTTTACTTATTAAAAAACCCATGTACAACACCAATTCCAAGAAGGTGGGACTTTTTAAAAAATGTAAAAAAAAATAAATAAAAACAAACAGAATGCTATTATATGTAAATATCATAAACTCATATTATTTATAATAGGACATTTAAAACATATGAAATCGTTAAACTGAAGAAAAATAAATTTTTAAGGTAATTTTAATGGACAGGGCCGTGTTTACAACGACTGTTTAGCAGTTCGTATACATCTAGAAACTGAAGACATCAGTTGCTGGAGTTTTGAGAAAGAAATGTCTAATACTGGATTTTTGCTGCTTAAAAGTTCCAGATCTTTTTTGTCATATATTTTGTTTCATGACATGGCAAATGTTTTTCAGTTGGCCGGTTCTTCTACCATGAAGCCATGCTGTTGTAATAGATACAGTATGCGGTATAGTATTGTCTTGTACGAATATGCAAGGTGTTCCCAGAAAAAGACATTGTCTGGATGTTGCTCTGAAACCTGTGTATACTTTACCTTTTTAGCATTGATGAGGTAGTTTGCCAATTCCACAGGCACCCTGTTCCATCATAAATGCAGGTATTAGAACTGAACACTGATAACAAACCAGATGGTTTCTCTCCACTTTGGTCCAAAGGGTGCAGCAGCCAATCCAATCATGTTACTCACTTGTTGTTAATTAAAGTATTTAGTGGCAAAATGTTCCTCCATTTGTTTCTTTTTAGTAACACTTACTTTTCCAGACTTTTGTTGCCCTGGTCCTAATTTTTTGAGGCTTGTTACAGGCATTGACCTCAAAATAATTTTTTTTCCCTTAAAATGGTTTTCTCATTTTAAACATTTAGCATGTTTTCTATATTGTATTATGAATAACATACTGTATAGGCAGAGGTGGAAAATAAAAAAGTACAAATATTTTATTACTTGTAATGTACTGTACTTAAGTGGATGTTTCTGGTATCAGTACTTTACTTCACTATTTATTTAAACTTTTTTCTTTCACTTATACATTTTTTTACACAAATATCTGTACAAAACAGGCTCGTTACTTTAGTTTAAGTCTCTTTGGTAAAATGACAATATTCTTCTTGTTGCGTGCCGTTTTCAGCCCATCAACAAATTTCCTGTAATTGCGTTTTTTTTTCGTTTTTTTTCAATCTACCACTGGTGTATTTTTCCTGGCTATTACACAGCACAGACGTAGGCTTGTTCACAAATATAACAATAAGCAAAACAGAGGGCAACAAGTAGTACTGTATGGGGTTAATGTGGATGAGAAAGAGGGAGTCAGCGATGTAGACATGACTAAGAACAGAGACATCTGTTCTTAGAACAAAGATGTCATGAATAAATGTGTGTTGTGTTGAAGGTTTTAATTTTGCCTCTTTTAATATCTATTTCTATTTTTTATTAAAAAATAAAAAGTCCGCCATGATGAACACAATTAACCCACTGAGGTCGACAAACGCGCCGGCACGTTTTGTGGCACTTTTCCTTATAACGCTGAAAGAAACTTAAACTGTCTTAAAAAATTACTCTGTCATTTTTGATCATGCAGATTAGAGCCATACATCATTTGATTCAGTAAATAGTTTAATTTATTTGTATACACTCATAATAACAACAAAACACGGTGCTTTTGTAAAATAAAGACAACAGACAAGGTGCGTCCTCTGTCGTCTCTGTCATCTCCCTTCACAGGCAAATTAATAAAACAACCTGAATCTCACTAAATACTTGACTCAAAGTTATAATGAATATATGAATAGAAAGATTGAAATGTCTAGTTTGAAAAACTAGAAATCCCAATCGTAAACAAATATTCTCTGATTATGTAATCCGTATGAAATTTAGAAGAGGTACAGTTTCTTCGGTATCACCTCTTTAACCGTCCGTGTGGAAACATAGCAAAGGTTCCGTTTGGTGTCCTGATGATTTACGTCATCTAAACACTAAATTACTTTAAAACATTTACAAGAATGTAAGTAGTATAATTACTTTAAAACATTTACATTTGCAAAAAGCATCAATATTTGTCCATGCCCATGTTTGAGTATAAAATACTTGAAAAGTATACATTTTAGGTAAATTAAAAAAAGATAAAAATGTGCGATTAAGAATAATTGTGAGTTAACTCGTGACAATCATGCAATTAATTGCGATAATATATTTAAATTAAATGACAGCCCAAATATTAATATGATGTGAGGTCCAGTTACCAGTGTGACACTAAAACAGGTAGTAGTAATCGCTACTTTACCGTTCTTACTTTACTTACACTTGTACTTTACTTAAGTACAAACCCAAACTTCTTTATTTTAACATGAGTTAAAAAGTAAAATCACTACTTCAACTTGAGTGAACATGTGCACTTTTGCCACCTCTGCATATGGTATTATGAGACTTGCAAATCATTGCATTCTGTTTTTTATTTTCATTCTACACAGCAATTCAATTGTTTAAAAAATTGGGGTTGTATGACTGTGAAGAAGCCATTTTGAAAATCATTATTTCATTTTCTGTTTTTATCTGTGTGAAGACAGGACAGTCAGGACAGAATCAGGTTTTCCAGGCATTGTGGGGATCTGAGGGCACTAATGCTCAAAGTAATCTTCTGTTGCTGCAGCAGCCAGGCATAACCACGGTCTCCCCACTCCATGTTCTTACACCACAGCTACAAAGCGCTAAGAGCAAGAACAAAAAGGGCAAAAACACCTACCTTCCCATCCTCAACTCGTATCCCAGGATTGCTCCTAATCTGAGCAAAGAAAAAACAGAAAACCCCCCAGAGGGTTGTTTAGAGGAGCACAGTGTAAGGAAGAGAGTGTGCACTGAAGAAACAAAAGAAGTATCTATCACTACCCAAGTGTCTGAGAAGCATTTAAACAAGCAGCTGCAGAGCCACTTGAACTCTCACACCCATTCTTTCTTGCATTCACCCTCAGCCAATACTGATGTAGCACAGAGGAGTTCTGAACCTCCAGGACTAAAGATCATGGGCACATCACAAGCTTTCACAAGTCTTAACTCTGTTTCCAGTTCAAATCCCACTTCATCATTTCCATTCTCATCTTCTTGTTCTGAACCTGCTGCACTTTTGCTCAACAACAATAAGGTCCCAGACGCTTCCATTGGCTCGACTCGGCACCGCCGCTTCCTTAACACAGTGGAGATACTGAGTCAGTCAGGACTGCTGGACATTACACTAAGAACACAGGAGTTGCTCCGCCAGAGTGCTGCTACAGAGCAAAATATTGCTCAGCTGCGTCAACATACACATCTGCTGTGCCAGGCTGTCAATGCAGGTTCCAACATGCCCAATTTCGAGAAAATACACAAGGTCATGGTTGAATCTGGTTGCTATCCAAATCTCAGAAGCTTGCTTTTTATGGGCAGTGATGATGGGGAGCTGGAGGCCGACATCAGCTCCAGAATTGATGCCATGATCACCTACAGATGTGGGATTAATGGCTCCAGAGAAGCACCTCCCTCTCCTCTTCTCACTACTGAGCCAGTCAGGGAAGGCAGAGCAGGTCAGGAGGACTCAACATTTGGTATGGACTGGTCAAGAGCCTATGGGAAGCACCCTCCTCACAAAAAGATACTTGTACCTCTAGAGAGCTCAACTTGTGCGGCGCCTGCTGTAGAAACTTACACAGAATAACACAGTCACTGAGTTTAGAAGTGTAAGTAAAAACACAAATTCATACACTCATGGAGTGCTCATGAGTCAGTGAGTGCTGACCTTCAAAGTGAAGAAACATTTTCTAGTGACATGTTTTAGCCATGGTTTAATTTGTAAACCAAACAACCTTGATGATAAACAATACTTTTGTCTTTTCACAGTTTATGGTATCTCAGGGTTTTCACCGTTACTGCATTTCATCACAGTTACTGCATTATTTGTAATACTTTTCAGTTCAGTTTGTTTCCAGATTGTAATGCCTATACATCTATTTATTGGAATCATTTCTTTTCTTTGACATAAAATGATACACTCAAGCCTGGACTGGCTATGGGGAGACTCGGAAATTCCTGTGGACTGGCCAGTCTTGTGACTGAAATTTTCCTGTTCACTGACTGGAAATTGCTGTATTTCTTAGAAATGATGTTCTGTCCATATAGTTAAATTCAAACATAATGCTTAGGCTGTATTACTGCAAAAAAAAAACTTTTACTAAAACAGAAGGCATTTCAACAAGGCTGCAAATATGTAAATTATAGACAGTTTATAATAAAAGCTGGAAGTAGTAGCCAAAGTTGAGGATCAGTGACTTCTAGTTATTTAGCAGTTAGCTTGCTCAGAAGGTAGGTTGACAGTTAAATCAGCCAAGAACACAGGGCAAACAGAAAGAAAAAAATAGTTCTCTGTTTTCAGGCATTTTTTGCTGACAATTTCTGAAGAGTAGTTATTTATGTTACTGGACATTTTTGCAATAGTTTGTACCATTTCATTTGACCTTTTATTATCAGTGCATTTTTATTGACACTAGTAATGGGGTGTTGTTTTGGTTTTTTTTTCTTCAGTGGTGTTAATTTTCTTTCTATGTTATGTTTTGATTCATGCTAATAATAATCTGTGCTGATACATAACCTGCTCTGCATGTCATTTTATTTTTTGTGTAAGATTTCAGTTCTAAAGTTATTTTCCTGAATTATGAACCACATAGTAATTATATATGTGATTATAAAAGTCTTAGTATGATTGGTTTTATATGTTCATGTATTTTGTTCTATAAATTCCTAAGCTTCTTTTCTCTTTTTGCTGTAAAATTTTCATTAAGTCCCCTGAAAGTTTTTTTTTTATTAAAAACCAAGTATTATGAAAGTATCAAGAATTGTTTTTGTGCTGTACTTTAGTCATTTAAGATTGATGAGATTAATAGATAAATAAAAAATGTAAGACCACAAAAGAAAAATCAGAATTTCAGCTTTCATTTCCTGATATTTACAGATACATCTTTTAAACATCGTAGATATGGCACCACATTAATTTTAATCACAAAAAAATATTATTAAAAAAGTTGAAAAAAAAAATCAATAACAGACCATTGGACATTAACAATACTAGAATTTGTAATGTCATGAAAGAGAAAGAAAACACTGCTTTATTTATAAACATATGTATAATTATTCGATTATTTACAAAGCATATACATTTTTATGATGTGGCAGCAGCAAGGAATGCACTGTGTTGTAAAGACCTCTAGTGGCTAAATCAGAAATGACAAAAAAAAGAAACAAACAAAATATCCTGCTTAAAAAAAACGATCTTTATTCCATCTCTTACAAACTATGCATACATTTAAATTCAGTTTTGCCTACAGCATCTACGAATGTACATAATGTACACTTCCGTCACTTCATCTCTACTGCGGCTCTGGCATCTTTGGGTTGCGTAGGTTGCTGATGACCTCGGAAAGCATACGGTTGCACAGAGCTGCATAAGGATTTAGACTTACAGCCTGTTGTCTAGCAAACGTGCTTCCCAAAGCTGCTGCCCGCTCAAAGTCAGCTCTTGCCTCATCATTCCTTTGTGTCAGTCTGAGCAATAGGCCACGCTGAACAAGAGCCTGGCAGGCTGTGCGGCCTGTGCCCCTGCTCAGTGAAATGGCCTTTTCCAAGTCTGCGATTGCACCTTTAAAAAAGGTTATACAAATACATACAGATTATTTAGACTGGGATGAATACAGGTCAGGACAGAATTATAAAAAATTATATATATATATATATATATACACACAAAAAAAATTTACTCATCATGGAGGTGATCATATTTTTAGCTGTTGTGAATTATTTATTAGTTTTATTTATTTGATATGTTCTAAAATAAAAGTGCCTAGTCTATTTCTAAAAAATTACAATTCAAATTTAATTTTTTTATTTTGGAGAATGTTTTAATTTTAATGAATTTATTTTTTTATTTTTATTATTTGGATTTAATAAGGGACTACCGGTAAGTGCTACTAGTAGTATAATTGTTTATAATGTTTACAAAATCTGTTAAATATTTCAGTCAATCAAATATAAGGGTCAAAACACTATTCAGCTAAAAAGAATAAACCTACTGTCAGTATCTCCCTGTAGACGGTTGGCCTGAGCACGATTATTGTAGGCTGAAGCTCTCATGGGAAGTATTTGGATGGCTTGGTTAAAATGACTCAAGGCTGTCTTTAAATCCCCAGATTCAGCAGCAGAAACTCCCTGCAGCTCCAAATTCTTCACCTGCTTTAGCAGATTAGGGTCAAAGGCAGAGTCTGGAGAGAGAAAATCAGTGTTGTATACAAAGAAATTGCTGAAGAAATTCAATTACTACTGATAATTAAATATTGACATAATGCTTTTAAATAATGCTTTTAATTAATAACAAAATATTGGTTTGTAAATGACATGAATATGTTTACGGACTTGTAAAATGTTGACATTGTACAACAAACCTTGTACATACCATCGTCTGCAAGTTCTTCCTCTTGGTTTAAACCAGCAATATCTCCAAAAGGGCTTGTAGGATTAAAGATTGTCCAAAGAACTGCTGTATCATGTTCTGATGCCATTGTATTGGTGGCTAGACTAAAAGCGATTCACAATTCCAACAAATGTATTTAAAATACTATGTCATTTTAAGAGAGGCGTTTTTTTCCTAATGTTCTCCAGACTTTACTGTAGCCAATCAGAGTGGGGGGTGGAGGCAGGACTTTGAAATCATGCACATCTGTATTTAATTAACTCTGCTAAGATGCAGGGTGCAGAAACAAAATCACACACCTCTTAAAAAATTTTTCTATCTGGTAGGCTTCATGTTGAATTTAAGTATTATTAACATTTTACAGTGATATACTTTAATAAATTAAATAAATACACAAAAAAAAACACCACATACAGTATAGCAGATCTTGTAAGTCCTGTATGTTTATGAGGTGGGGACTTCATGGACATTATTTATTTTTGAAAACATCCCATAAATGCTTGATTGGACTGAAATCTCTGGACTTGAGATCTGGACCTTAAATGCTTTATCATATTTCTAAAAAAAATTCCTTAATTTTTTTAAAAAAATTTTTTCGCATTGTGGCTGTTAGCATTATTTTGATGAAAGAGGCCCCAGGCAAATCTGGATGTGTAGTAATTTAACCCAATTTTCAGGGTTGCACAAGCCAGTGCACTCTTGGTGCCGATCCCAAGCCCGGATAAATGGGGAGGGTTGTGTTAGGAAGGGCATCCAGCGTAAAAACGTGCCAAATCGAACATGCTGATTATGAATACTGATGATCCGCTGTGGCGACCCCTATTGGAAGAAGCCGAAAGAAGTTAGTTGTTTGAGTAATAAAGAGGGCAATCACTTTTTCACACAAGGCTGCTTGATATAGCATAATAAATAACAAAAAAATATTTAAAATAATAACATTATAATTTAAAAACATTTTTGCTCAAATGATAGTTTGTCATATTTAAAAATATATATTTCTATGCCGCTGGACGTTTAGAATAAAAATAAATTACCCATGCCCAAATTCTAATACATTGAAGATGACAAATGAACAGAGAAAAAGAATCACCTTTATCTGTCCTTTTAGCCAGTGAGGTGCCAGACATCTGCATATCACTCTGGCATGAATTAACATATATTTACATTGTAAAACCTATTAAATTGAATTATGTATTCAAAGTAGGTCAGTGCTTTCCATTATTATACCAGACCGTCAACAAACTTTGTAGTTTGCACTTGAAACTCATTTGACAGCTTATTAGGAACACTTACCCTGTACGCACACTCATTAGGTACAGCAGTATACTGGCGATTTTAAGCACTTTATCTTCACCGATAGGTTGAGATTTGTCTGCCACCCAAAATGCCAACAGCAGTCCTATGGCCAGAAACTGACCACTGGTAAATTGCCATACAAATAAAATGTATTTGTAAAAAGTCTTTTCAGACTGTGAATTTTTAAGAATTAAAGAAAGAAAAAATAATTTGGCATCATTTGATGACAATAATGATCTACAAATATTGTTTTAGATTTAGTTGTTATATCACTGAAAGCTCAAAAACATTTGCTGGGCACATTCTCAGAATCTATTATAAAACTGGAATAGATTTCCAGTGCTGCTGTTAGTCAAAATGGAAATGAATCTGAAAGTGATATTTTATTACATTAAATTTTTTAAGGAACGTTTTCCTAAATACAGGTAGTCCTCTACTAACGTTAGAGATACGTTACGACGGCCCCATCGTAAGTAAAAAATATCGTAAGGCGCAGATGGTACTATGACTGTGACAGTCTTTCCTGCTTCATGCTGAAATATAATTTTTATTTTCTGCTCTAAACTAATGGCTTTCCTCTTCTTTTTTTCACTAGCAGCAGGGGACATACTTGCACTTGGAAGAAATGCTTTTATCGCTAAAATTGCTGTTTGAAACCATTTGAAAGAGAAAAAATACACTCTGAGCAAACTTTACCCTGTTGAATGCTTGTGAGAGTGGGGCATCTCACAGGGCAAGAGATACGCTCATACCAGCTGCATGTTCAACGTACACTGCTGCCTGTGTCTTTTGTGCAAACTTTTTTATATTTTTACAATTTTGTTGTATCGCTATCATCATCGTAAGATCTAAAAATCATAAATCGAACCATCGTAACCCGTGTTACCAATGACCACCACAGGTGTTGTAGCCAACATAGCTACTTTTGTCCAAAGGAGGAGAAGGAAAGGGGGAAGACGACTGTAGAGACCGCAGGGAAAGGTGAAGTGTACGAGACTGGAGGTGAGGGTGGGCACTTCGCAAGGGGGGTTTATGACTGGTAAAGGGAGAGAGGGAGCTGATATGATGGAGAGGAGGATATGATGGTAGATATGTTGTGTGTTCAGGAGACCAAGTGGAAAGGGAGTAAAACCAGAAACATTGGAGGTGCGTTTAAACTGTTTATCATGGTGTGGGTGGAAAGAGAAATGGTGTAGGTATAATCCTAAAAGAAGAGTACAGTAAGAATGTAGTGGAGGTGAAGAGAGTTTCTGATGTGGTGATGAACATGAAGCTGAGAGTTAAAGGGGTGGTGATAAATGTCATCTGTGCCTACGCTCCACAAGTGGGTTGTGAGATCCCGGAGAAGGAAAAATTCTAGATTAAGTTAGATGAAGTGGTGGAGAATGTAACTGATTAAAAATGAAAGATTGGTGATTGGCGCAGATTTAAATGATCATGAAGGTGAAGAGTTGATGAGGAGGTGATGGGAAGGTATGGCTTTAGGAAAGAGGTATGTGGATGGGCAGATGTTGGTAGATGTTGCTAAAAGGATGAAAATAACAGTGGTGAACACTTATTTTAAGAAGAAGCAGGAGCATAGGGTGACCTATAAGAGTGGAGGAAGGTGCAAACAGGTGGACTATATTTTATGCAGAAGATGCAACCTGCAGGAAATTGAAGACTAAGGTTTCGGCGGGGACAGTGTAGCTTGACTGCATCGGATGGTGGTCTGTAGGATGGTTTTGGGGGTGAAGAAGAAGAGGAGGAGAGTCTTCTTCTTCTTCTTTCGGCTGCTCCCATTAGGGGTCACCACAGCGGATCATCCGTCTCCATACCACCCTGTCCTCTACATCTGCCTCTTTCACACCAACTACCTGCATGTCTTCCCTCACCACATCCATGAACCTCCTCTTTGGCCTTCCTCTTTTCCTCCTACCTGGTGGCTCCATCCTCAGCATTCTTCTACAATATAATTCATGTCCCTCCTCTGCACATGTCCAAACAATCTCAATCTCACCTCTCTCACCTTGTCACCAAAACATCCTACATGCGCTGTCCCTCTAATAAACTCATTTCTAATCTTGTCCATCCTCATCACTCCCAACGAAAACCTTAACATCTTCAGCTCTGCCACCTCCAGCTCTGCCTCCTGTCTTTTACTCAATGCCACTGTCTCTAATCCTCATCCAAACATCCTCAAAGCAAGTAAGGCATCTGTGGTGCACTTCCTTGGCATGAAACCATACTGTTGCTCACAGTTGGTCACCTCTTCTTTCAGCCTGGCTTCCACTACTTTTTCCTATAACTTCATCGTGTGACTGATCAACTTAATTCCCCTGTAGTTACTGCAAGACTGCACATCTCCTTTATGCTTAAAGACCGGTACCAGCACACCTCTTCTCTATTCCCCAGGCATCTTCTCACCTTCCAAAATCCTGTTAAACAATCTGGTCGAAAACTCCACTGCCATCTGTCCTAAACAACTCCACGCTTTTACAGGTATGTCATCTGGTCCAACCGACTTTCCACTCTTCATCCTCTTAATTGCTGCTCTCACTTTCTCCTTACTAATTCTATCTACATCCTGCTTCACCAACTCCACATCGTCCAACCTTCTCTCTCTCTGATCTTCCTCATTCATCAGCTGCTAAAAATACTCCCTCCACCTTCTCAACACACTCTCCTCACTAGTCAACACATTTCCCTCTCCATCCTTTATTGCTCTAACTTGCAGCACGTCCTTTCCAGCTCGGCCCCTCTGCCTGGCCACTCGGTATAAATCCTTTTCTCCTTCCTTAGTGTCCAACTTCTCATACAGCAACTCATATGCCTTTTCCTTGGCTTTTGCCACATCCCTTTTTACCTGCTGCCGCATCTCCTTGTACTCCTGCCTACTTTTCTCATCACTCTGTCTATCCCACTTTTGTTTTGCCAACCTTTTTCTCCTTATGCTCTCCACCACCATGTCTCCTTGTTTTGCTTTCTATTTCCAGATGTCACACCAAGTACTTTTCTAGCTGCCTCCCTCATCACTCCTGCAGTAGTTGCCCAATCATCCAACACCTCTTCAACACCACTGAGCCCCTATGATCCTCCTTCTTCTTAAAATAAATGTTCACCACTGCCATTTCCATCCTTTTAGCAAAATCTACCACCATCTGCCCTTCCACATTCATCTCCTTAAAACCATACCTACTCCTCACCTCCTTCACCTACATGCCCATTAAAGTCTGCCCAATTTACCAATTGTTCTTTCCTATGTACACCATCCACCACTTCTAATTCACTCCAGAATTTTTTCTTCTCCTCCATCTCACAGCCATCTTGTGGAGCATAGGCACTGATGACATTTATCATCATCCCTTCAATTTCCAGCTTCACGATCATCACCCTATCAGAAGCTCTCTTCACCTCCACTACACTCTTACTGTACTCTTCCTTCAGAATCACCCCGACTCCATTTCTCTTTCCATCCACACCATGAAAAAACAGTTTAAATCCACCTCCAATGTTCCTGGCCTTACTCCCTTTTCACTTGGTCTCCTGAACACACAGCATATCTACCTTTCTCCTCTCCATCATCTCAGCTCCCTCTCTCCCTTTACCAGTCATAGTACCAACATTTAAAGTACCAACCCGAACCTCCACTCTCCTACACTGCTCCTTTCCCTGCCGTCTTTGTAGACGTCTTCCTCCTCTCCTTCTCCTCCTTCGGGCCAACAGTAGCCCAATTTCCACCGGTAAACTGTTGGCCAACGATACCTGTGGCGGTGGTTGTTAACCCGGGCCTCGACCGATCCGGTATGAAATTCTCATTTGTGATCCGCATATTTGATTTGGCATGTTTTTACACTGGATGCCCTTCCTGACACAACCCTCCCCATTTACCCGGGCTTGGGATCGGCACTAAGAGTGCACTGGCTTGTGCATCCATAATGGCTGGGTTGAAGATGAGGAGAGTGAGGAAAAATAAAAAAGATGGTGGAAACTGAAGGAGGAAGATTCTAGTGTGAGATTCAGGGAAGAAGTCAGACAGAGGCTCGGTGGTGGTAAAGAGGTGCTGGATGATTGGGCAACTACTGCAGAAGTGATAAAGGAGACAGCTAGAAAGGTACATCTGGAAATAGAAGGAAAGACAAAAAGATGTGTTGGTGAATTGAGGAAGTGCAGGAAGGCACACAGAGAAAGAGGTTGGTGAAACAGAATTGAGAAGTGGCAGCAGGTGAAAAGGGATGTAGCAAAAGCAAAACAAAAGGCATATTAGGAGCTGAATGAGAAGCTGAACACTAAGAAAGGAGAAAAGGATTTGTACCGTTTGGCAAGGCAGAGGCATCGAGCTGGGAAGGATGTGCTGCAAGTTAGAGCAATAAAGGATGCAGATGAAAATGTGTTGACTAGTGAGGAGAGTGTGTTGAGGAGATGGAGGGAATATTCTGAGCAGCTGATAAATAGAAAAAACGAGAGAGATGTATGGTGTGAAGATGGTAAAGCAGGACGTGGATAGGATTAGTAAGGAGGAAGTGAGAGCAGCAATTAAGAGGATGAAGAGTGGAAAGTTGACATACCAATATAAGCCAATATAAGCGTGGAGATGTTTAGGAGAGATGGCAGTGGAGTTTTTAACAAGATTGTTTAACAGGATTTTGGAAGGTGAGAGGATGCCTGAGGAATGGAGAAGGAGTTTGCTGGTACCGATCTTTAAGAATAAGGGAGATGTGCACATCAGCAGTCACTACAGGGGAATAAAGTTGATCAGCCACACTATGAAGTTATGGGAAAGAAAAGTGGAAGCCAGGCTGAGAAAAGCTGAAGTAAAATGTTGTTTCCGCCACAGTATGGTGCAACACATAAGAGTACATGAGACAATGCAGAGACCCAACAGTGTGAGATGAGTGCAGAACAGAGAATACATAATCTAAAAATAAACAGACTTCACCCTCAGTGCTTCTAAAATATTTTTATATAATTCCTTGAAATATTGAATGTATATATTTTTGTCATTTGAGTGCTAGGGGGCACTAAAACTTGAAATCCTATGTTTTCGCGACTGGAAATATCAAGTCTGATGTCACCTGATTTCTAACATGCCAAATCACCTCAACTAAATATTTTTCCAGCCACTATTTCTGAGTTTCTATTATGCAAAACAGAAAGTTTGGCTGTATTTCAGCAAAGAGTTGACAGTTCTGTAACAAACTCAGCAAGATAACACAAGAATGAGGTTTTGGGAGTTAAATAATTCATAATTTGTCTCGTTTGACTGCTGTGTGGTTCTATAATAAGCATGAATGAATATTTCCATTACATAATGCTCCCATTATTTTTGAAGTGCTTTGAAACATTTGTTTTTGTCTGATTACTTGGAAGCTTCTAAGATCACTTAGAAGCGTGTCGGGTGCAAAGAGGCCACTGCCATTACTACTCGAGTTGCACCAGTGTTATTGTATTTGGTAGCTTTTAAAGTAACATCTTAATGCTAATGCCCAAGGTTTTCTACCAGAATATTGCCTGAAGCCTCACACTGCTCCTGCTGACATGGTTTCTTTCCATAATGCACCTTGGTGCCAGCTCCTGATGAGGTACGCAATGTACACGGATACTGCACAGAAAAGCAATGCCAATTGTTCCTCCTTGGACCAGCTTTGGTAAATTTTTAACACTGCAGACTGGGAACACCACACAAAACCTTGTTTTGGAAATGCAATGACTCAGTCATCTAGCCATTACAATTAAGCCCTTGTCATTGATGTTTAGATACTTATGCTTACCTATTTTTCCTGCTTTCAACATCACTTTAAGAACTGACTGGTAAGTTTACAGATGCCTTGCACTTTCCACCTTTGATAATTAACAAGATTATTAATATTATTTGCTTTAGCTGTCAGTGGTTTTAATGTTATGGTTGATCTCTGTATCTAACAGTGTTTACAAGCACTACAAACACTTCAGTCAGTTGTTATCCATGTTGATAAACACAATACTTACAAGATTTAAACAAAATACTTTCAATGAGCCCAATGTTGTGTTATATAATGGGGGGTTCAAAACTCTCAGACCACACTAAAAAATATTTCATTTTTTTCCAATTTAACTGAACAAAAACAGAAAATATTTGAATTCTAAAATATTTGAAAAACATTACAACATAAATGTTCCAGATGTGGAATATGACTATTCAGTATACTGCCCTATTTTTGGCCATATTTTTTTTTCCTTTTTTTTTTCCAGAATGCCTTTTATTTATAAGTAGTTGAATCTCCTGAGCATGTGTTCAGACATATACTCAGATAAATTTGATCTTAAATATTGAACAAAATTGTGTCCATGCAACAGAAATATATGTAGTTTAGGCAAAAATGTAACATACATTTTTCTTTTGTTCTGTATTTTGTGAAAAAGAAAACATGCAGTCTAAAGACAAAAAAAAGCATACAGACTGACAGACAGACAGAGAAGCAGACAGATGGATATAAACATATGATGTTCTTTAAAACTAACAAGCTCAGAGGTTACAGCAGCACAGAACTATTAAAATTCTGTATAGGTTGTAACTAAGCACATCTCATGCTGAAGCATCCTGAGTTATGGAAGGAAATTTAAAATTCAAAGGGTGATAATGATATCTGCGGAAACACCATTTGTCATAGTTAAAGTTGCTTTAGTTGAAATAATGCTCTCATTATTCAAACTTTTCTATGTTCAAAAAATCTAATTATGCAAATGGACACCAGCTTTAATGGATGATCTTACATTATATGAGAACACTGTTTTACCAGGCCCAAAGAAGAAAATTGAGAAGAAGCTATTTATAATAATAACTCACCTTTATGAATAATCATTTGATGCACTTTATTAAAGGTTTGAAGAGTCATACTGCTTATAAGAACATTTTTTCCATGATCTATCCCCTTTACCCTTTAACTGATATAAGGATAAAAACTTGCCTACTCTAAATTCTTTGGATGATTTTCTTAGATAAGTTCATTTAAGGCTGTCAGGAAGGCTGTCAGCCTTCTAAAAACATTCAGTGAATTCATTCATAACATTCATATTTAAGCCTAATATGATAAAAATGGAATCATGAATCGTCTCATCACAGAGACAATAATGCATTTGTCAGTTGTTTAATATTTTAATTGTAAACCTTTATGTTAATTTCCATTCTGAATGATCAAATAATTTTGCCACCTCAAGTCATGTAGGCTTATAATGTGATTCCAACCATATACAGTGCAGGACATAGTGAAACGAAGCAGCGTTTTCCCAGGACCAAGGTGCTACATAAGACAATATAAGGTATGCATGCATTAATGTACATTGCAATCACAAAGTAGTGTGTGTGGGGGGATTATTTTAGTTATTTTTTTTTTTTATCATTGATGAAATGATACTAGGGTAAGGAATGATGCAAGAGAATTCATTAGGAAAATGTAAAATTTCTTGGAAAAAAATATGAACTCCAATTCATTCCTTTTCAGTAGTCACATTCCAATCTCTGGAAAACCATCCCAGAAGATTGGAGGCTATTATAACAGCAAACAAGGAGATGAAATTTAGAATAGAATGTTCCAAAAGCAAATATTGTAGGGATGGTTGGGTGTGACAAACTTTCACAGTTCCCTATATCTGAAATATTAACACATCCACTTTGTAAATTAGCTATTTATATCTTTTTATTATTTTCTGTTTCACTCCATCTCTGCCTTGTTTATCAGCAATGCAATAGATGGATAACAATACATGACACTTTAAACAATACATTTCATGAACAGATGTACTTACTTACTTAAAACCAAGACTTTAAATAACGAAAACAGAAGAAATATGAATCATGACACCAAGCTGCTACCACAATCACATATATGGCTATATATAAATTAGACATTTACATTAAGATTTATATTTGATATCTTAATATTCAATATTTATATTTACCATTTTACATCTAACATTTACATTGATATATACATTTACACTAAAACCTTCAATCAATGCGGCCTCAAATTTTAAAAAGAAATCTCAGTGAAAGGTATGACTTTTTTATACAACAAGAAATATTGTCGGTTTGAAATGTTGGCAGACCTAAATCCACAAAGCCAATGAACCAATACATTATGTAAGGCATCAAACATAAGATAAATTGTACAAAAGAATAGACAAAAATGTACATTAGTGGCAGCTGATTTATTTAGTTAACTACTAAGATTCATTTTTTGTTAAAAATGTTCACCTGCCTCAGCCTCTGAGAGGACATCTACAAAACTCTAACCCTTCATCAAACAGTATGAATCTTTGTGCATCAGCTCTCTGCAAGTCAATGTTTACATATTATGCAAACCTGTCCCCACAGATGAGCTGAGTCCCAGATTGCATTAAGCTCAGATGAGGTTTGCAGATAGAGGAGGATCGTTTGATGCGATGCGTCTGACATCCTGGAACTGATTTATTTGCTCACAGTATAGAACATCATGCTGTGAAAAAATATTGTGCAGATCTCTATGCAGGCCAAGCAACAGGAAAAACAAACTGTTATTGACAGTTTTAAGCTATACATTTTTGTATAGAAATTCTTGTCTTTGAGTAACTGACACAGTATGGTCAGACAGCAGTAGCTCTACAAAACATATCAATACAGCAAGGCCTAAATGTATGAGTGTCATTTTAATAAATTAGACTATGAAATCAATTATAAGTGATATGCCATTCATAATAGTTGGCAGAAAAAATGATTAACATATATGACCAATGGCTTTGGGGCTTGATTAAATGGATTATCTGGTAGTGTAGAGGCAAGACCCTTTTTGTAAGATAAAAGTTAATTTAACAAATTCTTTTTTAACAATATGTCAATTGCTATTTATTTACAAGGACTCTGCTTAAGGGGGAGGCTTGCCAATTGATGTTTTTTTCCAAAAGGTTTATAACCTCTTTTGTGTAAAAATCCGAATTACTATACACAACCTTCATTCACATGAAAGTAAGTACCTGGAATGCTAATGCAGTTGTTTGTAAATAAGAAAAAAATGCATAAATATTTTTTTATATATTTATTTTATTGAGTTGTCATTCCTGACATGGAAACATTTAAAAGTTTTTAACTGTATTTTACTGCTGATAACAGAACCATGACGTTGCTTAATATGAATATGAATAGGTCTTTCAGGTAGAGTTAGCTCTAATGCAGACTCACAGGCAACTCAGCCAAGATAAAAAAAAAGAAACCTGGAACTCCACTTGTCTGGTTTCTCCTAAGGTGAACCCTATCAAAGGAGAACGAGTTGAAGGTATAAGGTTCTAAATACATAATGAGTATAACCAGACCCACCTGCCACATCATTTTAATTAGCAATTTTAACATGGAAAAGATAGGAAAATTTCCAAGTGGTTCCAAATTATATTTAGCATATGCGTAAAACTTTTTAATATAGCATACAAACCATTACAGAAACTGGAATCTGGAATCTGGAAATTGAATCAATTGAAAGGAGCATAAGGAATGTACATAATTCCTGTAAAACAATGTCCTTTCCTGGTGTTGTGGTTTAATTACTGACACAGTGATTTTTTTGTTCCATTGAAATTTTGGTTTTGTAACAATAAAATCAAAAAGAAAACCAACTGCACCTTGTTATGTTGTTAGGTTTACCTCTAAAGAAAACAAGGCAGGAGCGCCCTTAAAGAAAACAAGGCAGGAATGACCATTCCACATGTTGAATGTCCATTTGAAATATTTGTAACCACACTCAGCAATCTATTCTTGAGGTCTGTTTCTAAATCCCATAAATTTAAATAAGGATCACTTCCAGTAAATTTACTAATGACACCAAATATGTTTTTCCTGTTTTAAAGCTACAGTATATGCTCATAGATAGAATATCCCTGAAAAATGTCAGCATAAGCCAGCAGACAGTGGTGAGTCAGTTGTTGTCTGGAGTAAAGACCTTCAAATCAGAGTCCCAATTGTCCAATTTTCCAGCATCTGTAGATGTTACTCTGATTTATGGGAAGACCTCCCTTATTCTCCCAGAAATATAATAGTAAATAAATCCTCTGCACCTGTTTACATCTAATCTCAGGTAACAATTTCTCAAAATGTATAAGTATGATAAAGCTGACATTTGTAACACTGCTTCCCTTTCAGGAACTCGAGCTTCATCAGAACACTTTGGGAATGCGACTGCATTGTTCATGCTCTGAATAATGAGTCTAATCAGTCAAAATTGATAGCAGGCTGTCACCGGCAGGGTGAGGTCATGACCAGGAAGTATAAAACGTACATGGAGAGAAGCTGGCTTCAGCTTCTGTTTGTTCATGAAGCAATCTGTGTGTGTTTGTACCCTTCAAGTAAATGGTATATGTCCAAAAAGCAAGCCTGTCGCTTGCTTGGAAGTGGAGCACGCTAGATCGGTCCCGAGTAAGCTGCCTGTGCCTCATTCGTGCCATGCTTATTGCGCTGTGCGCTTTGTGTTTGCATGTCTGTGCAATCGCTCCGCTCCCGCTACTTGCAGTTCACACATATACCTCACAGACGTTTTGGAGACGGGCTTGCACCTTTTCCCTGTCTCATCTGACTGGTCCAACTCCAGTTCGCAGGTGTTGGAAGCACGCCTTTCGGTGCTTTCCTTCCCCTGCCACGAGGGCATGCAGCTCCGCCTGCTCCAAAAAGGGGTGTGTGGGGGGGTGCCTTGCAAACCCGGAAGCAAGGAGATCTGCCATTTTTCCCTGACCTGCATACCGATGTTCAGCCCTTTAGCCCCAAGAACGCGGTGTACTCCAATGTCATAGGGCTTAGGGATCACAGCTTAGTCATGCCACAGGTTAAAGAGACAGGCTATCTCCCCCTAGGTGCAGCATCCCCCTTTAAGACCCTGACACTACCCACCAAGCCTCTGCGTACTACGTCAGCGCTGGTGGGGAAGGCTTACGCCTCAGCAGGTCACACCGCTGGAAGTCTGCACACCATGACGTTGCTACAGGCATACCAAGCCGACCTGCTGCAGGGGCTGGATGTGGGAGACATCAAGGCTGGCCAGATCCAAGAGCTAGACCACTAATGCTATTGTCAGGTTTATGGCTGCAGTGACGGCCACAGAGGGAAATCTGTGGCGCACTCTGTCAGAGATTTCTGACAGAGACAAAGCTGTGCTGCTGGACGCCCCACTCTCACCCTCAGGCCTTTTTGCTGACTCCGTTAGCTCAGGAGTGGAAAGATTTTAGGTAACAAAGAAACGGTATCTCCCAAGCCGCTCTGATGGGGCTGCTCAGCGGATGCAACCCCAAACTCAACCCAGGACTTTCTACCGACAAGTGCAAAGACGTGTGTCGTGACGCGCTGTCCCCCTGTGCGAGATCCCACATGGCACTGTGGGCCAAAGCCCAGTGAGGTGACAGATCTAAAGACTGTTATCTACAGAAAGAGAGATCGGCCAAAATGTCCTGACAGGGACCTTTTGGGGGATGACCGGAGGGCGTTTAGCACGTTTTTCTCTTGTCCCCTCAGGGACCTGGCTTGTGCCCTGCCACGAAATGTGCTCCAACAAGCTCCCTCCCTGGTTTCCACCTGGCACCGCTGGAGACCAGAAAGTCTTGTCTATAGAGCCGCATCAGTGCACTGCCCCGGCTCTAGACACACCAGCGGTCAGTTTTGAGAGACTAATACCCCTAATTAAACACTCCGCGGCCTGGATAGCTCTGCCAGACGTGTCCTGGTGGGTCCTGTGCACTGTAGAGTGAGGCTTTACGTTTCAGTTTGGGTCTTGTCTGCCCCGGTTTAACAGGCTCTCTCCCACTCTGGTGAGAAGCGAGCAGGCTCTGGTCTTGGAATGAGAAGTAGACACTCTCCTGAGGAAGGAGGCCATTAAGGTGGTCCCTACATTAAACAGAGAGTCCAGGTTTTACAGCTGGTACTTCATAGTTCCAACAAAGGACGGTGGGTTGTGCCCTATCCTAAATCTACATAAACTAAACCACTCTTTGATGAGGATCCGGTTAAAAATGCTGACTATCAAGCTGGTTGTGTCTCAGATCAGGTCCGAGGACTGGTTTGTCACAGTAGATCTAAAGGATGTGTACTTTCACGTACCCATCCTCCCTTCTCACAGGAAGTTCCTGAGGTTTGCTTTTGGGGTCAAAGCGTACCAATATCGGGTCCTTCCGTTTGGCCTTGCCTTGACACCCCGCCACATTGACACCTTCACAAAGTGTGTCAATGTGGCTCTGGCTCCCCTGAGACTTCAGGGCATCCGTATCCTCAATTATATCGACAATTGGTTGATATTAGCTCAATCAGAGCAGTAAGCGGTCCAGCATCTAGATGTCGTTCTCGCTCGCATAAAGGAGCTGGGGTTTCAGCTGAATGCCGGAAAGAGTGTGATTTCTCCATGACAGAGTACCACTTATCTCGGCATCAAATGGATTTCGACGACTATGCACATGCAGCTTTCCTCTGCCTGCATTGCATCCATTCTTATGGCGGTCAGGAAGGTCAGAGAAGGGCAGTCACTCACTGTTAGGCAGTTTCAGAGACTGCTAAGATTCATGGCAGCATCGTCCAATGTCATTTCACTCGGCCCCCTGTACATGAGACCCCTTTAGTGGTGGCACAGAGTCCATGGGTTCTCTCGGAATGGTAATCCCCTCTGCACGATCAAGGTCACACGGCGATGTCTACGTTCTTTAGATGCTTGGAGAGATCCCGGGTTCCTACTCCAAGGCCCCATGTTACCCCAGGGTAGTCGCATAATGCTAACAATTGATACGTCCCTAATGTGTAAAGGTTTTTTTTGATAATGGTCCAATTGCTAAATTATTGTTTTCAGAAAGGATTTGACTTTATTCATTTATTCTCATGCAATTTGAATCATATGACTTGGTAGGAACTGACATCTCTGAAGTCATTTAACAACCATACCATTTTTTTTTTGCATATGCATAAGTGAACATTTGCCACACCATCCGAATAAATGGTTTTGTAATGGCCAAAAGAATCACCAACAGACCAACAGACAAACAATATTTTCCACCCTCTCTGTGTCCCTTATGCTAAGTTGATGTTGATGGCCCATATCACCATTTCCTCAATCAACAACCATGTGTGCTACTTACTTACAAAACACTAAATGTTTTAGCTTTCATTTATCTTTTTAGTCTTCTAATTTAGGCTACAATTCGTCACGCTCCTTGAGATCTAAAAACTCTGGACTTCTAGTAGTTAATAGAATAAGGCACAATCAAGTTTTGGTTGGGGTTTGTATTAATTAATCTGTGCATTTATTCATTCGTCAAAAACAATAGGTGTGATGTTGAAATACAACGCAGCCTTTTAGTATGCTCTCAAGGTGGTCAGTAGCTGTAGAGACAAGTAATTTAAAGGCTCTGGCATGAAGAAGCTGTTGCTGGATCTGTGATGATCACAGATGTTGAGCTCAGTAGCTCATACTTTTATACCAAAGACTGTAGAAAGAACATTTACTTATAATCTTATACTCCTGAACTCATGCTAGTTCTCACTCTCCAGTGTTCTGTATTGTTGAAAGATTTATGTTCAAACTCTTGATGTCACCCAAATGAGGATGGGTTCCCCTCTTGAGTCTGGTTCCTCTCAAGGTTTCTTCCTCATTACATCTAAGGGAGTTTTTCCTTACCACAGTCGCCATGGCTGCTCATCAGGGACAAATGCACACCATTCACCTTGACTGTTGATTTCTGTAAAACTGCTTTGAGACAATGTCTGTTGTGAAATGCCCTATAGAAATAAACTTGACTTGACTTTTATATCACTACTGTACACTATGTATCCCTAAACTTTTAATGTTTTACTTTTTGTCTTTGCTTATCTTAATTTTCGTCACAATCTTCTTTTTCTGGCTTGGCTTTGCCATCTAGTAGTGGTGTTTCGAGCTTGTACCTCAATTTTTTGTTCACGTAACAAAGCAAAAAATCAACCGAGTGACGACTCGTACCTCGGAAAACTCGTACATTATTGCACTTGTAGGTCAAGGTACCACTGTGTATATATATAT